>VZQC01014352.1:3074452-3576952 GCA_009823505.1 Rhizomys pruinosus | reverse complement strand
ATCTTTACCACTGGTCTGAGCAATGGTGTTGACCCTCAGGTACAAGCCTGAGAATCACATTGTCCAACCTGGCTGCCTCCTTAGGATATCACAACTCACACAAACCACCTGAGAAATTTCTTCAATAAAGAAGAATTACATTTTTAAATGAAAAGTGAGAAAGAAAGGAAAGAGATCCTGACACTTTCTTCACTGGATCTCCTGCTGTTTTGTTTTCTTTGTATGCTTAATATCACTCTCCCTCACATGCACAACTCAGAATTCAAACGAAATGTTGAATGAAACAAAAGATATGACGTGTTACTGCGTTCCCAGTGTTCAGAACAGCAAATCAGAACTCTGGGAACTAAAAGTGAAATTCAACATTTTCCATTTCCCAGATGATCCACTAAAGGTAGACAGTGCTTCATCAGGATTTTATATGTGTGTGTAAAGTCTAAGGGGCTCGGAGAGATGAAAACACTTCTACTAAAGTTACTAGCAAATTTTCAATAGCTTTCTTATTTTGCATTGAAAAGTCACATCGCTACATAATAAGAAGAAAATTTTATTTTAATGTGGGATTCTGTTTTCTTTTTCCTTGTTTGCTTCTGTTAGTTGTAAAATACATTTCAGAAAATATAAACTAATTTTCAAATACAAACTGCTCTCTTTTAAAAGCTACCCAGAAAGCTGCTTTTTAATACATATATCCTTCTTTCTTGAAAAAGAGTTGTTTGTTCAAATGTCATTAGTTTTGTATAATGGCCATTCATATTTCTTTTTTTAAATTTTATTTATTTATTTTATGTGTGTGACTGTATTGTCTGCATGTAGGTCTGCGCACCTGTGTCGTGCAATGCCGCAGAAGTCAGAAGAGAGTCTCAGATTCCCCTGGAACTGGAGTTCTCCTGGAATTGGAGTTACAGACGGTTCTCAGCTGCCATGTGGGTGCTGGGGATTGAACCTGGGTCCTCTGCAAGAGCAGTTGGCACTCTTAACCGCTAGGCCATCCCTCCAGCCCTCTTTTTAAAGATTTATTTATATATCCATTTTATACATATGCGTTTTTACTTGAGTATATATATGTGTACCAACTGTGATAAAGATAGTTGGATTTAGAATCTGCAAGCATCCGTGCCCACAGAGGAAGAGAGCTGGAACTGGAGGATGTTGTCACCTATGTAGGTGCTGGGAACCAATCCCAGGTCCTGTGCAAGAGCAACTAGTACTTTTAATCACAAAAACATCTCTTCAGCCCCCAATATCCAAATTCCAATGGCATGTATTAAGACAGGTACTGTTCAAGTTAATGTGCACTTGGGACACTGGGATCCTCCTGAATGGAGGTACTCATAGACAGCCTTGGGTGTTGCCCTTGAGTCTGCATTGCTCAGGACAGAACATTGACTAAACCACTTAATGAACAATGCATTACACAAGCCAAATAGGAGGGAATCAAGCAAATAACTGTGCATTGCTTTTCTGAGGAAGGGAAAAGCTAGGGGAGAGACTAAATCTGACAACAACAAAACATTTCCCAGCCTTCTTCCTCAGTATCCATCTGTCATCCTTTCTAACTCGCTTGATAAGTTCAGTCACTCATCCTTTTAAAAGGGCTTCAAGGTAGATTTGTCACAGGAATACCTTCTAAACCAACATTTTAATTCATTACGAGTCTATTATAACATTTTAATTCCTAAGTCATCTTAAAAATTGACAACCTTCTTTCACTTTTAAAGTAAAGATTATTAAAGTTCTATTACTGTTAAAGGCATTTGAGCATTATATTAATGGATCTTTGATACATTTAAAATTACCATTGACGGGGCTGGAGAGATGGCCTAGCGGTTAAGAGCGCCGACCGCTCTTGCAGAGGACCCGGGTTCAATCCCCAGCACCCACATGGCGGTCCAGAACTGTCTGAAACTCCAATTCCAGGAGAACTCCAGTTCCAGGGGAATCCAAGACCCTCTTCTGACCTCCGCGGCACTGCACGACACGGGTGCACAAACTTGCATGCAGACAGTACATTCATACACGTACAGAAATAAATAAAAAAAATTTAAAAAAAAATTACCATTGACTGCTAGATTATTTTCAACAGAAAATAAACTTCAATTTTGTTATTAAAACTGAGAGATGTTTGCTCTTAATTTTTCTTATTTTCCCCAAGTTCACTGCATTTAATGATATTTTGGGGTATTATAGGCATGTTTGTAATATGTAATATATATTATGTGCATATATATAGATATATCACTAGCACTGATAAGAAAGAAGAGAACCAAGGAAGTGTTGATGCAACTGTAAAACACATGTTTTTGTCTTCTAATACTTCATGTACTAAGGATACATATGCAGTGTTATAGATAAAGCAAATGTTTAATCAGAACTCAAAAAGAGCAATTGTTGATGACACACTGGTTGACAGTTAAACCTAGTTTAAAAGCTGGGGCTCTGACGGGAGGACATGTCCTAACTGCAGGGTTTCAAGTCCTTGAACGTGGTTCTTATAATGTTTGTCTAAAGCTACATCAAGGACTCTGATACTGCTTTTAATGTCATCCACTCTTCTGGGACTATCACTACATCTGGAGCATCCCTTTGTAAGAAACAGAGTCACTTCTTTCTGAGTTTATGTTTAACTTGAATGGAGTGAGGTAAAACTATTTCAAATAAAAGAAAATATGAGCAAAGTATAGAAAGATGGGAAGAATCTCAGGGAGAAAATAATAGCCTTTTAATCTAACAAACCCTCCTGCAAGGTAGGAGTTGAGTGAAGTAATGGTGGAGATAAGGATGTCACCTGCCTCCAACCTTCCATTCAGAGCTTTCTCCTTCTTCCTTTTTACTCAATGAATCCCTGTTTGAAGGACTTCCTTTGTTCAACTTTTGTTTTACATATTTTCTACCCTAGCTTATAAATTCTCAGAAATTCAAGGAAGACCAAAGTCTTTTGGGAGCATGGCAAGCTGGGACTGCCAGGCTATATACTTTCTATACAAATATCTAAGAGTCATAAATAAAGATGGATGGAGATTGGCATGAGTCAGTCATCTTCCTTGAACTTGGCACTCTGAAGAAATAAATAATGGTTCACAATAATAACTTGATCCAAGTTATTATTCAAAGGTGACAAATTCATCACCATGTTCTCAGTGAAGTCCTCAAGTCAGCGAGGTGTAAGGTAAAGGAACCACAGGGATGTGCAATGCCCTTCCAGTAAATATGGCTCGGCAGGTCAGACAGGAGCCTCCAGGAGAACACACAGACCACTGAGGTTCAGACAGTGAGACATAAGAAATGAACTCCACAGATGAAAGTCTTGGCATACTTCTCAGCATAAAGTTAACATAAACTCGGAGACAAGTTATTCTGTTTCTCACAATAGGCATGCTCCAGTGGTAAACCCAGGGCATCAGAAAGTAGAAAGACTATCTATTAGGCATACATTACCAGAGCTACATTCGACAACTTGGAACTCCCAAGTTAGGAAATGTCCTCCCGCCACAGCCCTTTGCAGCTTTTGTACTAGGCTTCATAGTGGGCCAGCATGCAGCCTTGCACACCTCTCAGCCTCTCACAGCCATCCTCGTCTTCATCACCTGTCAGCATGCCACCTCACACTCCTCTCACAGTCGTTTCAGACTCCATACTTCCTCACGTGTTCTGCTTTGGTTGCAGGGTTTCAGCATGGACCTTCTCACTGTAAAGTTGGCAGTCACTCAGGCCTCAGTGACCAAACCATGAACCCTGTTTTCTTTCATGTTTAAATCACTCCTTGGGTGACAAGAAAAACTTTATTTCTGGTTGGAGTTGTTCATTAAGGATTAGAAAACATGATATATACAGCTAATTATTGAAGGCTTGAGAAAGGGATGTTAAGTGCTTCTCTAGAGCTTTAGCAGATTGCTAGTAATGAATGCATTAAACAGTGCCCTGGTGTCTTGAACCAGTTAATGGTATTAAGCTTATAAGTAGAATGACTGACTCTGGGGAAAAGAGTCAGTCAATATTATTTTTCCAGAGGTTCAAAACCTTGGCATAAAAGCCGGCCAAATGTCCCTAATGCTAGGGAACATGTTACGTTAGCCTTGGTGATGGTGACTCATCCCTGAGCCTTACTGCTATGCAAGATTCCAACAGAGATGACATTTTGCAATCCAAGCAGTGGCATGCCTGTCTGGAGGCAAACTGAGAAATAGTTCCCTTCAAATGGGCCTCTAAACAGCTGTCAGGTCAGAATAACTTTAAGTCATTACCCATGTGAGCCATGTTGAACCAGTGACTTCTAGGCGGTGAAAACCTCTGCATCATGTTACTAATCTCGCTGGCAACAGTGGCTGTGTCAGCAACCAGCCTTCCTTCTTAGTGAGCAGCAAAAACAAGACCTGGCTTGCTTTTGGAAGTTAAAGGAGTAGGTGAGAGGTTGAAAAGTTCAGGAAGTCGAAAATAGCCCCCTCCTCAGAGATTTGTCTCCAGAATGAATCATGACATCCTTTAAATCAGCATTCACTCCAGCTCTGAGCAGCTAATAGCAACCCAGACCTTCTTCACAAAGACCGGTAAGTAGCCATCCCCTAGTCAACATTAGCTCCAGAGTGTGGGCCCAATTTCCTGGCCAATTAGCAGCTCAGCAGTCTAAAATTAAAGAAATAGAGAGCAGCTGTAAGTCCCTCACTCTGATTACTTATAAACCCTTCAAATCCAGTCTCGAATGGCTTCCCTATAGTTTTGCTCAATTGATTAACTCTGACTGGTTTATTACTAAACCATTCATTTACTTTAACAATCCACTAAAGCCTCAGATAAAATGCACTTCATGTCCCTTCTTGGGCCTTTAATAATTAGCTGTGTCTACCATGTCTTTTAATCTCTTACTTAATGAGCATCTCCAATCTTTAATAATTTAAAAGCATATCAAGCCAAGTATCATTTAAAGAGAACTCTTCCAGGCAGCAAAAACAATAAGTGTTAAGTCAGTGGAGAAAAGTACATAGAGCCCTGTTGCTTTCCATTGCTCAAGAGCACTTGAAAACTATGGGATTATTTCAAAATATTACACTTCACTGCAATTTATTTTAGTTAGCTTACAGGCAAATTAAATATAAGAAATAAGCATGAAGCATTTGTACAGATTCAAAAGAGCATCGTGCATGGCAATATCAAGCCTAACTCTCCTTCAGAAACATTGCAACTTCCTGAGTTCATCCTCACTGCCTCAGAACAATAGCTGCATTCAAATGTAAGTCACTGATTATTGATCAGTCCGAGTCCCTGCCATATCTTAAAACTCTTGATTGTTCTAAGATAGCCAACTCATTGGAACTGTTAAAAGAACATGGACTAGGGCTGGAGAGATGGCCTAGTGGTTAAAAGTGCCGAACACTCTTACAGAGGACCTAGGTTCGATCCCCAGCATCCACATGGCGGCTGAGAACCATCTTTAACTCCAGTTCCAGGGGAACCCGACACCCTCTTCTGACCTCCGCAGCATTGCACGGCACGGATGCACAAACCTACATGTAGACAGTACATTCATACACATAAAATGTAAATAAAAATTTTTAAAAAAGAACATGGACTGTACATTTAATGAGTCTTATTAAAAGTTATTAGTAGAATATTGTTATGTCTTCATTCCTAGAAGACCATTAGAAGAGATTCTAGTCACCTACAAAAACCTGTGACAGTTTATGAATACTAAGCTTCAGTCACATCTAAGAGCCTTTGACAGGCTGTAAGACTGGCTACACTATCCTCTCAATACCACAGAATCTACAATGTGGCCTTCCACTGGGAGGTGAAGTCTTGGTTGGTCCATAGCTCTTAAATCTAGGCTAACATGGGGAATTTTCTTTAGTAGAGAACACATGGCATAGTGAGAGATTGGTTCTGACCCCAGGGTGTATGACACTTTGGACATATCTGCTTCCTCCCTTGGAGACTCACTTTTGTGAACAAGTGCCTCAGCTACCCTGCTGGAGAATTAGAAACTGCACAGTGGAGCTAACTGTCACAGACAACACACATCTTAGGCAGCCAGCCTAGCAGCCAAGCATAGACATATAAGAGAAGCCCTAAGGAGAGAAGAAATGCCCAGGAAGAGCCCAACCCACATTGTAGATCCACAGATTATGAGTCAAATAGTTTTGTTCTTGTCTTAAACATTGAGTTTGGGGATGACCCAATGTCCAGCAAAAAGGAGTTGTCAAAACTTAGTGTTTAGCTTCCTAAGAGTTTTCTGAATAAATCAAGGCTCTAAGCTACCCATCACTAACAAAACAGAAAAGACTATCAGAGCTAGACCCCAAATTTCTGTTTTCCTACCTATGGGTGACTGAATCACTCATTTGAACATTTTCACAACTACTTCCAAATGCTGTACAAATCTCTACTTTTGTTAAAGAGCTCACATTCAGAATGATGCTCATTATGTTACAAAGTCTGAAATTCTAATTCCAAGATATGGAATTTCCTTCATTAATTGGTAAGTATGTATGTTAGAAGAAAAAAAAAATGGGTATCTGGAAATCTTTGTAGCAGTCAGAGAGTGTTTCTGGAACTTTCAAAGCAACAGCCTTTTCAATGTTATCCATGAATACATGCATATCACACCATCAATGTCTTCATAAACAGTTTGTAAGATAGCAGTATGAGTAACCCGTGCGTTGTCCCTAATATATTGTCTTTTTTTAATATTGCTTTACATTCCTACATTACATAGCAAGTTTATATATGTTTAATGTACTTTTATAGTAACATCAGGTATTATATTTAATACCTGTCAATTTGTAAGATAGCAGTATGAGTAACCCGTGCGTTGTCCCTAATATATTTTCTTCAACAAATAACTACCACAGAGTCTGCCACTCTGATGACATCAGGAGATATGGCTGAACATTCTCTGGAAGCTGACATAGCACTGACATCATCTGGTTTTGCTTGCTGGTGTAGATAATAATGTCGACGTGTCCATTTTAACATCTATATCTTAATATGCTTAAGCGCTGATATCCTTGGGCATGGGTCAGTAACAGAAAGCATGGAACAGGAGGGAAAAGCAAAGCAAAGCTCTTCATTCAGCCTTGTGAGTATGGTGGAAGAAAGCCTGGCTTCCCTTATATCTGAATCAGTTGCCGTGTTAGTGATGGAGCCATGGCCTTCAGGCTACCCAGACCACATTTCCCTTATTTGCATACCATGAAATCATTTCCAAAAGACTAATTCACACAAAATAAACCACATGTTCATATTTGATGGTAAGACACTTCCCTCACCCCATTTCAGACCCAAGCATATTTGTCTCAAAGTGTCCTCTAGGGATCCTTGTCCATAGATTGATTGCCCATCCCACAACTCTATGACAGGCAGAGAAGAGAATAGTAAAACAGCCCAGGGATAAAACCTTCCTTCCTGAGGATAGCCATGTGATAAAACATTTCCAACAGTGGTTACTCATGTATATACCATAATATAAAAGTGCCTACAGTGGAAAGGAGAAGCCAAAAGTTCAACTATGGGGAGTTCATCTATGGAGAGAAAGCTCGGTTGGGAATTCCAGCTGACTGCCTTGCCTTCCCTAGCTTTTTCTGTTGGATTTTGAGTACTCAACTGATTATGCTTTATTATATGTCTATCTGTCTACCTAACTACCTATCATCTATCAATATATCATCTATCTATCTCTCTATCATCTATCTAACATCTGCTATTCTTTTAGTTTGCCTTGGTATATACTTAACTCATTTAACACTGAAAATATGATTATCATAGATCCTTCTCCCAAACAAACAGAAGCAGGCCCTATACCACTTAGCTGCATAAAGTAACATTTCTACCTACAGCATGGGGGGGGCTATCTTTTTTCCACACACTGATTTGGAAGATTGCTGCTGAAGATCTTCACATAGTCTTATGAAGGTTCACTTGCACATGATGGGATCCAGATATTTAATTTGTTCCTTTTCTCTCTGATTTTTGAGAAATAGATCGCAATGAAGATCCCTTTATGTTAGCTTACTAGGGATTCTCAGGGCTTGATGGATTTGGATGATGGATTTGGATGGGCAGTCCTTAGTTTTTCTACATTTTTGTCATTTTTTCATACTCTTTGTCTTTTTCTGATCATTTGAAGTTCCCATTTCACATGTTGGTTTCTTTGATAGTGTCTCTTTAGTCTTAGTCTTTAGCCTTTTCCACTCTTTTCCATTTTTATCCCTATTAGGTACTTGAAATGATGCCTTTAAACTTGGACATTTTCTTGTGCATTAACCAATTTCCTGTAGAATTCTCAGAGTTTTTTTTTTCATTTTTTAACAATAAGTAATAATTTATGAGTACAAGCATTCTTCATGTAAAACCAATTTGCAAGCAGTTGTGCCCAAACACACACAGCCCAAGGGTCCCACCATCCAGCTGGGGGGGGGGCTTGTATGTACAATCAAGTTGTTCAAATAAGTGTCCAGGCTATATTGCTGTAGTTTCACCATTCACCCCAATCGCAGCCCTTACATTCTACCATGCCACCTCTTCCGCAGATTGTTCCCTAGGCTTAGAAAAGGGGCACAGGTGGATGAGAGGTAAAACAGTCCACTCTCTCTGGAGCTGTTGTCTTGGACTCTGGTCAGTTCTGGCTGTTTCCGTTCATGGGCTGACAGTTTGTCCAGGAATAACCTTTCAATCCTACTAATGAAGCACAAGCAATTACATATATAGGTATTTAAACAGTACTAATTTTTATGGTAGGTTACTTTGGTACAGACACAGATGTTTGGATGGTATGTTAATCCATGAATTACGTTTTTTCTGTAAAATATGACAGGGTCTTACTGTGGCTTATATCATCTCCTAACCACTAGAGGATATAAGCTTGTGGCATCAGCCATGGGTTATTCCTCCAAGGAAAGAGCCAATAGCCAATTAGATTTGGGATATACAGGCATATGGCTGCCACTGCTACACAGTATTTCCGGGCAGGTGAGGTGTAGCTGGTGCTGACGTAGGAGTCTTGCTTGACTCAAGGAGACCTATATTTGCTTTATTGGTTTACTGACCTTTGGTAACACTCTCTGGTATTCCAGAGAATTCTCAGAGTTTTAATCTAATCTTTATAATATTCAGATCTAGAATTTCCATTTAACCCCTTCATGGAATTCTTAATTTTACTACTGTTTTATTATGGTGATTCTGTTTATCTAGTGTGCTTTCTTATCCATGAGCTTCTTTGGGTTATTTTTAATTTTGTGCAAAACAGTTTTCAGATGTCAGCTTTCAAAACTTAGCTCCTGGTGTTTGCTTTGCTCCTTTGCTGGTATTATGGTTCCTGTCTATTTACTATTGTCATGATTTTTTACTGGTGTTTAAATATGAAGAAGTAACCTACACTTTACAAACTAGATTGGACAGGAAAAGTCTGGAATTAATGTTGTGTGAGAGACTTTTCCTGGAAGAGATGTGACACAAATGTCTGTTTGCCCTGGACAGGGTCAACAGTGACAGACCTGCATGACTGGCAGGCAGCTCTGCTGGCTGGAGACCTTCCTCAGCAGTCCTTACTGCTTATATGACATGGGAGGGATGGGTTTTAGGACTCTGTTAAGTTTCAGGGACTTCCTGAGACTTGTGAGCAGTTTACTTCCAGAATAGAATGTATCAGCTCAGAAGAAATTTATTTATATTACCTCCCCCTCTTCGGTGATGTTCCCTGTGCCTTGAAGTAGTGATGGAGCACAGTTGTCCACCTGAGGATAAGCACTGGGCCTGGCCCAGCAAGACTTACATGTTCTCTGTAGCTTTCCAACTGCAGCTGACAAGAGCAACCTGAAGCCTGAGAACAAATATTTAGAAGAAACTTTGACAGGCATATCACAGCAAAACAATAGCAGTTGTTTCCCCTGGGGCCTGTGACCTTCTTATCCACAGATCTGACTTAAGGATCTTGTGACCTGTGGGAGCCTTTTCTTACCCACAATTGGCACCCTTTTCATTTCAACTCTTCAACCTTTGCTTTATCATTTACAGGCACAGGCTGTTGTATATATTTTAAATCAAACTGGTGTGTATCACCTGTGACTTATCCAACCATAAAGCCCCAAGAATTTTACAGTTGTGCCTGGCCTTTGTATTGTCTGTGAACTTATTTCCTATTCTTCCTCCTTTAGAGGTACCTATATGTCTCGCAAATGGGCTTCGAAAGTCTCAAAACACTCAGAAGTTGCTGTTATATCATCTATATAATGAAACGTTTTTACAAGTGATAGCAAGGTAACAAAGCAAGGTCCCAGAGAAAAATCCCATGACAAATAGGAGGACTGTGAAGATGATCTTGGGGAAGTGCTCTGGGGGTCAATTGCTGTTTGTTCCAAGCAAGTATCAATTGGTCTCAGGATTCAGCTACTGAAGGAATACTGAAGGAATGCTAGCCAGGTCAATGGGACACGAAAGGACCCCATCGCTTGCATCAGTTTCTCATTAGAAGAGCAATGTTGGGTACAGACACATGGCGCTGCCTTGTTTGGTTTTTTCATAATCCACAGTCATCCTTCTTGATCTGTCCTGCTTCTTTATCCTGGGGAACTCCCTGAGCCTCCATGCATCTCCCCAGTCTTTACCCTCAGCAAAAATATGTACACAGCCGTCCACCTTGAAATAAGCTCATATTTATTGCTCTGACATTCCTGGAGGTCACCAGAAACCAAGGAACACCTGGTTCCAACATCCACCCGAACCAAATTATTTTTGTTACAAATGGCCAGTAACTCTATTGAACCTGGAGCTTCCAGGCACCTTGCATGGTCCTCGCGTACAGGAGCCACTGGCTGTCCCATTAGGGAATTGGCTGTTACTGCCTTCACTTAGGTGATGCTGCTTCCATAGCAGTTTGCGCAGTAGGGCTTACCAAAGCCGCTAGCACCCCATTCCTGAGGTCCCTGTTGAACTGGCCTCAAGCTTAGTGAACACAGTCCAGCTTTCCCTGAGGATCACACACCAACTTCTTATCTCCAGGTTTTACTATCATTTTTATCATTTCTCTTCTTTACTGTCTGATACTTCCAATGAGTTCCAAGGCTTTGGATCCCAGGAAGGGCTCTTTGACATAGATCTTTGACATAGCCTGAAGAAGCAGCAAGCCTATGCCTCCATCTCATCCTCTCTCTTAAAAACTTTGTTTTCTAAGCTAGAGGCTAATCTGCTCCATGCTATCTGCATCTCCCTTTCTCATTTAATTTCTCCTGTACATGAGCAAGATCCCTCTGGGCAGCCATCTGGGCCTCAGTCTCATGCCTTTGCAGGCACAGTGGCAGCCAGGAAAACTCCATGGCAACTTGCAAATACTCTCATCCTTCACATCATATGCTAAAGGACTGTGATATTTGCTCCACATCTTCAACCATTCTGAGGGCATCACAATACTCATGTAGTGGACCCCATTATCAAGCAGGCATGCCGCTGCACACCACTAGAAGAAGATGGTCACCCTGGGATATCCCTAAGGATTAGGCTTGTTTGCATGTCCTGTCACATATCTCAGGAAAAATGGAACCACCACTACAACAAGGAGATGCACCATCCCATACCATATGGAGAAAGGAGGTCATACTAAGACATCCCTGGGGATTGATTTCATCAATTGATATGGGAAGAGTCATCTTAATCATGGACAGGACCATTTCCTGGGTGGGATCCTGAACTGTCTAAAATGAAGAAGGAAAGATGAGCGCCAGCATGCACTAATTCATTGCTCTTCTCATAAGGGTGGATATAACGCACGTGTTCTCACAAGATTGCCACTGTAACTTGTCTGCCACAATGAGTTGTAGACTACAATTGTGAGCCAGGTAACTCACTTCTGTCAGGACATTTTATCATAACAACACTAAAAGTAACCAAGGCAGAGTTTGAACAAAGATTCTGGGCAGCTCAACTCTAGGGTCCTTGGTAGGTAGATGCTTATGTCTGTTGAGAGATAGTATGGTACATGAGTCACCAAATTTAGGAGTTTGGCATCTAGGCCCACATGGCAAGCCTAATCATGGATCAATCCAACTCTAGGGCTCACTTGGGGACATGCACAGTGAAGTCGGTTTCTGTTCTCTTTCTTTGGAGAATAAGGCATTTTTCATGATGTTGTACCACACTAGGGAGAGATCTGCAGATGCCGTGCAGTTCTTTGATCATATTTGCTCCAATGGACCCTAACTGATTTGTGTGTGTCCAGGGGCTATAACTTCTTACCTTGGTTCATGAGTTCTTATAAAGATATTTGGGGATGATGGCTTGACTTAATGTTTCCATGAAAAGGCAATGGTTGTAACTCCTATTCAACCATCCTTCTCACATCATTCTTCTCTGAAGAGTCTTGAGATGATACAAATGATCCAACAACTCAGAACTCAAAGGGAGTATAAGATGTCTGAAAGTGTCCCCATTCCTCCCCTCACGTGAACATGATATTGCTCACAGATTGTACAACTTAATGTTATTTTTATTTTCTTTTTGATTGGTCTGAACATGAGGAAATACAAAAATGAATCACATGAAATGTTCTATACTGTGATTTGCTTGAATTCTATTGTAAAAATTGATTCTAATAAGAAAGTAAGAGCACACAGAAGTGAAAAATATGAAAAAGCTCTCTGAGTTTACAGATATTGGGGCCTGGATAACCCAAATGTTTAAATATCTGTCCTAATGGAGGACATTGCGCATTCAAACCACCATAGCCATTCAACAGCTTTTATACTGGTAATATCAAAGTAACCATAGACAACACTTATAACAGACTTTTATCTTGACAATTCTCACTTAAGTACAATCCTCAGACCACATTGTACCAACCAGGAAAGGCACATACATGTGTGGTTGAGGTGCACCAGTGTATAGTCCAGGCATATCTAACCTTTTGGCAATGTACCAGACAAGGCACATACATGTGAGGTTGAGGTGCACCAGTGTATAGTCCAGGCATATCTAACCTTTTGGCAATGTACCAGACAAGGCACATACATGTGAGGTTGAGGTGCACCAGTGTATAGTCCAGGCATATCTAACCTTTTGGCAATGTACCAGACAAGGCACATACATGTGAGGTTGAGGTGCACCAGTGTATAGTCCAGGCATATCTAACCTTTTGGCAATGTACCAGACAAGGCACATACATGTGAGGCTGAGGTGCACCAGTGTTTAGTCCAGGCATATCTAACCTTTTGGCATTGTACCAGACAATGTCATTTACGAAATCCACACTTAAGAATTGTGCAGTCAGGGGCTGGAGAGATGGCCTAGCGGTTAAGAGCACCGACCGCTCTTACAGAGGACCCAGGTTCGATCCCCAGCACCCACATGGCGGCTGAGAACCGTCTGAAACTCCAATTCCAGAACTCCAGTTCCAGGGGAATCCGAGACCCTCTTCTGACCTCTGCGGCATTGCACAACACGGGTGCACAAACTTGCATGCAGGCAGTACATTCATACACATAAAAAAAAAAAAAATTGTGTGGTCAAGTTACACTAACAGAAATGGCACACAAAAATCATCTAACATTTTAAGAAACTTTATAATTTCACATTGGGCCACTTTCATAGCGACCCTGGGGTGCATGTGGCCCATGGGCCAAAGGCTGAATATGTTTGGTAGACACCAAGATGAGGAATACATCAACAGTGAGGAGCCACTGTGGTTCTAGTCACATCTGGCAGGAAAAGGTGAGACTGTGTCATGGATTATGTGTACCTTTATGGTTTCAAACAAAAGTAGTAGGATTTAAATTGTTGGAAACTGAAGAATATAAATGTATAATTTACCTCAAATAAGTTTTTTTTGTTTTTGTTTTTGTTTTTGTTTTTTTTTTTTTGTTTGGTCTTTTCGAGACAGGGTCTCCCTGTAGCCCCAGCTGTCCTGGAACTCACCTTGTAGACCAGGCTGGCCTTGAACTCACAAAGATCCGCCTGTCTCTGCCTCCCAGGTGCTAGGATTAAAGGCGTGTGCCACCACGCCCAGCTCATCAAATAAGTTTTAATAACAAAATTGAAACCCAGATGCCAACTGGTTAAAGATTTTCAAAGTGGAAGATTGAAGAATTGTCCTTCCATGCTTGCCTCTGTGGTGTCCTTGGGACTTCTGAGGGACTGCTAAATGACAGGCTTACCTTGCTTCTAAAATCCCACCATGCATACATGCAGCATACATCCAGGAAGTGCATGCTTTTCCTCACATGTCATTCATTTTCCAGTTCTGTCTTGTCCTTATGTAGCTTCAGTAGAATTATAAATCCTTAAGAGTGTATTCTAGAGGATAAAAAAAACTGGCATATGACAAAATTAGATAGACCTTTTTTAACCAAAGAAGACATTGTCACACATGAAAGCTCTTTTATTATATATATTTACATCATAAATATTTCGGGAATATTTTAAATAGTAAGCAGTTGTATAGATGACTGGTATTTGAATTTCTCCAGGACAACCCAGTTGGAACTTTCTCTGTGACTTAAAGTGTTAAAATATTTTCTACAAGAGCTTGAGAGAGGGATTAATAGGACACAGCTGTTGTCAAGGGGAAAATGAAGAAAATTGGGGTATTTTAACTGGAGAGGGTAGAGAGAGGACTATCCAGGGGAAGAGAAATGAGAGATAAATAATGATGAGGTTTTGTGAAAAGCCGAAGGGAATGTATGGTATCATAAGCCCACCGAAACACACACACACACACACACACACACACACACACACACACAAGTGCATGTGTAAACAAAAATCACAGTGCCAAGCAAGGGAAGCCTCTCTTTGATGTGTTGGTCAGGATAGTCCAAGAGACTCTAGATTGCCACAGCCCTTGATTGCATCCCAGAACTTGGAGGTAAGACCCTGTTACTGGAAGGCATTACACACTTAGGACACAGGATCTGGAGGAATTGAGCTGAAACTGAACTAGAAGCCTCATCCTGGAAGAATAGCTCTTATAGTATCAAATGATAACATATATCCTGCCAAGGGAACAAACCAATCAATGGTCTTAAATAGCTGTAAAGTCTGCTAGCCACAACAATAACCAGTCCAGCGAACTATTTCTATTGGTGCTATAGTGGCACTTTTATCTTGAGAGTAATCAACAGCTGACTAACTGGACTTAAGGCACACTCATTAGGAGGAAATTTATCAATGATACTGGGCAAATACACATGGATGAAGAAGTCATACACTTTAGAGAAAAGTTCATTTCTGTCACTTTCCTAGACCAATGTAATTTCTTACTGTATTCTAAATATGTATCCTTTTATTTACAGACAACTGTACCTTTCACCACTAATCAAAGAAGTTTCTTTATGTAAGAGATGGAGACTATTACAAAGTTCCACAACTGGTCAAAACACAGAGATGTGACTGTGATGTTTCTAGCCTAAAGTGACATCTGAAATGCAACTTCTACACCTAATGCTCAGGGAACAGAACAGAAGAGAGAGTGGAAAGACTGTAAGAGGGGAGAAGGCACCTGCTACTACACAGATCTAGTGCATGGTCAGTGTAAATTGGAATGTTATATTTTTTGAAAGAAAATAGAAATTCCTGGAATACAGATTCTTTTAATGTGGTTCTTGTAAAACTCTCTTAATCAAAGTATATTGGTACATGGGATTCCAACATTCATTTCAAACACTTTACAAGAACATACCTTGTGCAAGAGAAAGCAAACATACTCACCTGCCGTGGCATCTTTTGTAACATATTGACATCATGAGTAGGTAGAGTATTTGAAATTAGAAGCATGAGGGAGATGATTCAGCTGATACCAAAATTTACATATAATGAAAGCACTTACAAAGAAATGGAAACGTGAGCATAGTCAATTCCCAGCACATCTGCTTTAACTCCTTGATTGAAGTCAAGTAGAACTTTCTTTCTTAGAAGGGAAAAAGAACTGTGATAATTACTAATTACCCCTACAGTTATCTAGAAAGAATGTTTATGAAGAGGAAGGAAATAGACTCAATTTTGATATTTCTCTCCTCTTCTCCTCCTCCTCCTCCTCCTCCTCCTCCTCCTCCTCCTCCTCCTCCTTCTTCTTCTTCTTCTTCTTCTTCTTCTTCTTCTTCTTCTTGGAAAATAATGATGTCCTGAAAGTCTCTCCGTAGAGCAGGCTGGCCTTGAACTCACAGAGATCTGCCTGCCTCTGCCTCCCCAATACTGGGATTAAAGGCGTGTGCCACCATGCCCAGATGGAAATGGGATTTTAAAAATAAAAACAAAAATATCTACCATCAGCACATATATTTAATCAAAAACTAAAGGAATTTCTCCACAGTAATGTTCAAAATAGACACAATAAGCACAAAATATCTTGTGACACACGTATTTCATCAAAGAGGACAAATACACAAACACTGGCTGACCTTGCTGGGTGAGTAATGTTGTTCTAACATTCTTGGTTATAGGCAACAGAAATAATTTCATGCTACATGGCAAGAAAAACAGTTTATTTTTAAGATATTGGAAGGGTCACAAAACTGATGTGACAGGTGTAAATTTTGGTGAGAAAACCAAATATTAAGGTGTGCTCTAGGAAACGACTTGGCTGAGGAATCTCTACAGCCACTGCACACAAAACTCCTACACAAGTGAAATGAACTAACACCACATTATTTCTTTATGTCATTTAGTCAAGTCTCA
Source organism: Rhizomys pruinosus (assembly GCA_009823505.1). Classification (NCBI taxonomy): domain Eukaryota; kingdom Metazoa; phylum Chordata; class Mammalia; order Rodentia; family Spalacidae; genus Rhizomys; species Rhizomys pruinosus. The sequence continues at coordinate 3,560,302 of VZQC01014352.1, read as the reverse complement.
GGCAAGAGCATCCAAGAGTGTCCAGGTGACCAGTTGAATTCCTGAGAATGTCCTTGTTACTGGTGTTCAGAGAAAACAGGAAACCCCAATTCCCTCCAGGACTCATTCAGTAGTAGATTTTTTTAACAGCAATGGCAAAATATTCAACAACAAAAACACAGATTATGATACTGTATAGCAAATAAAACAACAAAAGTCATCTGTCTTTTTTTGCATTTGGCAAGAGAAGAATCATTTATTTTTTTATTTTTTAATATTTTTATTTAAGTTTTGTGTATTTCATACATCATTTCTCAGTTCGATTTAGACTCATTCCCCTTTCCATGCCCCCCACCCAACCCGAGTTCATGCATTCTGCCATATATGTCTTATATCTTTTTCTGAGTCTTTTTAAAATTTTTCTGTGAAGAGGATTATTGTTTTGGGGAGAAGTTTACTGTTTTAGTCAGTTCTTTGTCCCAGTCCTTTTGTTGATGTTGTTCCCTCCAATTCATATGGCTTCAAAATATGCATATATATATATACATATATATATATGTGTGTGTGTGTGTGTGTGTGTGTTCGTGTGTTTGTGTGATGCATATACTAAACTTACATCGTCTGAAAATAGACTGTATGTTAATTCCAAATAATATTTTGGAATTCATATTTTTTCCCTTTTAATTTTATATTACTCTGAAATATACATACATACTCTCTACCCATATACCAAAATTATAAAGTCTGAAAATAAGTGGTAGGTTAATTCTAGAGCCCATTAAGTGATTCACATTATAAGAGCACAGTTTCTTTCAGATAAAAAGAAATATAACATTTCTCAGTTTGCCTTACAACTAGGTATTTGGTGCTAGCATCCACAGATGAGGGATACCATTCATCATTTGTTTTTCTGGGACTGTGTTACTTCACTTACCATAATGGCTTCTAGTTCCATCCATTTACCTGCAAAGTTCATGATGTCATCTTTCTTTACTACTGCATAGATCTCCATTGTGTAGATGTACCACATTTTCTTCATCTACTCATCAGTTGAGGGGTACATGGGTTGGTTCCAGCTTTTCACTATTGTGAAGAGAGCTGCAATAAACATGGCTGTGCATGTATCTCTGAGGTAGGATGGGTCTTGTGGGTATATACCCAGGAGTGGTATGACTGGATCAGGTGGTAGGCTCATTTGAGTCATGTAAGGGTTCTCCACACTGCTTTCCATCGTGGTTTATATTGGACATTATATTTATATTTTTATTTTTAAATTTTTTTATTTATTTGTTTTGTATGTGTATGAATGTACTGTCTGCATGTAGGTCTGTGTACCCATGTTCTGCAATGCTGCAGAGGTCAGAAGAGGGTATAGGATTCCCCTGGAAATAGAGTTCTCCTGAAATTGGAGTTACAGACGTTCTCAGCCACCATGTAGGTGCTGGGGATCGAACCCGGGTCCCCTGTAAGAGCAGTCGGTACTCCCAACTGCTAGGCCATCTCTCCAGCCCTGGACATTATATTTTTAAATGTAGTGGAAATTGGGTCTTGGAGGAGTTGGGGGGGAGGTTTGGGTGAATATGATCAAAATGCATGCATGTATGAAATTCTCAAAAAATTTTAATTGTCTGTGCATGTGCACACATGTGACGTACGTGCACATGTGTGTGTGTGTGTGTGTGTGTGTGTGTGTGTTCAAGAAAGAAGAGTCAAGTCACTTTTAAAGTAACAGCTTCTTATTCAATTGAAAATCTAAAGTCAAATGGGCCTGGAAAAATGTAAGTTTTGAAGGACCACAACTGGAAACTGAGACTATTATACCCAGAAAATTATTGTGGGGCTGGAGAGATAGCCTATCTTGTTAAGAGCACCGACTGCTCTTGCAGAGGACCCGGGTTCGATCCCCAGCACCCACATGGCGGCTAAGAACCATCTGTAATTCCAATTCCAGGAGAACTCCAGTTCCAGGGGAATCTGAGACCCTCTTCTGACCTCCGTGGCATTGCACAACACGGGTGCACAAACCTCCATGCAGACAATACATTCATACACATACAAAAATAAATAAAATAAAATAAACTATTGCATTTGAAGAAGAAATAAAAACTTTCCATGATAAAAACAAAGGATCTTATGACATCTAATCCAGCTCTACAGAGAGGACACTAGAAGAAACACTGCAGTCTAAAGAGAAGAGGTGGCCCACAGAATGGGAGAAAACCTTTTAAATTATACATTCCACAGATGATTAGCATCTAGGATATACAAAGGATTTTTTTAAAGAATGAAGAAAATGAATAATCTAGTTAAAATTGGGCTATAAATTTGTGGCATTTGTAAGTCACTTTATGGTGCTGCTTAAAAAAGAGACAACCTGACTTGGCATTTATAGGGAAGACCTGAACTCTGATCACCTGTTCTTTTGGATGTCTCTTAGAGTTGTGCTACAGAGGCAGGGTTTTCCTCATTCTTTTATTGAAATATCATCTCCAGCATGAAATGGGGAAGTAAAAGTGAAGACTCACCTTATTTTATCAGAGACTCATCCCCTTTGACTCTAGGCCTACAGTATCACACATAATTCATTTTCTCACACTTTTTTTAAAATTTTTTATTTATTTTTCTCTATGAGTATGAATGTACTGTCTGCATGCAGGTCTGTGCACCCATGGTCGTGCAATGCTGCAGAGGTCAAAAGAGAGCATCAGATTCCCCTGGAACTGGAGTTCTCCTGGAATTGGAGTTTCAGACAGTTCTGAGCCACCATGTGGGTGCTGGGGATCAAACCCTGGTCCTCTGCAAGAGCAGTTGGCACTCTTAACCGCTAGGCCATCTCTCCAGCCCCCTCACACTTTTTTTAATGAGAAAAGCATAGTGCTTTCAGTGCTTTGATAATTAAAGCATATACAGCCACATTCATTCACTATTTGAATGGAGGTCTAGGAGGGCCCCTGAGTGATTAGGTTCAAATTCCCAGGACATAAGAGGAGCACGGGGATCAAAGAGCTTGTTTACATTATAAACAATAATTTTTTAGTTACAAAGTTAGGTAAAAGTCTTTAGGCCAGATGATGTCCATTATGTAAAAGTCATTCCTAGAGGAACTTAACAGAAAGTTATCCAAAGAATAAAATCACCTTGCAGAGGACCAGAGTTCTGGTCCTAGCACCCACAAAGCAGCTAACAACTGTCTATTAACTACAATTCCAGGGGATCTGACATCCTCTTCTGACCTCTGTGGGCACTGTATGTGACATGGCGCATTTACATATATGTAGGCAATACACTCCAACATATAAAATAAAAATAGTAGTTTTTATAAAAGAAAAAAGCTACTAAAGACTAAATTTAGGAATAAGACTTTGTCTGGCTTGAGATATGGCCTTAAAATTCTGTCCTGGGGCTTCCATGAGTTATCTGATATCTCTGGGGGCATTTAAGTTGCTTCTGTGAGTTATCTGTAGCTTCCTGAGGTCAGAATATTGCAGTATTTCCTGCCTCGCCTATCTCTGCAAAGTTCCAGACTCTGATGGACTTATCCTTTGAGATATTGAGCAAAATGCCACACCTCTAGTTTACTGCTTACACAAACAGGAGCTCTGCTGCCCCCAATAGAAGCCAAAGTGGCTCACCCTTCCCTTCCTCTTATTTCACACCCTCCTGCCCCCCACTTCCTTGCCTAGAGCACAGTAACTTTTAGTATATAAACACATTGCTGGCATGAATAAAACTGAGTCTTTCTCCCAGTCTCTCACTGAATCTGTTTCCTTTGTCTTTGGGTGACTTCCCTCCCCCACCTTGCCAGAGCTCAGTTTGAAATTATAAGCCTGCTGGCCAGGGACTATTCAGGGGCTTACAGCCTTGCAAAGCTGTGGGCCTGGTCCAAGGAAGAAGAAGATCTCATGGATTGTGGCCACACATGTTTAAAGGACCAGCAGACTATATATATATATATATATATATATATATGGATATATATTAGAGAGCAACTAATATATACATATATATGTATATATATATATACATATATATATATTAGACAGCAACTAATATATACATATATATGTATATATATATTAGACAACAACTAAAGACTTCAACACTTTTTTTAAAAAATTTAAGAGTTCAACACTCTTAGCTATTAGGGAAATGCAGGTTAAAACTAGTCTAAGGTTCTATCTCATTCTAGTCAGAATGGCCAAGAACAGGACAAATGACAACAAATGTTGGTGTAGATTTGGGAACCCTTAACTAGTGTTCATGAGAAAGTAAACTAGTTCAGTTAATATGGAAATCAGTCTGGAAGTTCCTCAAAACTACAGAAATGGAACTATCAAATGACTAGACCATACAACTAGAGTCATATCCAATGGACTCTACTACAGAGGAAGGCAAGGCATGCTGTAACATGATGTCTACTGACATGACATGATTGTTGCACTTATCAGGTCACGGCAACTGTGGTTACCTGCACAAGATACACCAGCCAAAATTCTAGTGCATTTGGAGAGGCTCTCCCTCTAACAACAGAGCCATTGGCAATTGATGGCTGCTGGGACAGTAAGAGTGGTTTTTCCTTGGGAGTGTGGCAAGCTGCCATGCTCCCGTGTGGAAGGCCCCATAGCAGTGCTGACTACTACTGAAAAGGCGAAGGGATTCTGAGGTCGCTCTCCCCTCTGTCTTTCTCCCTTTCCCTCCCTTACATTCACTTTGGCAACATAAGGTTTCTCACAAAACTCCCAGGGTGTCCAGCTCAATAAGAGCTGTTGACTTAGTTGGAACTAGAAAGGGAAAACCATGCACAAATGCACCACCAGCTCCCTGTGATCACCTTCCACTCATCCCTCCTGAAAGCAGACTTCCTCCTTATCAAAGTATGCTTTGTGAACCCCAACAATTCACATGGGTTGAGACTTTTAACTGTGAATTTTCAGTCATTTCTACAAAATATTGAGGAGGGTGGTTTAAAAGCCTCAAAAAATGAGCAAAATTTATAGAGCTCAGGAAATTTATAAATCTTATAAAACTCACAACACTCATCTCCAAGTAAACCATTGTTAGGGAGTGAAGACTGTTCCACGGAGTGGACTGCAAGTCAGACAGGAAGCTCCAGGGAGCTTTCTTGAGTCCTCACCCAGGCTGGGCTAGGCTTTTGAGGATCCTGGTGCTTTTGAGCCACCAGTTCACCTGTAGATGACCCCAAATCATCTGATTCACCAAAGTCCTCGGTGTTCAGATGAGACCATGTTCAGTAAACAGACATCTGTTTACATATGTATACCCAGGAAAAGTCACATAATACCTTTTCTGTGAATGAATTCCATAGCTCATATTCCTAAAGTGTGACAATTAGCTGGAACAAGCACACAAGGGAAAAAAGATGGAAAACATAGTCCAAGAAAATAGAACCCAAAACAAGTAGACTGCCTATTCTAGTGAAATCAAGCAGACTGCCTATTCTAGTAAAATCAAGTAGACTGCCTATTCTAGTAATTCACAACATAGACCTCAAACCAAAAATACACCAAGGAAGGACCCTACACACTCATTAAGGAAGGATCGGGGCTGGAGAGATGGCCTAGCAGTTAAGAGTTTGGACTGCTCTTGCAGAGGACCCGGGTTCAATCCCCAGCACCCACATGGCAGCTGAGAACCATCTTTGACTCCAGTCCCAGGGGAATCCGATGCCCTCTTCTGACCTCTGAGGCATTGCATGACACGGGTGCACAGACCTACATGCAGACAGTACATTCATACACATAAAAAATAAATAAAAATAAAAAAAGGAAAGATCCACCAAGAGGAAAATATAGTTCAAACTACTTACACACCAAACACAGGGGTATACCATTCCACAAAAGAAATACTATTGGACCTAAAAACACAGAGTAAAAGTGGATAATTTCAATACCCTATTTCACCAATAGGCAGGTCATCCAGTGAAAACCTAAACAGAGAAATTCCAGAGTAAAATGACGTGACATCACAAACCAAATGGACATAACAGACTTCTAAAGAACATTCCACCCAAACACTAAGGAATACACTTTATTCTCAGCATCCATAAAACTTTATCCAACATCCACCACACATTAGGACACAAAGCAAGTCTAATTTGCATAAATCCTCACCCCTCACCATTACTTCCGAATTTGAATTCTAAATAAAACCTCAGTCTGACCCATGAGGTAGATTTGTTTCTTGTGTGTCTGCAAATACATTAACAGTAGAACTAGATTCCTCTGGTTACTTGTTATCAATAGATAAAATTTTTAAGGCCCATCCTTTTTTTTCTTCCTCTTCTGTGACAAGCAGACAGCTTCCCGCTCAGTGCCTCTTTGAGAACTTACCAACTATTCAAGCATCAAGAAACCCTAAATTCTCCTCTTAAAATAAAGTGGATATTTTCTTTTTTTTTTTTTTATTGATTTTTTTTATTAATTTTATTTATTTCTGTATGTGTATGAGTGTACTGTCTGCATGCAAGTTTGTGCACCCGTGTCGTGCAATGCCGCAGAGGTCAGAAGAGGGTATCGGATTCCCCTGGAACTGGAGTTCTCCTGGAATTGGAGTTTCAGACGGTTCTTAGCCGCCATGTGGGTGCTGGGGATCGAACCGGCGTCCTCTGTAAGAGCAGTCGGCGCTCTTAACCGCTAGGCTATCTCTCCAGCCCCATAAAGTGGATATTTTCATGTAACTTTTTAGACAAAGAGAACACATTATTTGAGGAACTTGCAGGTTTTTGAATGAAATGATTTTAGGTAAATTAGTTGCTAAAATTACTGTTATGATGTTCATAAAAACTGCTAAAAATAATGAGTTCATAGGACAAAAATTCATATCTGTATTATTTACTTCCTCAGATTTTTCAGAAATTTGACCTAGAATAGAAGATGTATATTTCCTTTAAATTGCAACAGAATTAAATTACCAAGAAAATGACTAATGTATCCATATCTTTAGTAACTGGTATTTACATAAACTGGGCTTTCCAGATACTTAAAATGATAAATGTCCAAAAACACTCTGGGCCATATCTGTCTTGTCCCTCATTTGAATCTAGGAATAAATATAAGTAAGCAATATCTAATGTCGCACAACCAACTTTTGACTTTTTATTTATTTATTTATTTATTTATTTATTTATTTATTTATTGGTCTTTTCGAGACAGGGTCTCTCTGTAGTCCCAGCTGTCCTGGAACTCACTCTGTAGACCAGACTGGCCTCGAACTCACAAAGATCCGCCTGCCTCTGCCTTCCAAGTGCTAGGATTAAAGGCGTGCGCCACCACGCCCAGCGACTTTTTATTTTTAAAGATATTTGTTTTGTTGAACAAATGCGCCCCTTTATGCAGTAGCTCTGACAGCCCTCACAGCTCAGCCTCCCTGCAGTGGCTCCTGTGGGCCCCAGCTCAGTGGTGCTTACTGGGCCCCAGTTCAGCTTCCCCCCTCTGCAATGGGTCTTGGTAGTACCACCTCATCTAGTTCTCTCACTAGAGTGGCAGTTATTTAAACATGATAAATAGAGCTCTTTCAAATGACAAATCATTGTTCATGTTTTCCAGAATGGAGACAAACACTGGCAGCAAACATGAACAGCAATGAAAAGTCATCTTAGAATCAGTAAGGGAGTGAAGGGCGCAGCCACCATACAGGCAGCTACAGCAAGGCCCAGCCTCCTGCTGGCAAATGCAGCCTTCTTCCCTCTGAAAGGAAAAGGTGTTCATTGCCTGAATGTTCTGAAAGAAATAGATGTTCATTGCCTGAGTGAGGTAGGGTGGCCTGTACTCTCCCTTCCAGTAACATAAGCCCTCCTGTAGCCCCCTCTATTTTTTTATTTTTTTATTTTTTTTTAAATTTTTTTTAATTTATTTCTGTATGTGTATGAATATACTGTCTGCATGCAAGTTTGTGCACCCGTGTCGTGCAATGCCGCGGAGGTCAGAAGAGGGTCTCGGATTCCCCTGGAACTGGAGTTCTCCTGGAATTGGAGTTTCAGACGGTTCTCGGCCGCCATGTGGGTGCTGGGGATCGAACCCGGGTTCTCTGTAAGAGCGGTCGGCGTTCTTAACTGCTAGGCCATCTCTCCAGCCCCAGTCCCCTCTTAAATATACAGAGAGAGGAGAGAGAATAGGAGGAGAAAGGAGAGCAAGATAGGGAGAGTTGGAGATAGGGAGAGGGGAGAGGGAAAGAGAGGGGAGGGAGGGGAGAAGAGGAAGGAGGGGGCAGGGGGAAGAGAGAAAACATTGTTTCACATTTTCATCAATGTTTCTTAATCCAGAGATTAAGAAACTTAGTATCTTACCTAAATACTCATTTTTTCTAGCATTCCTATCCTTTCTCCTATCTACTGAGTAAAATCATAAACTGTGTGCTATATAAGACTCTTAGGTTATTTTGTAAAGAAACATTGAACCTAAAGGTTGCCTTGTATTTGAACAACATAGTTTATGAAAACTATTTCACATAGGATCTAATCTGTCTCCACTAACAGCCCCCCAAGTAAGGCAGAAGAGATGCCTACTACTCTATGTTGAACACTCAGAGTAGACCAGTGCTGCCTTGCCCAGCACGGTGCTGTCCATCCCAGCAAATTGTCCTTCCCCAGTGTCTGTTGATATGCCTTTCCTTTGAAACTTCAAAAACCATTTTCATCTCAGGTAGAAAGCTCAGAACAGAACATGGTGGTTTCTACAAAAGGTGGATTCTACTAAGTGGGAGAATACACATAGTACAAAATAATGGCTTATGTTTCAATACAACAGAAATGTGTATTGATACCCACAATGCCTAGAAATACTTTTTATGTTTTGGTTGTTAGCCTTAGCCTTTAACAGCCTCACTCTCCCTCCAGCCCGAGATACTTTTTATAAATCCTCAAAGTAGTCCTTGATTGATGAACAGCCCCCAATTTGCTTGTTTTCTGTTCTTTATGATAAGTGATGTGGTGTCAATATGAGATGCAGTTTCAAGAGAGTGGATGGGGCTGTGAAGAGAGGGCTGGCTGCAGTTTGAGTGTATATAATCAGAAAACATGGATGCAACTAGCGGCACTTTTCTCAAGTCGTTTGCTTTGCTTTCCTTCCTCCTCTTTGCCCTACAGAGAAGGGATCCTTTAATGAAATGGAGATCTGTCCTGCGCCTTAGCAGCTGCTTTTCCATTTGGTGTGCAGTCAACTGTGTGTTTAATACAAATATTGCTTCAGGATTTCCAGAGCAGATAAGAAGGAGCTGGCATTAGGATGCTGTGCAGAGAACCTGCACACAGGTAGCCTGGTGAATTTAGCTTGGCGAGTAATTACCATGATGAGTATAATTAATAATTATCTTGTGCCAGTGGAGAATTGTACTAATTGGTAATCTCTTCTCTTAAAAGTCCTAATATTTTATTTCTGCTTATTGCTAACTATCAAGTAGAATGCTAATGGAAACGTGGATGACTGGTATTGTAACAATTATAACTGTAATCACATGCAGCAGCTAACCTCTAATTAAAATAAATCAGATGATGTAGAGAATCGGCTACATAGAGTTGTGTTTCCAATAATATATCTTATTGGGAAAATTTATTTTCTCCCACAGAAAGTATTTAAAGATCAGACTAAAAACTATGTGGATATACTGTATTTCTAAAGAGATGTTTTCTGTGCCAAAGTAGGTTAATTGCATATTCATCAGGTGACGGAGTTTCAGGATAAACAGGAGTTAGCATGTAATAAGTGCCACCACTTTAATGGAATGAGAATGTTGTTACCTTGCAATCATGGATGTTCGGAGGTTAATGAATGTGTGTATGCAAACTTAAATTTTCTTGACTGAACCTGTAAAAGGAATCATAAATATATCCATATGGTTTTTAAAACATTGGGTTGTATGACGATCAGTTTTTTCTTTTAATGTTTGAGAATTTTCAGGAATGATACCTATGTTGAATAGGTTTAGATGTAATATATATGACTACATATGTATGTGTATGCATGTATGTGTGCACACACACATATAAAACTATATATGAGCAGATATATAAAGTTCAAATTATCTTGATGATCACTGACTATATTAGTCGCTTTTCTGTAGCTGTGATAAAAAACAATGGTCAGGGTGAAATAAACAGGATATTATGGTGTACAGTTCCAGAGGGCAAGTCCCTAATAGCAGGAGAGGCCTGCAGAAAGCAGGAAGTAAGAGATCACATCTTCAACTGCAAATGCAAAGCAGAGACAGTGAACTAGAACTAGGGTGAGGCTCTAAACTCTCAAACCCTTCCTGCAACAACATAGTTCGTCCAACAAGGTACCTTCTAAAGCTTCCCCAATAGCACCACCAACAGGGTCCCCCCAAATGTCCAGATAACCTGGGACCATGGGGGACATTTCTCATTCAAATTACCACATTGACAATCATATGTTATCAAATAAAGTTACCAAAGCTGGCAACAACTGCTTATGTGTCTATCTTCTAGGAGATGAAAATGAAGGATAATCTCCTAAGATGTCAAGTTGAATAACTGGTACCATTCTCCCATTTTGAACCACCCTACTACACAGTGGGTGTTCATTCATTTTATCAGAAAGCCTTTTCTGGAAATGGGTAGATAGTAAACATGTAATCTTTTTTGTGGGCCGTATAATCAACTGTAACCATTCAACTCTACTGTTAAAAAGCACCCATAACAGTATATAATAAAAGAATGTGTAGTTGGGTTCTAATAAGTCTTTACCTCTTAAAACAGATATTTGGAACAGAATTAAGCCCAAAGTCCATAGTTAACCAACCTTTTATATATTGAAAATCTGCTCATGAGCTTGTCTTATATGTCAAATGCTGTTCTGAGTACACAGGGCGTAAAGGGTGAATAAGAGATAGGGCGTTGTCTCCCCATTAAAGCCTTGCCTAGAGCATTTGCAGCAATGGGAGCAATGGGGAATGGATTCTGTCTTCCTTTATTTGAGGAGATTTAGAGTTTGAGGAATCAGATACTTTTATCAGTGGCAAATATTGTGAATTAAATACCCTATGGGTCATAAAAGTATCTAGGAGTCTAAGTGTTAAATAATGAAGGTAGAAACTATCCAGCACCATTTCACCATCTTGAAATGGCATCATTTCAAGATTTTCAGCAATAGTTCTATTGAAAGGCAAAGGGCTGGGAAAGACTAGAGCATGGGTGAGTCCTAGGTAGTATCCTAGAAAAATACTAATTATGTAAGTGTTTGTGACAGTCAACCTATAAACTTAGTTTAGGGCTGGATTGTGGAAGCCCCAGGTTCCATGTTAAAAATTATTTTTTCGGGGTTGGAGAGATGGCCTAGTGGTTAAGAGTGCCGACTGCTCTTGCAGAGGACCTGGGTTTGATCCCCAGCACCCACATGGCAGCTGAGAACCGTCCTTAACTCCAGTTCCAGGGGTAATCCGACACCCTCTTCTGACCTCCGCGGCATTGCATGACACAGGTACACAGACCTACATGCAGACAGTACAGAGCAAGATGGAACTAGCTTTTCTTTTCTGAGGCAGGGTCTGTATGAAGCACTGGCTGGCCTGGAACTCATTGTTCAGATCAGGCTGGCTTCAGAGAGCCACTTGCCTCTACCTCTCCAGTGCTGAAACTAAACCTATGAGTTGCTAGGCCAGAAAGATAGGACAACTTTTTTTAATAATATAAAGAGGATCTGGAATAGTTTGCTGTTCAAGGTTAGAGAGTAAGCTTCTAGGGAATTCTTCTAGAAGAGGGTTAGACCAGCTTGGCCTAACATATAACCCACCTTAATGAACTAGCTTGCTGCCCAGCTTATTGTATGCAAATTATTAAACACTGATGAAACCATTGTCCTGGGACCGGCTGAGCACAATGACAGCAGGGAAGAATTCAGTTCTGTGACGTTTTTGTAATTTCTTATTCTAAAATGATTTGAAGAAAATGTGAAAATTTAGCGATCTGTGTGGGTTTCTTCTTTGATCACTGTCAGATTTCTTGAAGGCAAGAAATACATTTTCAAAATAGTTACATTTTAGGAGCATACAGGCTTATTTCAAGCCAACTTTGTGTCACCTGTTCTCTAACTTTGCATTTATTCAATTTATGTCATGTGATTGACATATTTTACTTATGTATTAAATGGCAACTTCTTTTTTTTAAACTACAACTTCTAAAAGTTAAATATTGTTCTTTAAAGTTTCAGTATGATAAGGAACTTCTAAAAATATTTTATTTTATTGTTTTTATTTTATGTATATGAGTATACTGCCTACATGTATGTGTTACCCATCTTGTGTAATGCCTGTAGACGTCAGAAGAGGGCCTCAGATCCCCTGGAACCAGAGTTACAGAAAATTGTTAGCTACCACGTGAGTACGAGGATTGAACCCCAGTGGGAGCAGTCAGTGCTCTTAACTGATAAGCATTACATGATAGGGAACTTTGAAGGCCAGTCAGGGCTACATAGCAAAATGTCTCAAAATGATTTTTGTCAAAAAACTTTTTTTTTTAACTGTGAAATCTCATATGCTGAGTTGTCACTGAAACTGTGCTTTTGTCTTTATCTGCCTATAGGAAGAGAAATTTTTGGACTTTCCCACAGCCCTTTGCCAACTGTTCCCTTATCAGAGACAGGCTAGCTCTGCCTTTACCAGTCTGAACTTTGGGCTGTCCAGAGTCAATACAGAAAAATGAGACTCACAGACAATGAGGAATGATCTCTTTTTTCATGAGCCAAAAGAGGTCTCTGCCCAGAGGATCATGGGAGTGATGAGAACAGGCAAAATGGCCCGTGCGGATGTAAGTCTTCAAAACGATACCATCTGGGAAAGCAGTGGACCCTTGAGAAGACTGCACCCAGCACATCTGTTCCCCACTTTGCCTGACACAGAGGCTGCTCTTTGTTTTTTCCCTTGGAGATCAGGCAGGAATCAACTGCCAAGCATGCCTTACACCTCCATACCATCTAATTATAGCCTGCAACACTCCAGAGTGCTGACAGTGCTGAGCTATTGACTCTTGACACTCTCTAAAGCTCTTAATTATCGTTTCACATAAGCCCGTTTCAGACCTGTCAACTTCTTTGTATTGTTTATGAAGGAAAAAAAAAAAGTAGCATACTAAGATTTCAGGACTGCAGTCAGAGCAAGCTTGCAGTTACATTCGTGAGCACTCCTGTCTGTGTACACAGACAAGGAAAGGGTGCACAGCACAGATGCCTGGTGACAATTTTGATGCCAATTTGCAGAAGGGGTAAATAAACATGAGTAAATGAGATGAACCCCAACTTTAATCAATGTGGCTCTGAAGCCATTGGTTACAGTCTCACTCAAGTATATATGACATATATGCATAAGTATATCAATAGTTCACAAATACACGTACTAAATTTATAAACAATGACTAAAATAACTTGCAAAAATTTGTTTAAACCTCAGTTTTAAATTCTTTTATATTTAACATTTACTGTGTGTATATGTGTGTGTGTGTGTCTGTGTGTGTATTTGAATGTGTGTATGTGTGTGGGCATGCATCATTATGTGTGTGGAGATCAGAGAAAAACTTTCTGGAATCAGTTTTGTCCACATTTACCCTGGCTCCCGGCTCTGAACTCAGGTCACTAGGCTTGTGTGGCAAGCATCTTTACTGGCTGAGCCATCTTGGTGGCCCCTAAAGCTCAGTTTTGAGCTTATCATGAGATTAGGCAGTTTTGAAGAGGTTTCTTTTTTCCATGTGCGTGATTAAATACAAGTTACACAGGACCCCTCCCTGCCCTTGCAGGGCCTTCCACCACACAGGGCCTTCGATTCTAATTCTAGTCCTTGCCTCGTTTGTTCTTTTTTTTTTTTAATTTTTTTAATTTTATTTTTATTTATTTCTGTATGTGTATGAATGTACTGTCTGCATGCAGGTGTGTGCACCTGTGTCGTGCAATGCCGCGGAGGTCAGAAGAGAGTGTCGGATTCCCCTGGAACTGGAGTTCTCCTGGAATTGGAGTTACGGACGGTTCTCAGCCGCCATGTGGGTGCTGGGGATCGAACCCGGGTCCTCTGTAAGAGTGGTCAGCACTCTTAACCGCTAGGCCATCTCTCCAGCCCTGCCTCATTTTTCTTTTATTCATCTCTGTCTTGTCGAAATATGGAAGCAAATGGAATTATCTGATGCTAAAAAGAGAAGCACAGATTATTAACCCTTCCTTATTAAGCCCAGCAAAAGTTCAGAGATGCATGTATCAAAAACTTCAGGACTAGAAATAAATATGAGAGATGAAAGCAAAAGCAATTGCAGAAGTGCTCATCCTTGAAACTCAAGATAATTCCTTCTGAATTGGGATACAGATTTGAATTCAAGAGTGTTTCCAGTCAGTTGAGCTCTAATTCCATATCTAGAGACCATGTAAATAAAAGCCAAAACTAGAATCCTTGGCTAAGATATATAATGATGCTTCTGACCTACCCCAAATACCATCCAGGTCCTTTGATGGGCAAAGGGGCCATCTGCACTATGACACTACCATGTAAAGGAGAGCATGCAGGCCTACGTGGGAACAGAGCTCAGTGTCTTGCTACATATTAATGGATAAACTATCTCCACCCTGAAGCTTCAGTTTACTAGTTGGTAAACCTAGAAGAATAGCAAGTAGTGCATAAGCTTTCTGCAAAGACCAAATATGAAAATTTGTGCAGAACACACAACACAGGCTTTGGCAGTTTAGAGCACTGGTGCTTTCAGCCAAATCTTGCTGAGATAAAAGGATATAAAAGTATACGTGTACGAAATTCTCAAAGAATAAATTTTTTCAAAGGAAACAGAAATTTACAATAAAGTGACCAAACTATCAAACATATCAACTCCAATTTTATAAGTATTTATGATTGGTTCAGAATAAAGGTAATTACATCTGCAGAATGGAAATCATCACAAATATTACAATAAAATAGGGGTAAGCTTGGAAATAGAAACTGTTATATTAAGTGAAGTAACACAGACTCAGAAAAACAAAGGATGTGTGTTCTCCCTCATTTGTGGATCCTAGTACCAAATCCCTCTATGTGACTGTATGTCCTGATATTAACTGCAGGAGCCAGGAAAATGGAAAGGAACCAGGGAGGTAAATGGAAAGAAGGAGCCTGAGAGAGAACAGTGGGAGACAGGTGTTACTAAGGGAGAAATGGGTAAAACTGGAGTATTTAGATGTAGAGAGGGAGGGTTATACAAAGAACTATGCAGATAAAAGGGGAAGAAGGAGCTCAGGAGGGTGGATTGTATGCGACAGCTATTATCAAGGGAGAAATGAAGGAAATGGGGGTAATTTAACTGGAGAGGGAGAATGAAGGGTTAGATAGGGAGAGAGGGAGGAGGGAAAAATAATACCTAGCTGGTGTAAAAAAACAGAATTGTATTAGTTCAAAAACCCTACTGAAAATTACACATACAACATCTTTACATGAGTCCATGTGTATTCAAAAAACAAAGAAGAAAGAAAACAAATGACCCACTCAAAAGATGGAGCAAAGAGCTGAACAGAGACTTCACAAGTGAGGAATTAGAGATGGCTGAGAAACATCTTAAAAAGTGTTCAATGTCACTAATAATTAAGGAAATACAAATTAAAACCAATTTAAGATATCATCTCATGCCAATAAGACTGGCTAGGATCAAGAAAACAAATGATACCAAGTACTGGAGAGGTTGTGGGGAAGTGGGTACAATCATCCACAGCTGATGGGAATGTAAACTAGTACAGCCACTATGGAAAGCAGTGAGGAGAATCCTTGGAAGACTCAGAATGAATTTGCCACCTGACCCAGCCATACCTCTCCTGGGTATGTACCCACAAGACTCATCGTACCACAGAGATACATGCACAGCCATGTTTATTGCAGCTCTCTTCAAAATAGCAAGGAGCTGCAACCAACCCAAGTACCCCTCAACTGATGGACAGAGAAAATGTGGTGCATCTACACGATGGAGTTCTATGCAGCAGTAAAGAAAGATGAAATCATGAACCTTGCAGGTAAATGGATGGAGCTAGAAGACATCATGCTGAGTGAGGTAACTGTCCCAGAAAAACAAATGATGAATGGTATCCCTCATCTGTGGATGCTAGCACCAATTATTGGTGCTAGCATCTAATTGTATTTATATTCAGGATTAGAAAGGAAGAGGAGGCCTCACATATGAATTAGCAGTCAGGAGGTAAAGGAGCAAAGGGTTGATCAGACAGGGAGAAATCTCAACTTTCAGTTGATTCATAACCACCATTTAGGCACAATTCCCAACTGACATCACTGACTGTGCAATGGGGGCCTTTCTGGAGCCACATCCTAACAAGTCTCCAGCAGTGCTACCTCCCACCAGCTGCTTTCTGTGACATTGGCAGTTTGGTATAGAAGCCCTATGAGACTATAATAATCCCTGGAATAAGTGGGAAGCCCAGATGTCCAAGGTCAATGGTCCACACAGGGAAGTGGTATATATGTGGTTTATTTTTATCTCACAAACAAAATGTATTAACATTATATACAAATAAATATTGCAGAACTTAGGGTGTTTTTCCATTTGGAAACAAGATCACCCATAGCCATAATGTTTTAAGATTAGTCTCTACATCTATTTTACCGACAATATGACTAACACATTTTGCAATGCTCACCACATAAGGAAATGTATAAAGTATACAATAAGTACAAATAATATATAAAGAACAGGAAATGAGGATGGCCCTCGCTAAATGCTCATTTTTATATCATTTATTTTAAGGTAAATAAAAACTTGTTAAAATGAACATATTGGGGGCTGGAGAGATGGCCTAGCGGTTAAGAGCACCAACTGCTCTTGCAGAGGACCCAGGTTTGATCTCCAGCACCCACATGGCGGCTGAGAACCGTCTGTAACTCCAATACCAGGAGAACTCCAGTTCCAAGGGAATCCGAAACCCTCTTCCGACCTCCGCGGCATTGCACGACACGGGTGCACAGACCTGCATGCAGATAGTACATTCATACACATAAAAAATACATAAAATTAAATTAAAATGAACATATTGAACATGGATAATTTATTACAATTGAATTTCAGCGAAACTGTTTAAGGAAAATAAACCTAAGA
This sequence comes from Rhizomys pruinosus, assembly GCA_009823505.1. Lineage (NCBI taxonomy): Eukaryota > Metazoa > Chordata > Mammalia > Rodentia > Spalacidae > Rhizomys > Rhizomys pruinosus. The sequence goes on along the minus strand of VZQC01014352.1, from coordinate 3,543,234 downwards.
AGTGTTCAGGGAGCCCCTTGTCCTGTCTTAAACATTGCTGAAGAGGGAAGAAAGAACACTCTGGGCTCTCTTATCAGGGCTGAAGTGCAATGAAATGAAAGTTATGGAGGTTTCTGCTGTAGGAAAATCCAGTTTGAATTGCAGGCTAGCTTTTAGCTAGCATGCCTCAGCGCACTGTGTGGCCAGGGTCTGACCCCACCCCAAGGAGGAGCAAACAATGTGGCCTAGGTCCATGATGCTGGGTGGGGCAACACTGTGCAGTGGGGCCTATGATTGGCTCTGGGAACTGACGTCATTTAGTTTATAAAAGCAGGCTGTAGCAAGGAATAAATCTGAATTTCATAGTAACATCATCACGGAATTCCTGGCCATTATTTTTATTAATTATTGCACACATACAGGCCAAAGTAGGCCTGCAGTTCATTAGGATGGTCAGTGGGTTGGAAAACGATCCTCTTGCAGACCACCAATCTGGGTAGCTGGTGTTGTGAGTGGACATAGGCTGAGGATAGGCCATCAGCCATCAGCCTGAAATTCCTGTCCGGGGTTCAGCACTCTTTGTGCAGGTGAGAAGTCACAGCCAAGGGTGGAACACGTGTCTCGTGGGTCCAGGCTAAGGGCCTGAGTTGGAAGTACCATCCAGGCCAGGCTATGGGAAGTAGCCAGCTGGTCTCTGTGCCTAGAGGCCAGCTCCCCACAGCAACTGCTGGCAGGTGCTGTGTCCCCCTCCCCCCTAGCCGAGCTGCTTGGTTCCTGTTCAGCACAAAAGAAAGCTTCCTACACTCTGCAAGCTTACCTCAAGTCAAATAGAATCTTAATTATCAAATCTTTATCTAAAATTTAGCCTAATCAACACTGGACATATTTTACAAAGAATTGGACTTGTCTAGAATTTGAAAGATTGATGGCACTTACTTGTCAAGTATTTCAAGACCCTGCATTTGATTCTAAGCACAGGAAAAGGAAGAAAAGAAGAAAAGAGAAAGAAGAAAGAAAGAAAGAAAGAAAGAAAGAAAGAAAGAAAGAAAGAAAGAAAGAAAGAAAGAAAGAAAGAAAGAAAGAAAGGAAGAAAGATGGAGAGAAGGAAAAGTAGAATTAAGAGAACACATAGAGCGAATGAAATCACTAAGCCCATTTTTCCTAAAATTTAAGGACTAGTTACATCATAGTTCTATCACTACACCCATTTTTTTTTTTTGGTCTTTTTGAGATGGGGTCTTCCTGGAGCTCTGGCTGTTCTGGAACTCTCTCTATAGACCAGGCTGGCCTCAAACTCACAGATCTGCCTGCCTCTGCCTCCCAAGTGCTAGGATTAAAGGCATGTGCCACCAAGCCTGGCTACACCCATTTTTCTTAAGTATAGGGACTATTCCCTCTTCTCTTTTCATCCGCCATCATGGACCATAAGGCTCTCTTGGTTTCTCACCATGTCTTCACACAAGACTTTCAGAATCAAGCGATTCCTTTCCAAGAAACAAAAGCAAAATCATCCTATTCCCCAGTGGATTCGGATGAAAACTGGTAGCAAGATCAGGTACAACGTCAAGAGAAGACACTGGAGGAGAAACAAGCAGGGTCTGTGAGGATTCCCACAAAATGGCACAGTTGGCTGTAGTAAGCTGAGTCATGATTGATCATCTAGTGGTCCTACCAGATGGAAATGAAAAAAAGTAAATAAATAAATAAAATAAATTAAAAAGAACTAGTCAGGTTATTGCTCAAATTCCTAGATAGCATTCCATATTTATTGATTTTATTTTATCATGGAGAACCAGAAATTTGGAGGCTTAAACGTTACTTCCTATTGAATTTATTTTCACCAAAGTTTACAAACTGCTAAATGAAGTTCACTCTCTGAGTAACTAATTTCATTTGAAAGATTCACAGTACAAAGAATTATTTCCCTGACCACATATATGGAGTCTCTTGTAAAAAAAAATAAAAATGAGGGGCTGGAGAGATGGCCTAGCGGTTAAGAGCACCGACTGCTCTTGCAGAGGACTCGGGTTCGATCCCCAGCACCCACATGGCAGCTGAGAACTGTCTGAAACTCCAATCCCAGGAGAACTCCAGTTCCAGGGGAATCCGACACCCTCTTCTGATCTCCGCGGCATTGCATGACATGGGTGCACAGACCTGCATGCAGACAGTACATTCATATACATAGAGAAAAATAAATTTAAAAAAATGAAAGTTAGAAGGAATTAACTTTTGTTGGAGATTGTGACTAGCAAATCTTTAGCTGATGTTGGTATATCCATTCATTAAAAACCTTGGTTGAAATCAGACTATGTGGTACTTGGGAGCGCTTATAGTTCACTGGTTGGATGTGTTCACCACCAACCTAACATGTCTGCTTCCCTCAGCTCATGCTCCTGATACTTCATGAGTCCCAGGATCCACATGACTTCAGAAACCACATTATTTTTCATCAACATGATATATTTTCTGAGTCTAGACTTTGAGTAGAAATTTCTCTTTCTTAAAGGTTAGACCACAGGAGCTGGAAAGATGGCTCAGCAGCTAAGAGCACTAGCTACTCTTGCAGAAGACCTATGTTCGAATCCCAACAAATAACTGGTGGCTAACAATGTCTGTAACTTCAGTTCCAGGGGATCCAATGCCCTCTGCTGTCCTCCTTGGGCACTGGACAACAGATTTGCACTTACATACATGCAGGCATAACAAAGGACATATAAAATAGAAATAAATATTTTTTAAATTAGACTATAATATTGCAATCCACATATTAATGGTTTTATGGTTCAGATATCACATACGCACAAAACAAACCTACAAAAGTTCTCCAAGATAGGGCAGGCAGAAGGCACTGGGCCTTCTTACAGGCCTTGTATCACATTTTCAAAGCAGAAGCTTTCAAGAGAGATTGTAGGCAAATACCACCTTGGGAGCTCAATGAGTCATTGTTGTACTGACCACTGAACATCAGTGTTCTCCTTCCCACACAGGACTAAGATAACTCCACCAACCACTGAGACCAAGGGGATCAAGAGGACCAAGAAAATTCATATCTGAGTCAGTTCTGTCACTACCCCTGCTTCCACAAGGACACACACATCTACTCCTGCTGACTATTCTAAATATCCTGTGGGGCTTGTGAAAGCTGTTTTTCTATTCTCATTAACTAATACTTTAATCAATATGGCCAACTTAATTGTACAATAATACAGATACTTCTAGTCGTTTAAATACTGACTGTTTTCACAGAGTCTGGCTAGCTGGTCACTACCCCATTCATCTTCTCCTTAGGCATTGATAGCAGCTGTGTCCTTCAGCCTTGAGTACAAAGAGGTATAGCTGTGAGCCCTCTCCTAGGGCTGGCTCTTCTAAACCTCCCATACCACTCCCCTTGTGCACTGCCTTCAAAGCATGGCAATGTTGGAATCAGTATGGTGAAGATGATGAAGCCAAAATATACAAGATATCTGGCTCTTGAATTACCAGTTGGAAAACAGCCCATTTCTGATTACGAATATCTATTTCACACATGCAAGAAATAAATCTGTAATGTGCTAAGGCACTGAACTATAGTTTCATTTGATGTAGCGGCTGGTACTTAAGTCACATGTACACCATTTTGGGAACTTACTGGAGGTAGGACACAGATATCTCCAGATATCAAGTCCTTCAAACACACTGTGAACCCACCTACACAAAAGAGGGCTTACATAAGGATTACTTTTCCCACTTTATCTGATTATCATTAATAAAAAAAACCAGCTTTAAAATAGTGACAATTTATTTTTATTTTTTTATTTTTTTATATATGTGTTTTCCTGCATGTACAAGCACTTGTGTTCTGTAAATGCCTGTGGAGGCCAGAAGAGGGCATTGGATCCATTGGTACTAGAGTTATAGGGGGTTGAGAACCTGGGTGCTCTTAACACAGCCAGTACTCTTAACCACTGAGATATCTCTCCAGCCCTAGGATAGTGACAGCTCTTGACAAGAGTTTACAAAGGATTTTCATTGTCTTCAGGAAAGATGAGAGACAAAAGTCTCATTTCCCTGGCAAAGAAAACTTATCAATTTCAAGAAGACCAGGAACTTTCTAAAATATTCTTTATTTTATTTTATTTTTGGTCTTTTTGAGACAGGGTCTCCCTGTAGCCCTAGCTGGTCTGGAACTCACTCTGTAGACCAGGCTGGCCTTGAACTCACAGAGATCCACCCTCCTACCTCTGCCTCTGGAGTGTTGGGATTAAAGGCTTGTGCCACCACACCAGGCATACTCTTAATAAAGAGAACTTGAATTCAGACACTGGTCTTATCTGTCTTTTTTATTATTATTATGTGACTCAAGCTGGCCTCGATCCCAGGATCCTCCTACCTCACCCTCCCTCCTCCCTGTCCAGCATACAATATACCCACTACATCTACCTTGCCTTAGTCATTTGAGCATACACCAAACTGATATATACTGGTGGATTCATATTTTAGTCTTCGACTTTTCCACAAACCAACATTGGACTGCATTCTGGGCCATTGCTTTTAACAGCCGTGTCTCATAGAGAGCAAAATCAAACCAACCTTGTTTGCCTTGAGTAAATGTTGTGGATCCCTCCCACACTTTAATTCCAAACCATTGTAACTCGAATATTTAAGCTAGTCTGTTAGGCATTCACTGCCTAACCCTCGAAGTGGATGAAAACTTATTTCCAATTGTATTGTAGCTCTACGTTTCCAGTGTTGTCCTGAAAATGTTCTGATTTGAGGTTCCTAATTCCAAACTCTGACTCTTAAATCATATTCCGTTTGCCTCATCCTAGTTCTAAAGTTACGCCATCTAACTTAACTTGGTTTGTGAGCTGAAATGACAAGTTTGGAATTGCTTTTATCATGTCTGAGGTCAGAACAAATGAAACCACCTTCTACATTTCACTGAGGTTCACAGAATGACTGCAGGATTGTCTCCCGCTGGAGGTTCAGAACAAGAACCTCTGCCTGTCACTAATTGGCACCTCCTTTAAAAACTTCTGGTTTGTCAGAAGTTGGCAAAGGATTAGATGTTATTTTGTTTTGTTCCACAGACATTTTTCTTTGAAATGCAGCTGACTTTCTGTCCGTGAACTGCACTGGCTCTGAATCAATCCATCCCATCGAACACCCAGCCTGCTTCTCAGTGTGAGGGTACCATGGCCGCCAGCTCCATCAGGATAATAACTTACAGATGAAGCTGTTGCATTCCCAAGCCTTTTATCGTGACTGAACACACAAGTATAAATATGCCAGACACAGGAAGATGTTCAATTATTTTATTGCATTATTCTGCAGTGTACATCATGTCTCCCCAGGTACTAAAACAGCCCAAGTAAACCACAACCAAGATAAATCCTGTGATCCTCAAAATGAAAACAAAATAGTCTGCCCTGGTTTGTGGCTGAACAAGTTTGAGTTGAAGATTATTGTCTTTCTCATCTTGAGTCTGCTTCTTTTATGTTATATAATTAATTGCACATGGAAATACTTCCACAATGAGATACAGCGATGAATTCCTAGGAACAAAGCTAACAGGAAATCCCTGGATTTATTTGGGGAGACATTTGATGTGAAATTACCCCACCTTTTATTCAGTTATAATTCTGAAATCTACCAGGGAAATCGTGTATGTTGTAATTCTCACTGTCAATCTTGTTCTCTCTTGTTCAAGGAGAAAGGAAATAAACAAAAATCATAGCTGTGATGACATAGAAATCAAATAAGAAAGTAATGTGGAGGGAATCTGGCTTGCTAATCAACTTCTTTCCCCATGTATTTTAGTTATTCATTAAGAACTCTTGCCTGACCATATACCAGTATACCATTTATAATATTAAAAAAGGATACTTTCTTCTATGCAAGTATATTTTCTATAAGTATATTTCCTCTATTGAGTCTCACTGAAATGTGACCTGAGGTATATATGAGGCAAAGGTAAACAGACAGTATACTGTATCCCACATGCTATTCCCATGTAATTCAGACAACCAGCCTGAATACTGAACCACAAGGGAGAGTCCAAATAGTTCATGGATATATCCATAAATAGGAAAGAATCCAGTAAGAATCATCAGAAAGCCCAGAGTCCAGCTGTGCAGTAAGAAGCTGCTGGGGCAAAGGAAGTAGATGGGGCTGCTGTGGAGCTTCAGTGCTGATACAGTGAGGAAATAGCCAGCGTAGACACAGGAAAGCATCCTGTGCACAAGGCGAGGGGCAGCGAGCCCACAATGGTCAGCCAGAATCTGTATGCAAGAAAGGAGAGCAATGAGTAGGATATGAAGACATTAACAACCAATTGCACAGGGCTTATGTATTCAGCCCCGTTCTTCCAATTACTCTGCATCCTGAGGAAGCACAGAAAGTTTGAGAATTCTGTTTTTATGCATTTATATTTTTGCCTCCAGACATGAAATGGGTTGAGAAAAGACACAAATTCAGGGTTATGTGACAATGGCTTCAAAGGGCTATTAGTCAACCAGAGCTGGAGAAGATATTTGTGGTTTGATAAGAGTTCATTGATCAAAAGCATCTGATTAATATAGTCCGAGATTTTTTTAAGTGAACTCTAGACTTGTTTAAGGGAACAAGACACTATGGTAGGTAGAATTAATACTTAGTGATGCCTGAGTGAGTTCCAAACAACTGATTGGTAGAGAAATTTCTCTTGTCAGATAAGAAATTGTAAATCTGCTGTTAAATTTAACTGGCCAGTTGGGCTTACAAGGTCATTTTCTTTAGACACTGCCTTTGAATTATGAAATAACACTCAAGGAAATTTTATTTGATAAAATGCTAAGTTCCTTGTGTAGCCAGAATTCTGGTGTGTGTGTGTGTGTTTGTGTGTGTGTGTGTTGCTATGAATTAAACCCAGGACTTCAAACAAACATGTACTTACTTACACCCTTGTCTCCCAGGAAGAGTTTTGAAGTGAAAAAAGTGAAATATACAGCAATCTCCAAGAAGAACAAGGACTGTTTCTAGCAATTATGTAAACATTAACTAAATAAAAAGGTAAAAACCCTAAAAGAAATGGTGGGCGCGGCAGTGCACGCCTTTAATCTTAGCACTTGGGAGGCAGAGGCAGGTGTATCTTTGTGAGTTCAAGGCCAGCCTGGTCTACAGGGAGACCCTGTCTTGAAAAAGACTAAAAAAAAAAAAAAGAAGAAATGGTGTTAATTAATCTCATTTCTTGATTAATATGGCACTCCTCAGCATAGGAGCAACAAGAGAATCCATTTTCCTAATATCAGGTATTAGACCTGTTCTAGTTTTAGAGATTTAATGAATAGAAAGAAAACTGTCACTACAACAAAAAGAAACTCTAACTTCCTGTTCGGTTACAAGGAGACTCTTCCCTCTTTGGGCAACATCCCATCCAGGCCTCAGTGTTGGTGTCCAGAGCCAACTCTTCACCATATCTTCTCAAGCCTCCTTCCACCTACCAGCTACAGATTTGCCAATCAGCAGTGTTTTTTCTCAAATCCATTTGAATTAGGTTAGGGTTGGGTTTGCTCTGGCTTGGAATTTTTAACATAGTGCCTTTCCAGGTTGACCTCAAACTCACTGCCATCCTGCCTCAGCTTCCTGTATGCTAGGAGCACAGAAATACACTATTATGCTCAACTTAGTCTAGATTTGAATGGATAGAATATAAAGAAAACAAGAGAATGCCCAAGAAATCACATTGCTGTGGTTCCAATGTAGATGGCCCTGAGGCCCCATGTGTTAATGACATGTCACAGCTTGTAGCACTGTTGGGAATGGCTAAGGCTTTCAGAAGAGAGGTGGTGGGAGGCTTTCTCCTTGAGGGCATGCCTGCAGAGATTGCTTGCTCTCTCTCTGGTTGCATGCTGGCCATGACTTCAGCTCATCATCCTCTATGTACTCCTTGCCACAGTGTGCTGCCTTGCCCCAAAGCAGCCAGCTCAGCTGGCCACAGGGGACACCTCAAAGCAATGAGCACAGTAGAGCTTGTCTCCTTGTGAATGGAGCATCTTGGGCTTTGTTGTATTAATGGAAATTTCATTCCCACAGTAATTCCTCTGGAAGCAAGGTTGAATTCTGAGTGAAAACAAATCATTTTTAAAATGCCGTAGCATTAAATGTGAGCAAGAAATTTATAAGGTAGCTTGCTTTAATTGCTCTACAAATGTCTTTCAATTCTTATTAATCGTTAAATAAACCAAACCTAGAAAGTATATATAATGGGTTATGGACACAGATTATACTTTAAGTATAATCTTCTAACTGGTCATGCCAAGTTCCAAGCATTGCAGTAAAAATGTCCAAGTAATGCCAAAAAAGAAAAATATATTGATTGGCAAAATGCAAATGCCTATTTCCCATTAAAGAAAAATATTTAAGGTATGTATGATAAGGTTTTTGTGTATAAACACCTGCACAAATGTGTGGCTCCTATTCTATAACTCCATATTTCAATCAAGCTTTTTGCTTAGCTGACCAAATAGTAAAGGAAGCACTACCAGTAAGAAGACCTTCACAGAATAATCATGTGCCTTCTTGAACTTTCAGACCCAAATTGATAGAAATTTAAGAAACACTTGAGTTATAAGAAAATTTATACTACTATATTGAATTTCTTCCAATTTAAAAGTGCAAGTTTCATGGCAAAATGCATCTTCACCAGCCTTATTCCAAAGTGTTGTTGAATAGAACTTTGTATGTAGCAAAACACACAACCAGACACAAAATGCTGGGAAACTAGAAGACCAGAAAGAATATGCAAAGGATCCATGAGCTCAGAATCAAGGAACACAGCCCGAGTCTCAGATTTCCTGGCTATGTGATGTCCTCCACTGCAAAATTATGAAAGCATCCATAATCCACAAGGATATTGTATCTTATAAGACTGTATATATGAGGAACACAGCAAAATATGAAGCACTGAAAACATTCAATATATGATACTATTAATTAAGAAATGGCCAAGTCGGGGGCTGGAGAGATGGCCTAGCGGTTAAGAGCGCCGACCGCTCTTACAGAGGACCCGGGTTTGATCCCCAGTACCCACATGGCGGCCGAGAACCGTCTGAAACTCCAATTCCAGGAGAACTCCAGTTCCAGGGGAATCCGAGACCCTCTTCTGACCTCCGCAGCATTGCACGACACGGGTGCACAGACTTGCATGCAGACAGTACATTCATACACATACAGAAATAAATAAAATAAAAAATAAAATAAAATATTAAAAAAAAAAGAAATGGCCAAGTCATAGCATCATGTGGTACCCCTAATATTGTCTCTGAAGTTGTAGAAAATTTGGGGGCATGCAGATGAAGAGCTATTGCTATTCTAAAGATGTGTTAAACACAATTCAGTATAATATGTTTATTATATAATACATATATTTGTCTGCATATAATGTGTTTCTGTATATATAGTAAAGATGAAGACAAATTCTGCTCTATTATTATATACACATAGGGTACAAAATATCCTAGATCTCTCTTCTCTCTCATCTCTCTATATATATAATCTATATATATATATAGTATATATATATATAAATTTTAATATGAAGAGAGACAGAAAAAGTATGCTTTGGGTTTATCCTAACAAGAACTAGAACCTCCAAACATATTTTTCCCTGGATGATACAGGGCTTAAATACCATCGTATTTCCACTCAGTCATATACACACAATCTCCACAGTGGGAAGTACAGACCTTTCCTGGAACCAATAAAAGAAAAACAAACAAAGATGCTTTCAACCCTCCAAAGGAAAAAAATCAAATTTTCCTTATTTTACTACAGTACTGTGTCTATCCCAGAATGTTAAAACTGTACATTATTTAAATGTCTTAGATAATTAATTTGCAAGATGAGTTTTTAAAGAACTTATGTGTATGTGATTGCAAATACCTGTAAGTGTAAAGATAAGCACAGTGAGCACTGACTATTTTAAGGGACAGAGATTGGCTAAGGATAGGATATAATATCTCTCAGGAAAGGGGAAGCTATTGCTTTTTATGCATATATTTAATCTATTATTTAAGGTATCATAACAAATATCATTACTTGTCAAATTAAGAATTCAATGTAATAAAATGGACAGAATAGAATCCAGGTTGTCCTTTGTAATTTTTGGCCTGTTTGTATAAACTAATTTCACCTGTTGGGATAGCAGAGAAAAACTGCTTTTATTTGCATTTAGATAATTCATACGGTATTCTATGATATGCCAGGCCCTTAATGTTAAACTTCTTAATGAAAACTACATGAAAACAAAATACTAAAAACTTCTTTGAAGACAGTACAGAACTAACATTTCAGCAAAGGATTATGATGCATAAATTTTTAAAAAATTAAATAGATTGTTTCTAAGAACATCTGCCAGTTTCTCAAAATGTCAGGCTCTTGAGATGACTAATCAAACCCTCACAGGTCCAGAGTGATAAAAATTAGAATTTGGTCTTTGTTAGTGTAGGAAACATGGTATTCAAATATGTTCTCCACTCTCAATTAGGATTCTGAAGGGCCACATACTCAGAGTGGGTAAGGGTTGACCAGGAATCACATGATCGTGTAGAACCAGAAACCTATCTCAACCTCCTGATTGAATTAATGTTGGACTGGAATGGGCAGCTCCCAACTAAAAACTGCAAACATAGCATCTAACAGATGCACATTCCAGATACACAGAGAATTCTCAAATTGAAGATATTATAAACAGGTTCAGTCCACCATTTTAGCTCCTCATGTATAATTTTCCAGCACTTGATGAAAACAAGCATGCAAAGACAAGAAAATAGAACTGAAAATGATAAGCTGTAAGAATCAGACTTTGAGAGGTTTCGGGGGTGGGGAGCTGAGGTTTGAACTCACAGGGCGTGGGCAGTTAGTGCCCGAGCAGCGGTGGACACATGAGGACCAGTGTTTTGGCCCAGAAGTTTCTGGGAACAGGGAGCTGAGGCATGAACTCACAGGGCGTGGACAGTTGGTACCCCAGCAGTGGTGGCCCTGTGAAAAGCGTTTTGGCTCAGAGGATTCTGGGAGCAGAGAGCTGAGGTTTGAACTCACAGGCCACTGGCAGCTGGTGCCTGAGTGGGGGCAGAGGATACGGGTGCTCGGGCTAAGCGAGCAACTCAACCAACCCCCCACCCCTCCACCCCCGGAGAGAGTAGCTGGCAGCAGAGGGAATATAGTACTCAGAAGGTGTCATCTGGCTTGTTATCCACCCAGTTCTTGTGAAACAGAAAAGGAAGAGTGAACTCTACCTTCCAATACATAACCAAAATTGAAAGCCTGAAACCTAGACAAGCCAACAGTCCATACATAAGGAGAATACAACAAAGGCACTTGAAGGAATCAAGGAAAGCAATCCTTCAACAAGGTAAAGAGGCATTCAAGATTCAAATCAGAATACAGACAAAAGGCAAAGCACATGCCCAGAACACACAACGAAAGAATAATATGGGAAAAGTGTAGAATAACTCCACACCAAACTCTATGGAGCATGTGGAGGACTCCTACAAATGGGACCTCCCTAGTGGTAACCCAGGACACAGATCATAGAATAACAATCACAGATATATGCAAAGAACTCATAGAAGTAAGGGGAGAGAATGAAAAACTCAGAAAGGACCTAGAGGGAGATAAGGACAAACTTTGTATGAACTAAAAGGAGAAAATGACAGACTCCAGAAAGAGCTAAAGAAAAAAAAAAAATGACAAACTCCAGAAGGAAGTGGAAACACTGAAAAGATACCATGTTGAAATGAAAAAGGAAACCAAGGAGCGAAACAAGGGGCTACAGAAAAGATTGAGAAGCTCCAAAAGGAAGTGGAAATAGTAAAGAAAACACAGGAAATAAAATGAAAAAGGAAAATGAACATCCAATCAAAGGGAAAGAATGGGAAAAGGCCTCAAAGCAGAATGGAAGAAGCAGAAAAAAGAATATCAGACCTAGAAGATAACACAGAACAACTAAAAAGCTCAAGTAAAGACTGAAAAATTTAAAAATACACAAGAGTGGAACAACCAGGAAATGTGGGACACTATGAAAAGATCAAACCTCCGTATCATATGGGTAGAGGAAGGAGAAGAATCCCAAGAAAATGGTATTGATCAGATTGTCAACAGAAAAATAAATGAAAATTTTCCCAAATTAAAAAAAGACAAACCCATACAAATAGAAGAAGCCAAATAGAATGCCAAATAGACTAGACCAGAAAAGAAATTCCCCCCACCATATCATAGTTAAAACACTAGATGCCCAAAACAAAGACAAAATTCTGAAAGCCACAAGAGAAAAACAAGTTACATATAAGAGGAAACCTACCAGAATTACAGCTGACTTCTCAGTGCAAACTAGGAAAGCAAGAAGAACATGGACCAAAGCATTCCCAGTGCTAAACGACTGTAAATGTCAACCCAGGTTACTGTACCCAGCAAAAATGTCGATTCTAGTTGAAGGAAAGAGAAAAATCTTCCATGACATAAATAAGATGAAAGAATACATGTCCAGAAAACCAACCATTCAGAGAATACTTGAAGCAACTCAAAGGACAGAGGAGAGGAGCAACTACCCCAAGGCACCTTGAAAGAGAAATTAATAAAAGCAGAAATGCAGAAGTAGAAACCTAGATGAAAAATGCAAATAGATAATAAGGTGAAAGGAAGCAACACACAACTCTCAATTATAACCTTAAATATTAATGGACTAAACTCCCCAGTCAAAAGGCAGAGACTGGAAGAATGGATTAGGAAACTGAATGCATCAATATGCTGTCTACAAGAAACCCATCTCACCCTCAAGGATAGGCACCAACTTAAAGTGAAAGGATGGAAAAAAATATTTCAAGCAAATGGTAGCAAAAAGAAAGCAGGAGTTGCTATTTTAATATCAGACAAAATAAACTTCAAAGTAGAAGCAATTAGAAGAGACAAAGAGGCCATTACATTCTTATCAAAGGGAAAATTAACCATGAAGAACTCACAACCATGAATATATATATGCACCAAACACTGGTGTGCACTGACCTTTATAAATACAACTCTACAGGACATCGAAGCACAGATTAACCCCAGCATACTCATAGTAGGGGACTTCAATACCCCACTGAGTCCTTTAGACAGATCAACCAGACAAAGAATAAACAGAGAGACAACTGAACTGAACAATACAGTACAGGAAATAGACCTCACAGACATCTTCTGAATATTCCACCCAAGCTCCAGAGGATATCCTTTCTACTCAGCACCCCACGGAACATACTCAAAAATTGACCACATACTTGGACACAGAAAAAACCTCAACAAATACAAAAAAATTGAAATAATTTCATGTATTCTATCAGACCTTAGTGCAATAAAGCACAATATCAACACCACTATAAGCCCTGCTACCTACACGAACACATGGAGACTAACCAACACACTCTTGAATAATGAATGGGAAAAGGAAGAAACAAAGAAAGAAATAAAACCATTACTGGAACTAAATGACAATGACAGTACAACACAACAAAACCTATGAGACACTTTAAGAGCAGTCCTAAGAGGGAACTTTATAGCCCTGGGTGCCTACATAAAAAAAAAACAAAAAAAAAAAAAAAAAACAGGAAGAACACAGATAAATGAGCTAACACTGCAGCTAAAAACACTTTAAAGACAACAACAAATAAACCCTAAATGCAACAGACAGGAAGAAATAACAAAAATCAGTGCAGAAATCAATGAAATAGAAACAAAGAAAACAATACAAAAAAATCAATGAATCCAAAAGTTGGCTCTTTGAGAGAATAAACAATATAGACAGACCCCTAGCCCAGTTAACCAAAAGAAAGAAAGAGCAACTCCAAATCAATAGAATTCATGATGAAAGGGGAAATATTACAACAGACAATGAAAAGATCCAGACAATCATACAGGAATACTTCAAATACCTATACTCTAATAAATTTGAAAGCCTAAGTGAAATGGATGAATATCTACAATCTGGGGAATCACCAAAGCTAAACCACAAAGAGATTGACAGTGTAAACAGACCCATAATATATGAAGAAATTGAAAATGTAATAAGAGGCCTCCCAACTAAAAAAAGCCAAGGTCCAGATGGTTTCACAGCAGAATTCTATGAAACATTTGAAGAGGACTTCCAACCATTATTACTCAAACTGTTCAGAAGGATACAAGCAGAGAGAAATCTCCCAAATTCCTTCCATGAAGCCAGCATCACTTTAATACTAAAACCAGGCAAGGATGCAACCAAAAATGAGAACTACAGACCCATCTCATTAATGAACATAGCTGCAAAAATTCTCAACAAAATATTTGCAAACAATATACAGACCCAAATCAAAAAGATCATTCACCATGATCAAATTGGATTCATACCAGAGGTGCAGGGATGGTTCAACATATGAAAATCAGTAAATATCATAAAACACATAAATGGACTGAAGGACAAAAAACACACAATCATCTAAATAGATGCAGAGAAAGCCTTTGACAAAATCCAGCATCCCTTCATGATTAAAGTACTAGAGGGAATGGGACTGGAAGGATCATTCTTCAACATAATCAAAGCCATATAGAAGAAACCCAGAGCCAGCATCATCCTAAATGGAGAAAAGTTAGAAGGATTCCCCATAAAGTAGGAACCTGACAAGGATGCCCCTTGTTGCCACTCCTCTTCAATATAGTACTTGAAACATTGGCTAGGGCAATAAGGCAAGAAAAGGACATTAAAGGAATACTAATTGGAAAAGAGGAAGAAAAACTATGTCTTTTGGGGGAAAATATGGTAGTTTACCTAAAGGATGCTAAAAACTCCACCAGAAAACTCCTAGAAATGTTTAAGAGTTTCAGTAAAGTGGTGGGTTACAAAATTAACCTAGAAAAATCAGTAGCCTTTACACCAACAACAAGCAACTGAAGAAGGAATACAAGGAGACCTTCCCAATCACAATAGCCTCAAAAACAATAAAATACCTAGGAGCAAACCTAAACAAAACCTCAAAGATCTCTGTAACAAAAATTATAAACTCCTGAAGAAGGAGATTGAGGAAGACATCAGAAGATGGAAAGACCTCCCATGCTCATGGATTGGAAAAATTAATATAGTAAAAATGTCCATTCTACTCAAACTAATATACCAATTCAGTGCAATTCCAAATAAAATCCCAAGGACAATCCTCATAGGCTTAGGAAAAAATTCTTAAATTCATATGGAACAACAAAAGACCCCTAATAGCCAAAGAAACCCTGAGTGAACAAAGCAATACAGGGGGGATTTCTATACCAGACATCAAACTATACTACAGGGCTATAGTCACAAAAACAGCTTGGTACTGGCACAAAAACAGACCTGTAGACCAATGGAACAAAACTGAAGATCCGAACTTGAGCACATACAGTTTCAGCCACCTCAAATTTGACAAGGGGGCCAAAAAGACTCAATGGAGGAAAGACAGCATCTTCAGCAAATGGTGTTGGCAAAACTGGATCACCACATGTAGAAGAATAAAATGGAACCCCTACCTCTGTACAAAAATCAACTTCAAATGGATCAAAGACCTCAATGTGAGACCCAAGACTCTGAAGGTGATAGAAGAAAAAGTTGGCAGCAACTTACAAGACATAGGTGTAGGAAATGACTTTCTTAATCAGACAGCAGCTGCACAGGAAATAAGGCTGACAATTGACAAGTGGGACCTTATTACACTCAAAAGTTTCTGCACAGCAAAAGAAACAATCAGGGAAGTAAAGAGAAAACCCACAGAGTGGGAGGAAACCTTCACTGCTGATACATCTGAAAGAGCATTACCTTCCAGAATACATAAACTACTCAAAAAACAAAGAAGAAAACAAATGACTCACTCAAAAGATGGAGTAAAGAGCTAAACAGAGACTTAACAAGTGAGGAATTAGAGATGGCTGAGAAACATCTTAAAGAGTGTTCAACATTGCTAATAATTAAGGAAATGCAAATTATAACCACTTTAAGATATCATCTCACCCCAATAAGACTGGTAAGGATCAAGAAAACAAATGATACTAAATGCTGGAGAGGGTGTGGGGAAAGGGGAACACTCATCCACTGCTGGTGGGAATACGAACTTGTACAACCACTATGGAAAGCAGTATGGAGAACACTTAAAAGTCTCAAAATGAGACTACCACCTGACCCAGCCATACCACTTCTGGGAATATATCCATCAGACTCTTCCCACCACAGAGATACATGTACAGCATGTTTATTCCAGCTCTCTTCACAATAGCAAGGAGCTGGAACCAACCCAAATGCCCCTCAACCGACGAGTGTATAGAGAAAATGTGGTACATCTACTCAATGGAGTTCTATGCAGCAGTAAAGAAAGATGACATCATGAAATTTGCAGGTAAATGGATGGAACTAGAAGATTTTATGCTAAGTGAAGTAACACAATCCCAGAAAAACAAAAGATGAATGGTATCCCTCATTTGTGGATGCTAGTACCAAGTACCTAGTGGTAAGACAAACTGAGCAATGCTAATGTTATATTCCTCATGATCTAAAGACAACTGTTCTCTTGCATTGTGAATCCCTAAACATGTTCTAGAGCTGACCTGACATTTATTTTCAGACCTTGGGTTTTTGGTACATGATGGAGGGTATGTATGCATCTTTTAGAGTAATATGGGGTTAAAATGGAAAGATGAAAATCAAGAAATATATGGAAATAACATATGGTTTGTTTTCAAAGGATACAATTTTAATATAGATGCAATGTAATAGGCTGGTGCAACTTAGCCTTTCTAGGTGCTTAACAACCATACTTAACACCCATACCAATTTGGCCAAGGGACCTAAGGAATAACTTTGTTCCTTGCCCTCAGAGGTCAACTAAGCCTCAGAGGACTATGCATGGGGGCATCTCTTGAAATGTCCTGCAAATATGAGTCACCAGTTTTCCTGTTCAGGGAGGTCTTGGAGAGCCACTAATGGGACTTCAGCCAGTGTCCAGTCTATAAAGAGGAAAGTCTGCTCATGCTTCAGAAAATGAAGCCTGGTCTAACAAGACATGATTTTATCCTCAAGTGGATGAAAAGCTGAAGGGAGCAAGGCACTCCCACCCCTCCCCCCCCAAAAAAAAAAACACTAGAGACCCCTGAGGACCAGATCCTCAACTGACTTTGAGAAAACAAAAACTATGGTTAATCTGGGCTAACTGTGTGGCCTTAAACATCCAGGGGGAAAATACAACCAGAAATAAATAGTAAAACCAGAGAAACTGTACTGCAGACATAGAACTTGAGATCTTGGTAAAAAGACAAAAAGAAAAAAGAGAGAATACTGCTGTTTGGCCTGTCTTCAATTCTTACTGGGAAGTTCATCAACTCTGTGGCTGCCACCACTTTTGGCACTCCTCAAAGACATGAAACATGGCTTTTTAACCTTCCAATATGGACTGAGGACTCAGGTCTCTCCAAGAATCCTCCAAACCTTCAATGCCAGATGGGGACTACTGAGATACCCAGCTTGTGGACTAAACAGCTAAGGGGATGTCAGCCTCATAGAATGTAGACTGCCATTGTTGGACTATCTGAGCTGTATCATGGAGGCCAGTGCAGGGGGACTGAGACAGAACTTGTGCTTATTGGACTTCATTTGGGGGACCATGGGAGGGAAAGACCCCAATGTGGAGCAAAAGTACAGGATTGATGGTTGTTTGGGATTGCCAATCTTCAAGCACTTCCTTAAGGAAAACATGACATCTTTTAGGGAAAAAAAATCCTCCTATTCTTGTGGTGATATGTGTATATATGTATGTATGTATGTATGTATAACTATGTATATATATGTATATATACTGTAGCAATACAAGTTGGAGAGAACAACAACAAAAGAACTGAAAAAAAAACTTCTGGAAAGACTCAGAAAAAGATACAGGAACATGTATGACAGAGTGCAGGGACTCGGGTGGGGTGAGGAGCATGGAAAGGGAAGTGACTCTAGATTTGAGTGAGAAATGATGTGCGGCCTATGGGAAAAGTTTAATAACAATTAAAAAAAGGAATAAACTATAATAAAAAGAATCAGCCTTTGAGGGATGCTGACTGAAATGAAACTTAAGGGCCAAGTCTGACAAAGTTGTATGTAATATGGGCAAGCTTCACAAATGAGTGTACTTCAATGTAGAACTGAAAATTTTATAATAAAAATTCTATATGAAATGAAATACTTTCTTTTCTATATTATGTAATATTTAAAAATTTTTTCAGACTCTTTTAAAATAATTATACCTGTGATTAAGAACCCTGTTAGCACAAATTTGATAACCCTTAAAATATCTTTCTTAAAATTGCAGTTTTCTTGGGTATTTTTAAATTTGGAGGACCTAAAATTTTTAACAATTTCATACCTTCAAAACATTAATATCCTTAATAATCACTTTATTTTTGGAAAAACACTTTTACAGTCTTTGATAAGTGACTAATTTAATCCAATTGTCAGTATTTCCTGTTTATTCCCACACAATTTTCAATTGAACAACCGGCCCATTGAAAAGGCCTTCTAACAATTTCCTAATTATAAGTATTATGAATGTAAATGAGTAGCTACAGAAAGGGGGCTAATAATATAGTCACAGAGAATATACTGTGAAAGTATGAAACTGAGAATTTAATGACAGAATAAGGAGATGTTGAAAAGCATAGAATTACATAAAAATAAATTAAAATTAAAATCAAGCTTATTGTCTCCTCTCTTCAGAGAACAGCAGCTGCGTCTACGCTGTATTTATCTACCAGTTGAAGTCTTCACTGCTGTGTTCGCTTCCTCTCTCTGTGTATGCATACACATATTTGTCACATTTATACCATGAATACATGAAAACAACAGGCTAAATTGACATATTTTCTTTCTAAAATATCCCCCTTTGGCCTACAATTAAAGATGAAGAATACCAAATAAGAAAAACAAATTCTAAAATTATGAAGTTATAACATGTTTGGAAGTACAGATTTCTCAAGATGTTTTCCTGTATTCAAACAAATGAATAAATTTCTGTAAAATATCCTATTAGGAAGAGAGCAGCCACTTATAAAGCGCATGTTAAGAATTTGGCCAGGAGAATTCTGCTGCTTCTTTTTTTTTATTTTATTTATTTTTGTATGTGTATGAATGTACTTTCTGCATGTAGGTTTGTGCACCCATGTCGTGCAATGCCGCGGAGGTCAGAAGAGGGTCTTGGATTCCCCTGGAACTGGAGTTCTCCTGGAATTGGAGTTACAGATGGTTCTTAGTCACCATGTGGGTGCTGGGGATCGAACCCAGGTCCTCTGCAAGAGCAGTCGGTGCTCTTATCCACTAGGCTATCTCTCCAGCCCCTTCTGCTGCTTCTTGAAACTATGGTACAGCAGTAGTTCCAAGGAGAAAGCCTCATAAAGCCCTTCAAACATAAAACACTTGTTTGTAGGTATGGACATGCTACTGCAACAGAGAAGATTAAATAAGGGACCACATTATAGGGTGATGGAAAGGTCCTAGAAGTTAGCACAGGTTTCTTCCTGCTGATATATGCCAGGGGATATAAAACCTGGAGTGTGCTGGTGCCCAGATGCCCAGAAAAGAAAACCCAGAAAGAAGTAAGAAATTGAAGTCTAATACCTGGAACTTGGATTGTTTTCTGGAGTCATTTGCTGATTGACCTGAGAAACCCAGAAAACTAAGAAGCAAGATGAATATGGTTGAAAGACATAAACTACATTATCAATTTGTGATGGAGGAAGCAATTGTAAGGTCCAGGTATGAGTTGGAACAGCTAAAATTAGATGGAGCTGGTCTAAGTCTCTGTTGTCCCCTAGAGGGAAGGATGAAGCCTCACTGGAGGAAAACGACATAATTCAAAGCATCTATAATTTTTGATCACAATGTACAACATTTAGTCAAAATTGCCAATACACAAAGCAGTCTAAGAAAAATATAAACTCCAAGAAGTCCTTGATGTTGATATAACATACTTTAAAATAATTAATTAATGTTTCATAATACAGAACATAAAATTAAAAAACTGAAAAACACTTTGCTATGAGAATAAAAGTTGAGTGGATATTACATAAATGGAAATACTATACCAGCCAAAAAGAAATCAATACCTGGTGAACAAAGGAACATGGTCATGGAGGCTTGGTGAATGAAGGAGAGTAACTGAGTGGTGATGACCATCTAGGAAGGTTTGTGTGTGGCACTGATGTTATATCATAGAGAAGAGGGAAGAGAGGCTACATAGGGGCAAACACAGCATAATGTTGGAGTTAAGGAGGGATTGTTACTTCTGTGTAAGGCCAAGAGGATTCACTGATAAAATTCTGCCAAATATTTAAAGAAGCACCAACCTCAGTTCTGCTCAAACAAGTCCATAAAACAGAGGGAAAAAGAACACTACCAAGCTCACACTGTACAAATGGCATTACCTTCATACTCAAATCAGATTTGGACACAACACTGCAAAATGGAAATTATAGGCCAGTCTCCTTGATGAGCATACAAATTTTGTCAATAAAATCCTGACAAACAACCTTTAAGAAGACATTCAGAATATCATATACCACTACCAAGTTGTGCAAATCAATAGCTGTAATACAGCACACAAAGCCTTAAGGACAGAAAGTACATGACCATCTCAGTGGATGCAGAGAAGGCCTTCAACAGAGTTAACTCTCCATTCATGGCAAAATCCCAGAGGAAACTAGAAAGATAAAAGACATATCTCAGCCTGGCATGGTGGTGCACGCCATTAATCCCAGCACTTGGGAGGCAGAGGCAGGCGGCTTTCTGTGAGTTCAAGGCAAGCCTGGTCTACAAAGTAAGTTCCAGGATGGCTGGGGCTACAGGGAGACCCTGTTTCAAAAAGAAAAAAGACATATCTCAGACAAACTTTTATTCATATGTGGCCAAACATTAAAGATTTGTTCTATATGATTTAAATGAGTATAAATTCTTTTTTAATTTTTATTGAACTTTTGTACATTTCATATACATTTCATAATCAAATTTAGATCCATTCTCCCCTTACATGCCCCCCACCTCACCAGAGCTCATACATTCTGTCATACATGTCTTGCATCTTTTTTTCTATTTAAAAATTTTCAAAGCAAAAGTTTACTGTTTTGGGCAGAAGTTTACTGTTTTGGTCAGTTCTTTGAACCAGCCTTTTTTGTTGTTGTTGTTCCCTTTGAATTTATATTGCTCCAAAATATGCATATACACACTCCACACATATACCAAAATTATGATGTCTGAAAATAAACTATAGGTTAATTTTAAAACATGTTTAGGGATTCACATTTTAACAGTATACTTGCATGCAGGTAAAAAGAAATATTACTTTACATTCCTAAATTACGTAGCAATTTGATGTATGTTTTAATGTACTTTTTTATAATAGCATCAGGTATTATATTTACTAAAAAAGAAAAAAATGGGAAAATTGCCTTACAAATTAGGATTTGGTGCTAGGATCCACAAATTAGAGACACCATACATTGTTTGTTTTTCTGGGACTGTGTTACTTCACATAGTATAACGGCTTCTGCTTCTATCCATTTACCTGCAATTTTCATGATGTCATCTTTCTTTACTGCTGCATAGAATTCCATTGTGTAGATATTCCACGTTTTCTTTATCCACTCATTGGTTGAGGGACACTTGGGTTGCTTCCAGCTCTTCGCTATTGTGAAGAAAGCTACAGTAAACTTGGTTGTGCACGTATCTCTGAAATAGGATGAGTCTTGTGGGTATATACCCAGGGGTGGTATGACGGGGTCAGGTGTTAAGTTCATTTTGAATATTTTAAGAGTTCTCCACACTGTTTTCCATAGGAGTTGCATGATTTTGCATTTCCACCAGCAGTGAATGAATGTTCCCCTTTCCACACAACCTCTCCAGCATTTGGTTTCAGTAATTTTCTTGATCATAGCCAGTCTTAGTAGGGTAAGATGAAATCTTAAAGTGGTTTTAATTTGCATTTCTTCAATTATTAGTGATGTTGAATGCTTTTTAAGATGTTTCTCAGCCATCTTTACTTCCTCCCTTGTGAAGTCTCTGTTCAGCTCTTCTTTTTTTATATATAAAAAAGTAAAAATCAAACTGTTTATTGTTGTTTTTTGCCATTTGGTAGCATTTACACACAGGCTTTGATCTTCAGAGTACCCTGGATTCAGTAGAAAAAACTTTTAAATGAAGTTTTGTACAATAGAAACTTCTCAGCAATCAAAATTTTTTTTTAAATATTTTTATTAATTTTTTATTTATTTCTGTATGTGTATGAATGTACTGTCTGCATGCAAGTCTGTGCACCCGTGTCGTGCAATGCCGCGGAGGTCAGAAGAGGGTCTCGGATTCCCCTGGAGCTGGAGTTCTCCTGGAACTGGAGTTTCAGACGGTTCTCGGCCGCCATGTGGGTGCTGGGGATCAAACCCGGGTCCTCTGCAAGAGCGTCGGCGCTCCCAACCGCTAGGCCATCTCTCCAGCCCCAGCAATCAAAATTTAAGACTGTAAAAAAATACATGCAAAACATACTTTTCTGAAAACACTTAACTTTGAACAAAGCACCAAACTACACAAACACAGAATGAAAACAGCATTTCAACTCCACCAAAAATAGTCATCATAAAAGGTGAAAAAGCCACCTAATTTCACTAGGCACTGTTGACTTTTTAAACAGAAGACAATAAAAAATATTGTCCACAAACAATATTCCAGCTCTGTGGCAGGTTTCAGAATCTTCAACTTCATGCTTTAATAGTGAGGAGGTAAGTATGATCGAGACCTGGATGAGACCTATATCCTCCACAACTGTAATATGAAGATGACTGCCTTCTATAAATCTGATCCCTGTCTTGAGCAGCTCTCCATCCACTTCCTCCTCCACCACTTCCTCTATATGAGCTACTATAATAATCTCGATCATCATAACCTCGATCATATCCTCTGTCATAATAATCCCGACGATGTGAACTCCCATAGGTTGGTTTCCCCATGTAAATTCCTCATGTTGGACTATGTGGTCTTTTTGTTATAGAGAAATCAACTCTAACTCTATGTCCATCAAGCTCCATCCCACTGGCACATTCCTTAGCTTCCTTGGCATCATCTACATTTTCAAAATACACAAAGGAAAATCCTCATGATCGTCTAGACTGCTGGTCATACACAAAGACACATCAGCAATGGGGCCATATTTAGAGAACGCTTCTCTCAGATCTCTCCGTGTGGTGTACAAGCTGAATCCAAACACTCCAAGACAACAGTTGGGGTCAGGAATTGCCTGATTCCCAGCATGACGCCTTCAATTGGACCTTGGAGAATGGCTACGGCTATGGTGCCTTGGATAATCTTGGCTGTAACTCCTACTCTGAGATCGTCTATGGCACCAGGATCCAGATCGTGACCTTGTATAATGCCTTTGAGAACTTCATCTGGATTGAGACCTAGATTCAGATCTGGACCTGGATTTTGATCTGGAACATCTAGAATCTTTGGAAAGAGACCTTGCAGGGGTATGCCCGGCAGATTTCCCAGATCTGTGAGCACTTCCACTTCTGAAAGCAGAACGGAATGGAATTCTTGCTTGCCTTAGTTCTGTTCGCCACTGTCTCTCATGGTTCTCCCTGACGTCCCTGCTCTGGGACTGATACTGAAGCTGCCAAGCTCCTGGGCCTTCTCTACAGAGGCCCTGCAGTAGCCTCAGGCCACGCCCTGCTTTGCAAGTACTTCTAGCCCAATTGCTCCGCACCACCTCAGCAAGAGCTCTACCTCTATCAGTTGTCTGTGTTGAGCTCTTTATTCCATCTTTTGATTGGATCATTTGTTTTCTTGCTCATTTGTTTTATGAGTAGTTTATATACTCTGGATGTTAATCCTCTGTCAGATGGACCAAAAACAAGAATGGAAATTCCTTTAAAATTTAAAGATAGGGGATTTCCCAGGACCACCTGAAGCAAAGGTAGGAGTTGGGTGCTTCAGCCAGGCAGATTGTTTGGTTTGGTTTGATCAATTCATCTTTGGCTCGATTGGCTTGTGTGGCTGTGGGGGCAGAGCTGTCCTCCCAGTGGGTATAAAAGGTGGGCCTGTGCAAGACTTGAGATTGGGGATTTCCTGGGACCACCTGGAGCACAGGTAGTAGCTGGGTGCTTCAGCCAGGCGGATTGTTTGGTATGGTTTGATCCATTCATCTTTGGCTCGATTGGCTTGTGTGGCTGTGGGGGCGGAGTTGTCCTCCCAGCAGGTATAAAAGGTGGGCCTGTGTGAGACTTGAGATTGGGGATTTCCCAGGACCACCTGAAGCACAGCCCCCCACCCCCCCAACTGGGATTGCCTAAGGAGTGTCCAAGTGGATTCTTTGGAGAACCTTCAGAACAGAAAAGGAAGAGTGAGTTAGACTTCTAATAGAAAGCCTAAAGCTTAGACAAGCCAACACTCCATAAGCAAGGAGAAAAGGAGAAAAACATATCAATCAAACAAACAACGAAGGCATCTGAAGGAGGCAAGCAAAGCAAGCCTTCAGCACAGTGAAGAGGCATTTGGGATTCACAATTGGAATACAGGCAAAGAGAAACCCACATGCCAGGGACACAAAGAAGAGACAACATGGGAAAGGTGCAGGATATTTCCACACCAAGCTCTACCAACCATGTAGAGGATTCCTATAGTGGGATCCCCCTGGGGATGGCACAGGACACAAATATTAGAAGTACAATTGTGGACATACTTAAAGAAGTCCAAGACTATAAAGAGAAAGTCAGAGAATTAAGGAAAGAGAATGAAAAACTCAAGAAGGAACTAGAGAGAGAGAATGACAAACTCCAGAAAGAAGTGGAAACACTGAAAAGATCCCATGCTGAAAAAGATAAGGAAACCAACCAGTGAAGCAAAGAGCTACAGAAAGAGATTGAGAAGCTCCAAAAAGAAGTAGAAACACTAAAGAAATCAGAGGAAGAAATGAAAAAGGAAATCAAACACTCATCCAATCAAGAGGAAAGGAATGAAAAAAGCCTCAGAAGCAGAATGGAGGAAGCAGAACAAAGAATATCAGAACCTGGAAGATAACACAGAACAACTAAAAACCTCAAGTAAAGATTATGAAAAATTTAAAAATACACAAAAATGGAACAACCAGGAACTGTGGGACACTATGAAAAGATTGAACCCCTGCATCATAGGGATAGAGGAAGGAGAATAATCCCAAGAAAATGGTATTGATCAGATCTTCAACAGAATAATAGATGACATTTCCCCAAACTTAAAGACAAACCAATACAAATACAATAGATACAAATACAAACCAATACAAATACAAGCACATAGAACTCCAAACAGACAAATCAGAAAAGAAACTCTCCACACTATATCATAGTTAAAATGCTAGACGCCCAAAACAAAGACAAAATTCTTAAAGCCACAAGAGAAAAACAAGTTACCTATAAGGGTAAACCTATCAGAATTACAACTGACTTCTCAGTGCAAACTATGAAAGCAAGAAGAATGTGGAACAAAGCATTCCCAGTGTTAGAGGACTATAGGTGCCAACCCATGTTACTATAACCAGCAAAAATGTCGGTTATAGTTGAAGGAGAGAGAAAAATCTTCCATGACATAAACAAGATGAAAGAATACTTGTCCAGAAATCCAACCCTTCAGAGAATACTTGAAGCAATTCAAAGGACAGAAGAAAGGAGCAACCATCCCCAGGCACCTAGAAAGAGAAATCAAGAAAAGCATAACTGCAGAAGTAGAAACAGAAACCAAAAATACAAATGGATAATAAGGTGAAAGGAAGCAAGACAAACCTGTCAGTTATAATTTTAAATATTAATGGACTAAACTCCCCAATCAAGACATAGACTGGGAGATTGGATTAGGAAACAGAACCCATCTATATGCTGTCTAAAAGAAACACATCTTACCTTCAAGGACAGGCACCACCTTGAAGTGAAAGGATGGAAAAATTATTCCAAGCAAATGGTACCAAAAAGAAAGTAGGTGCTGCTATTTTAAATCAGACAAAATAGACTTCAAAGTAAAAGAAATCAGAAGAGACAAAGAAGAACATTACACTTTTTATCAAAGAAACAATTCACCAAGAAGATTTCCCAATTTTGAATATATATGCACCAAACTCTGGTACATCAAACTTTATAAAAACTATTCTCCAGGACCACAAGGCACATATTAACCCCTATACATTCATAGTAGGGGACTTAAATACCCCACTGAGTCCTTTTGATAGGTCAACAGGACAAAGAATAAGCAGAGAGATATCTGAACTGAATGATATGATACACCAAATGGACCTCACAGACATCTGCCAAATATTCCACTCTAATACCAGAGAATACACTTTCCACTCAGTGCCCCATAGAACATTCTCCAAAATCGACCACATACTGGGACACAGAGGAAACCTCCACAAATACAAAAAGATTGAAATAATTTCATGCATTCTATCAGACCACAATGTAATAAAGCTCACTATCAACACCAGGATAAGTCCTGCTATCTACAAGCACACATGGAGACTAAACAACACACTCTTGAATAATGAATGGGTCAAAGAAGAGATAAAGAAAGAAATAAAAGCATTCCTGGAACTGAATGACAATGATAATACAACACAAAAAAACCTATGGAATACTTTAAAAGCAGTCCTAAGAGGTAAGTTTATAGTCCTGGGTGCCTACATTAGAAAAACAGAAACAGCACAAGTGAAAGATCTAACATTGCAGCTAAAAGCACTTGAGAGGCAACAACAGATGAACCCTAAATTCAATAGACAAGAAGAAATAACAAAAATCAGAGCAGAAATCAATGAAATAGAAAGAAAGAAAACAATACAAAAAAATCAATGAATCCAAAAGTTGGTTTTTTGAAAGAATAAACAAGATAGACAGAACTCTACCCCAGTTAACCAAAAGAAAGAAAGAAGGAACAACTCCAAATCAATAGAATCCATGATGAAAGAGGAAACATCACAACAGACAATGAAAAGATCCAGACAATCAAAAACCTATACTCTACCAAGTTTGAAAACCTAGAAGAAATGAATGAATATATAAAATCCTGAGAATCACCAAAACCCAACAAAGAGGAGATTGACAGCTTAAACAGACATCGTAATAAATGAACAAGTTGAAGATGTAATAAGAAACCTCCCAACTAAAAAAGGCCCAGGCCCAGACGGTTTCATGGCAGAATTCTATAAAACATTTCAAAAAGACTTGCAACCATTATTACTCAAATTGTTTAGAAGGATACAAACAGAGGGAATTCTCCCAAATTCCTTCTATGAAACCAGCATCACTCTATTACCAAAACCGGGCAAAGACACAACCAAAAAGGAGAACTATAGAACCATCTCACTAATGAACACAGATGCCAAAATTCTAAACAGGATACTGGCAAATCGCATACAGACCCACATCAAGAAGATCATCCATCATGACCAAGATGGATTCATACCAGAGATGCAGGGATGATTCAGCATAAGAAAATAAATATCATCAAACTCATAAATGGAATGAAAGACAAAAACCACACCATCATCTCAATTGATGCGGAAAAAGCCTTTGACAAAATCCAGCATCCCTTCATGCTCAAAGTTCTAGTAGGAATTGGATTGGAGGGATCATTCCTCAATGTAATCAAAGCCATATACAGGAAACACACAGCCAATATCATCCTAAATGGGGAAACGACAGAAGCATTCCCTTTAAAGGTAGGAACTCATCAAGGCTGCCCCCTGTCACCACTCCTCTTCAATATAGTGCTTGAAACGCTTGCTAGGGCAATAAGGCAAGAAAAGGAAATTAAAGGAGTACTAATTGGAAAAGAGGAAGTCAAGCTATCCCTTTTTGCTGATGATAAGATTGTTTACTTAAGGGATGCTCAAAATTCCAGCAGAAAATTCCTAGAAACGATTAAGAGAGCTTCAGTAAAGTGGAAGGATACAAAATTAACCTAAAAAAATCAGTATCCTTTCTTTACACCAACAACAAGCAACTGAAGAAGGAATTCAAGGAGACCTTCCCACTCACAATAGCTTCAAAAACAATAAAATACCTAGGAACAAACTAACCAAAGACACCAAAGCTCTCTACAACAAAAATATTAAACCCTTGAAGAAGGAAATTGAAGAAGACATCAGAAGATGGAAAAACTTCCCATGTTCATAGATGAGGAAAATTAATATAGTAAAAATGGCCATTCTACCCAAATGCTTGTATCCCAATTAAAATCCCCAAGAGTTTCTTCACAGGCTTGGAAAAAAAGTCCTTAATTTCATTTGGAAAAATAAAAGACCCCAAATAGCCGAAACAACCCTGAGTGAAAGGAGCAACACAGGGGGGATAGACTTCAAATTATACTACAGGACTATAGTCATAAAAACAGCTTGGTACGGCACAAAAACAGACTTGTTGACCAATGGAACAAAACTGAAGATCCAAATTTGAGCACATACAATTTCAGCCATCTCATATTTGACAAGGGGGCCAAGAAGACACAATGGAGGAAAGACAGCATCTTCAGCAGATGGTGTTGGCAAAACTGGATCACCACTTGTAGAAGAATGAAATTAAACCCCTGCCTCTCACCCTGTACAAAAGTCAGCTCCATATGGATTAAAGACCTCAACATGAAACCCCAAAGTCTGAAGGCAATAGTAGAAAAAGTTGGCAGCAGACTACAAGACATAAGCATAGGAAAAGACTTCCTAAATCAGACAGCACCTGCGCAAGAATTAAGGTCAACAATTGACAAATGGGACCTCATTAAACTCAAAAGCTTCTGTACATCAAAAGAAACAATCAAGGAAATGAAGAGAAATCCCACTTTAATTCCCCAAAAAGTGAAAAGTGGGAGGAACCTTCACCATAGATACATCTGACAAAGCATTGATTTCCAGAATATATAAACTACTCAAAAAACAAAGAAAGAAAATAAATGACCCACTCAATAGATGGAGCAAAGAACTGAACAGAGACTTCACAAGTGAGGAATTAGAGATGGCTGAGAAACATCTTAAGAAGTGTTCAATGTTGCTAATAATTAAGGAAATGCAAATTAAAACCATTTTGAATGAGTTCCAGGACAGCTGGGGCTACAGGGAGACCCTGTCTCAAAAAGACAAAAACAAACAAACAACAACAACAAAAAACACTTTAAGATATCATCTCACTCCAATAAAACTGGCTAGGTTCAAGAAAACAAATGATACCAAGTGCTGGAGAGGTTGTGGAGAAAGGGGAACACTCAACCACTGCTGGTGGGAATGTAAACTTGTACAGCCACTATGGAAAGCAGTGTGGAGAGCCCTTGGAATGAACTTGCCACCTGACACAGCCATATCACTCCTGGATATGTACCCACAAGCCTCATCTTACTGCAGAGATACATGCACAGCCATGTTTTTTGCAGCTCTCTTCACAATAGCAAGGAGCTGGAACCAACCCAAATGTCTCTCAACTGACTTTTAACCAGAAAAATTTCTATGCAACTCCAGGCATATAAGTATATAAAATAAGTATATAAATAATAATACTTATAGTAAACCATCAATAATTTATTTGAAAATATTCTTTGTTATACACACAACTGTATCATTTATTAATGATATAAGCAAATGTACATACTAATAAGATGGATAGTTTACATTTATGTAAAGAATTAATTTTGGCTAAATGTTTGATACTACAGGACATACAGCATCTTCAAAGCTTTTCAGAGTTGATCGAGTCTTTGATTTTATAATTGTGAATGCTGTGGAATCCATTTAAGATAAACCCATGGACAGAATGGTAGACATATACTTAAGGTCATTTCAGAACTGTTGGGAAATTTGTCCCAAGTCAAATTTTTTGAATTTTTTTTAAGGAAACTCAAGTCAAAAACTCAAAGAGCAAGTGTTTGAAAATGAAGCATTCTAACACATATTAATCCAAAAACACTAATTTAATATCAAGTATCTATTTTCCACAATTAAATATTATGTTGTATAAGGTCAAGAAAGAAACAGTTTCCCCACCTAAGAACCCAGTAAGTCTAAACCAGTTTTTCCTTTCCTCCCAGCTTCCCACCCTCACCTGCTACCCTGGGACACAGGCAGGCACCTAATTCCCACCTTAGACCACTGACCTATGTCCCTAATCAAAACAGGTTAAATACTCTAGCATAGATCATTGGTGGTGGTCATTCTCCCCAGCCTCTCTGGAAATGACCTGCCTCTTAGACATGGTCCAGGGATGATTTGGGTAAGTCAGACCTTACCCACCAGACACCCCATTCAGTCCTCCCATACCCAGCCCTTCCCTGCACCAACCCCTTTACCCTGAGTTGCCACCTACCCTAGCATAGGTGGTAAGCACCACCTCAGTTGATCCCAAACCCATCTTCCTTGACTCTTAATCTGCTGGTCAATCCTGCCTACATAAGACTAGAAACAAAAAGTAACTAAGCTATACTTACAATACAAATATAACAAAACTCAAACAAAAGCCAAACAGAAATACCTACTGGTCAGATAACCAATAAAGAGCATCCGTATACCCCAAAGGCAGTGCAAAAGCAAACATACTATGAAAAAAAAAAAAAAAAGAGATTATGTCCTAGACAACCCCTGCCCCCAAAGAGTACTACAATGAAAACCATTCTGAGGAATAGTTGAACTCAGAATTTAAAAGAACAATTATAAACATAATTAAACAATTAAACAACACCTTACAAGAAATGAACCTGATGGACAACTACAGAATATTCTACCCACATACCAAAGAATTCACCTTTTATTCAGCAGCACATGTAAGCTTTTCTAAAATTGATCACATTCTGGGACATAAATCAAAACTGAATAAATTTTTAAAAATTGCAATAATTCCATGCATTCTATCAGACCAAAGTGCAATAAAGCTTATAGTCAACAGCAAAGGAACCTCCAAAAACTACAGGAACTCGAGGAGATTAAACAACACACTCCTGAACGTTCAATGAGTTAAGGAAAAAATTAAGAAAGAAATAAAAGTATTCCTAGAACTAAATGAAAATGGGAATACAATGGAACAAAACCTCTGGGACACTTTAAAAGCAGTTCTAAGAGGGAAATTTATAGCTCTTAGTGCCTACATTAAAAAATCAGAAAAAGCACATGTAAAAGACTTAACAACACAACTCAAGACTCTGGAAAGGCAAGAACAAATGAACCCCAAACCTAGTAGATGAGAAGAAATAACAAAAATCAGAGGAGAAATTAATGAAATAGAAACAAAGAAAACAATACAAAAAGAAAATCAATGAATCTAAGAGCTGGTTTTCTGAAAGGCTAAACAAGATAGACAGACCCTTGACCCAGCTAAGCAAAAGAAAGAAAGAGCAAATCCAAATCAGCAAAATCAGAGACAAAATGGAAAACATCACAACAGACACCAAAAAATCCAGAACATTGTAAGGGGATACTTCGAAAATCTATACTCCATTGAATTTGAAAACCTAAATGAAATGGATGAATTTCTAGAGACATGGACACCACCAAAGTTAAGGCAAGAAGTCACCA
Source organism: Rhizomys pruinosus (assembly GCA_009823505.1). Taxonomy (NCBI): domain Eukaryota; kingdom Metazoa; phylum Chordata; class Mammalia; order Rodentia; family Spalacidae; genus Rhizomys; species Rhizomys pruinosus. The sequence goes on along the minus strand of VZQC01014352.1, from coordinate 3,511,684 downwards.
GCTTAAACAGACCCATAACAAATGAGGAGATTGAAACAGTAATACAAAACCTCCCAACCAAAAAAAAGCCCAGGTCCAGATGGCTTTACAGCAGAATTCTACTAGACATTCAAAGGAGACCTACAACCAATACTGCTCAAACTATTCAGACTATTCAAAAGGATAGAAACAGAGGGAGAACTTCCAAACTCCTTCTATAAAGCCAGCATCACTGTAATACAGAAACCATGTAAGGATACAACAAAGAAAGAAAATTATATGTCCATATCCTTAATGAACATAAATGCAAAGATGCCCAACAAAATACTCGCAAATTGTATATAAATGCACATCAAAAATATCATACACCATGATCAGGTAGGCTTTATTCCTTAGATGCAGGGATGGCTCAACATACACAAGTCAATAAGTGCCATAAAACATATCAGTGGACTTGAAGGCAAAAACCACATGGTCATATTAATAGATGTAAAAAAGGCCTTGACAAAATTCAACATACCATTACGTTTTTAAAGTGCTAGAGGGAATTGGAGTGGAGGAAACATAACTCAACACAATTAAAGATATATATATATATATATAAAACAAACCCACAGACAACATTATTCTAATGGAGAAAAACTAGAAGCATTCCCTTTAAAGTCAGAAACCCTGCAAGGCTGCCCACTATCTCCACTCCTTTTTAATAGAGTGCTTGAAACTCTTGCTAGAGCAATAAGAAAAGAGAAGGAAATTAAAAAATATTAATTGGAATAGAGAAGGTCAAACTATCCCTTTCTACACATGACATGATAGTAATACTTAAAGAGGCCAAAAATTCCACCAGAAAACCCCTAGAAATGATTAACAGTTTCAGTAAAGTAACAGGATCCAAAATTAATCTACAAAAATGAGTAGCCTTTCTATATGCCAATAACAAGCAGTTGGATAAGGAGTGCATGGAAACCACCCCATTTACAATAGCCTCAAAAATAGATAAAATATCTCAGAAAAAAACTGACTGAAGATCTCTACAATGAAATTTTAAATCTTTGAAGAAGGAGATTGAGGAAGACATCAAAAGGTCTTCTAACCTTCTAATCCCATGCTCATGGATTAGAAGAATTAATATAGTGAAAATGACCATCTTACCCAAAGTAATATATAGATTCAATGCAATTCCCATGACATTCTTCACAGAAAAATAGAAAAAAAATCCTTAAATTCATATGGAAAAACAAAAGATCCCAGATAGCCAAAGCAATCCTGAGCAGAAAGAATAATGCAAGGGGATTACAAACTGTATTACAGAGCTACAGTTATAAAAACAGCATGGTACTGGCACAAAAACAGACCCATAGATCAATGGAACAGAAGACCCAAACATGAGTATATGCAATTTCAGCCACTTGATATCTGATAAAGGAGCCAAGAATACACAATGTGAGAAAAACAGCATCTTCAACAAATGTTGCCGGCAGAACTGGATCACCACCTGTAGAAGAATGAAATTGGACCTTTATCTTTCTCCCTGCACGAAAGTCAACTCCAAGTAGATCAAAGACCTCAATATAAAATCCCAAACTCTGAAATTGCTAGAGAAACACATAGTACCCTCCAAAATGTAGGCATAAGAAAAGACTTTCTTAATGGGACATCAGCTGCTCAGGCATTAATGGCAACAATTAATAAGTGGGAACCTCATTAAACTATAAAGCTTCTGCACAGCAAAAGAAACAGCCAATGAAGTGAAGAGAAAACCCACTGAATGAGATACAAATCTTTACCAGCTACCCATCTGACAGAGGATTAATATCCATAGTATACATAGAACTCAAAAACAAAGTAGCAAGAAAATAAATGACCCAATAAAAAGATGGGCTAAAGATATGAACAGAGAATCCTCAAATTAAGAAATAAAAATGGCTAAGAAACACCTTAAAACTGTTCAACACATCCTTAATAACTCAAGAAATGCAGATAAAAACCACTTGAAGACTCCATTTTACCCCAATCAGACTGGCTAAAATCATGAAAATGAAGGTTAAAAGATGCTGGTGTGGGGTGTGGAGAAAGAGGAACACTCATGCACTGTTGGTGGGAATGCAGACTCATGCAGCCACTATGGAAGGCACTGTGGGGAACCCTCAAAAGACTGAAAATGAACCTACCATACAACCCAGTTAAACCACTCCTTGGCAAATACCCAAGGGCTCCTCACACTGTAAAGATAACTGTACATCCTTGTTTGTTGCTGCTCTCTTCACAATCCGAAGAAATGGAAACAAACTGTGTGTTCCACAACTGTTGAATGGATAATGAAATGTGGTAAATCTACAAAATGAAGTACTACTCAGCAGTGAGAAAACATGAAATTATGAAAATTTTCAGGTAAATGGATAGAACTAGAGAGTGTTATTCTGAGTGAAGTAACACAAAGACAGAAAACCAGGTGATGTATGTTCTTTCTTGTTTGTGGACAGGATACATGAAGGCAAAGGAAAAGAAAATTTCTGAAATGGGGTAAGTAAGGAACAGATGTTACTAGGGAGAGGTCAGGAGGGTGGGGTGTTGGGTTGGAAGAGGAGGAGGGGGAGTTAAATGGGGGTGGTCAGGAGAAGGCAAAGAGGGGATGAGGGGTCACTGGGGTTGGGAGGAGAGGAAAGGGTAGTAAGCAAAGAAGAAAAAATAGAGATGATTGGAACCTGACAGGTTAGGAATCCCAGAGTATAATGGGATGGCCCTGGGACCCCATGAGAAATTCACATATGCTGTCTCAACATCAGCGCATGGGTTGTGTGGCCTGGTGGCTATGTGGCAGGGAACACAGTGCAAGGCAGAGGATACCACCCTTTGAATGGTTTGTGAGAGCAATCCAAGTGACTCTCAAAACAAAGCAGGCTATCTCCAAAGCTCTTGATTACCTACCAGAAATAGAAAATAAGACCCTACTGTTCAGAATAGGACCTGCTTCAGGGATAGGGCTTAGATTAATGGAACAGGAACCTGCAACTTTTCTATCTGAAGTTAAGCACTCATAATGCTAGGCAATGTGCACAACAATGCTAGACAATGGTACAACCCAATGCCAAATGCTACCAACCACGATGAGCTTCCCAACAAACTACCTCTATTGATGCAGTAGAGGCACTGTTGTCTGGGAGATAGTCAACAGCCATCTAATTGGACTTGGAACTCTCTCAATGGGATTAAACCCAGGACAGCCACTATGAACTCGCTCAAATGCACAGGGCTGGAGAGGACATAGAGTCTAGAGAAAAGCCGATCAGGCTCATATCTCTAGACAAATGAAATTTCTTAGCATACACTAACTATGGAACCTTGTATTTACAGACAAGCATATTCTGTGCCATTCATCAAAAAACGACTCTATGCAAAAGATGGAGGCCAGTGCGGAATCTGACAACTGGTCAGACACAGAACATATGCATCTGAAAGCTCCACATTCCTAGGAGACACACATGTAAGTGAACCTCTACACACAGAATGGGGGCAGAGAGAAAATGAGAGCACCCCTCAGTTCTCGCCACTAATGTGTCCTTACACAACAGAGCGTGAGGCAAACGGAAGGCCACAACTAGTCAGCCTCCAAAGAATGGGAGCCCTCAGAGTGTGTATCCCTGGATGGGGCCCCTATATTAAACCTCACCTACCTCAGGGATCGTTGTGGAAGAGGGAGTGGAAAAATTGTAAGAGCCAGGGATGGTGCATGAGCATAGAGAGGCAGTGGCTCCAATCGACTCTAAGCTTTCATATATAAACCTGTGGCAATGTAGATATCAGACACAGGACCCATGCCAATGGGGACAATGACTCAAAGTGGAGCAAGAGAAATGGGTGGGGGACTGACTCTGGACTGAGAACTATAAGAGACTGAGTACTGTTGGGTGAGGAAGAATATGCCTTACCTAGGATCCCTAGGTATGCTGACTATACTCCAGCAGATCCATTTGCACAGAAGGATGTCTGGGTTTGAGAGCTTGACTGAATAGGGCTCAGCTTGGATCTTGGAATGCATGAGTTCTGATAGGAGTTTAGGGCATGGAGAAAACTGGGTTTGATTGGGAACCATTATATGAATTATATAAATGCTCAATAAAAAAAAAGATCAGGAAGTCGTGTGTGTACTGTAAAAGCATTGCAATTTATAATGTGCTATAGTCTTGGTTCTGAGCAGAGTTGATTCTGGCAGTAGGTTAAGCTGGCATGCCAGTACGAAGTCTGAATATCCTGTGTTCAGAACCAAAGTGTGGTGAAGTCACGTGCTACAACACAGGTGAGCATTCCCAGAAACACCACAAATTCATTGCAAGTTGTTTGATTTAACTTTTTGGTCATACTGCTTTCAGACAATTTTACTGTTGCCAAATTTTTCACAACCCCTCCATTCAGTTATGTATTACCACTTATGGTTTAAAAAGCTATGATTTAGACTGTTCTTGTTAACCACAGCAACTAAATACACCACCAACTTGAAAGAGCAAGTTCAAAAAATCGAGCTTGTTGATTCATCAGAGGCAAAATGAGCACTGGTTAATTCAGACAGACAGTTAAACCATAAATTTCAAAGTTTAAATGCTTCCCAAAGATGTCTTGGCTGTAGCACTGCAAATCTATTAAAAATATTTAGACATTGTAATCAATATTTATTCCTATTTGGACTAGTCATTTAAAATATAGGAAAAAAAAAAGCTCTCAAAATCACCCAGGTGAAAAGAAATAATCTTCAAATAATGACTTGAATCTTTCTCACGAAGGTGTAACCATTGAAACGCTTCAATAACTTGCCTGACATTCTACTTCATAGTTATTTAATAAGCAAAGAACATTTAAAGTTCCTCCCAGCTAAGTTTTCTTCTTCCATAGTATTAGCCAAAGAGTTCTCTTTCCTCTTCCATGTCTGCATTGAAAGGCTACGAAATTAGACAGGCATATCACAGAAAGAGTACCTGGATGCGATTAGAGTCACATTCCCCATCATGTAAAATGTATTTTTGTCTCGGCCAAAAATATCTGTCAGCATCTCTTTGTGTAGAGACAAATAAAAGGTTTCCATGGAATAATTATGAACAGTATCATTTGATAGAAAAGAGATGTGCTTGGAACATGTCTCAACTTCGGGATGAGCAAAGTTACTTTAGTTTAACAAACGAGGCATTCATTTGGAACGAAGAAAAGTCAAGGTCAGGTGTATTACCAGGAAGGAAGAAAATTAAATGTAGTAGAGCCCCTCCTCCTAAAATAAAGAGACAAACTGACAAAGCTCCACAAATATCCATGAAGACCCTCAAATTAAAGCTGCTGAGCTAAGAAAGACATAGCCAGTTGCCTTTTCCTTGATCATCACCACAAATACAACATAACCCAACCACAGGAAGAAGCAACCCAAGCAGTATAGCAGAAGAGCTAGCTCAAACATGCATATGGACATAATCTTTAAGGGCCAGGAGATCATTAAACCTCTAATTCAGGGTCCAGAAAGTACAGCTGGCCTTCTGCCTTCTAATGATAGCTCGAGTTCTCTGAGCCCCACTTGGCCGCCTCTTCCCAAGGCAATCTTACCTAGTATGCTTGCTGAACATCAGGACAGACAAGGAGTAAGGATGGATGAAGAGAAGTTCGAAACAGAAACAACTAAGACGTCCATTTCATCAGCCCTGTACTTATGTCAGGATCATAGCTTTTGTTTTCAGACATGGAAACCCATGGCAGTCTGCACATAGCAGCAAGATTGTCTGATCGACATTCTAACACGATCACTTAGCCTCAGCATCAGAGCTTAAAATAAATGACAAATGGCAATAACAGAAATTTCAGTTTAGAAGGTAATGCAATAATTGATGTAAAATATGATGGTAGTTCACAATAACATGCTACAGTGGAAGTGCCAAAGCCAAAAGGCATGCAATTTAGAGATGGCTTTGTTTTGGTTTGAGACATAGTCTCCCTGAAGCCACATCTGGCCTGGAACTTATGTAGACCAGCCTGGCTTCATTTTCTCAGGGATCAGCCTGCCTCTGCATCCTGGGATTAAGGGTGTATGCTACCATCCCTGGTGAGACTAGCTTTCTAAATGCTCAAGTATCTGCTCTGTACTCTTAGGAGTATTTCCAGATTTCTGTTAATTCATCTCTATGAATTTCGAAGTCAACCAGGCAATTTCAATCACAAAAAATCATATTTAGACCTTAATTATAATTACCATGAATTTGATTAATAATGCATATGTTAGTATCCATGGAGCGTCTTATTCAAAAACAGTATTATTACATCTCATTAAAAATGACATTTTTAATTAAAAACAAGTGACACATTTTACTTGAGGTTTTTCATCCATGATTAGCATTTATTTTTATGTGTCTAACTCACTAAATTTTTGTTATTAGTTTCAGTCATTTTAGGGTTATAGAAAATATTAAATTGTCAGAAAATAACAATGATTTTAATTGTCTTTTTTTTTTTTTTGGTCTTTTCGAGACAGGGTCTCCCTGTAGCCCCAGCTTGTCCTGGAACTCGCTCTGTAGACCAGGCTGGCCTTGAACTCACAAAGATCCGCCTGCCTCTGCCTCCCGAGTGCTAGGACTAAAGGCGTGTGCCACTGCGCCCGGCGATTTTAATTGTCTTTTAAAACATCAAGATGACCCACAATGTAGAATGCTAAAGAACTTAAACTTATTATAAATATACATAAGGATTTTAAGTGACATTAACAAATGAACAGATAGAAAATACCAGCAGAAAAATAAAACCTCAAAAAAACTAAATGAAATCTAGAGCTAAAGAGTGTTATGCTGAAATCAAACATGGATAAGCTGGACATACATAGTAAATTAGGAATAGCAAAGAATGGATCCATGCACTTAAGGATAAAATAATGAAAATTATCCATTCTAAAGAAAGGGGAAAAGCCATCCATAAAATGAACAGAATTTCTGTGTTCTATGAGCTAGTATCTACAGTATAATAATCAGCAACTGAATTCCCAGGACATGTGGAAAAGTACAGAGAAAAGAAATACTGAAACGAAAATTACAAAATGCATTAAATTTTGTTTCAAGCATCTCAAAGTAAGATAAAGATGAAAAAAACACAAGTGAACGCATAAAAATTTAAACTAATAAAAATCAAAATGAGAAATATCTTGAAACATCCACAGAAATAGACACACATGCTTATAGTACAGCAGTCAAGATGAAGGACGGAATGTTAGGATACAGTGAAATGGACTCTTTAAAATGCTGGAAAAAAAGAACTCTCAAAAATACTTAAAGACAAGCCAAAAATTAGGAAAAAAATTTGCAAAACATAAGCTAATAAAGGTCTCACTCAAAATGTACAAACTCAAAAGTACATTGTTACTACAATTGAATTAACAAGCCAGTTTTAAAATGAGTACATGCCGGGGCTGGAGAGATAGCTTAGCGGTTAAGAGCACCGACTGCTCTTGCAGAGGACCCATGTTCGATCCCCAGCACCCACATGGTGGCTAAGAACCATCTGTAACTCCAATTCCAGGAGAACTCCAGTCCCAGGGGAATCTGAGACCCTCTTCTGACCTCCGCAGCATTGCATGACACAGGTGCACAAACCTACATGCAGACAGTACATTCATACACATACAAAAAATAAATAAAATTAAAAATAAATAAATAAAATACATAAAAATTATTTTAAAAAATGAGTCCAGGCCAAGGACGCTGTACTGCAGATAGTCACAGGTGGCAGATAAGCAGATGAAACGCTAGCAGGAATGAGACCTGTCCAGCCTGCTGCTCCCATGTGTCCCAAGATAGAGTGGGAATAGGGCCCCGACACGTTTACAGACAACATATCATGTCACTCTAATAGTATGGTGCCTACCATTAAAGAACTACAAAATTAGAATAACGAGATACTACTACAAACTTATTTGAATGGCTATAATCCAAAACATTGAGAGTATCAAATCCCAGCAAGGCTATATAGCAACAGAAGCCATTAATTAATAGAAGACCATCTAATAGTCACTCATAAAGCAAAAGGGACTCATAGAAAAAGGTACAGCTAATATAAGCTTGGCATTTACTAAAAGAAGTTGAAAATTTAAGTCCAAACAACAACAAAAAAACTGGATGCAGGTATCTATGGCAACTTTGTTCCCTGACAGAACTGAATAGCAAACAGGACATCTTGTAGTATTGAACAGATGACCTATGATCCACACCAACAATGAGCAACTACTTAGTGATAAAGTGAAATAAGCTGAGGGCTGGAGGGACAGCCTAGGGGTTAAGAGCACTGTCAGTTCTTACAAGAGGACCCGGGTTCAGTCCCCAACACTGACATGGCAGCTCCCAACCATCTGTAACTCCAGTTCCAGGGGATGGGTCTGAAGCCCTCTTTTTGGTCTCTCCCAGGCATGTGTGCACTTACATACGTATAGGCAAAACACTCATACACATAAATTAATAAATAATTTTAAAGGCTTAATTAAAAAAAAAAGAAGAGCTACCAAGAAGCAATAGGTCAGACTTGAATGCATGTTACTAAGCCAAAGAGACCAACAGGCAAAGGCTGAATACTCAAAATTCCAACTACAAATGTTCCGTAAGAGGAAACCCTGAGGACAGTAAAGAAATTACTTGTCAGCAGTTGGGGCCATGGAGGGATGAACAATCAAAAATGTGTTTAAGGTAGTGAAACTGCTCTTTATGACACTTAAATGATGTTGTTACATTTGTACAAGCTCATGTAAATACACAGTACCAAGAGTTTTAACATCAATATGAGTTTACCTGTAACAATGATGTGTCAATGCTAAGATTTATGAAAATTACCCTGTGGGTGGGGGAAGGCTGGGTGGGGGAAGGCTGGGTGGGGGAAAGGGTCAGCACCCACATGGCAGCTAACAACTTTCCATAACTCAAGTTCTAGGGGATCCAACTCTGACTTCCAAAGAGATTGCATGACATCAGTGTACTTACTTGCATGCAGGCATAACACTTATAAAATAAAAATTAAAAAATTTTTAAAGAATTATTTATACTTCCTGTTCAACTTTACAGTCAACTTACAACTACTCTAAAAGTTAGTCATATGAAGTTTGTAGAAATCTTAGATCTGTTCTCTTAGTATCATATACAAGGTACCCTGGAATACTTGGCTCTTCAATAAGTAAATAGACTAAATATCATTTTTCTTCTTCCTACCAACATCTTTCATTAATTGGACAAAAGCTTGAATCTTGAGTTTCTGAAACCAGCTTTTGCACCAGTGTGGTCAATACTATTCATGTGTTACATTATTTAAAAAATAATTTTCACTTCTAGTGATTAAATACTTTAAATTTCATTATTTTTCTTTTTTATGCTTTTATTGATGTTTTGTGTATTTCAGACATCATTTTCAGTTGAATTTAGGCATATTTCCCTTTCCCTTCCCCCCACCCCACCCCAGATCATGCACTCTGCCATAACTGTCCTACATCATTTTCTCAGTCTTTTTTTATTGTTTAGGAATTCACATTTTTCTCCATTAATTTTATATTACTCTAAAATATAGATACATACTCTCCACAGTACAGTAATTACAGAGTCTGAAAATAAGTGGTGGGTGGATTCTAGAGCCCCTTGAGAGATTTATGTTATAACAACATAGTTGCTCTCAGATAAACAGAAATATAACAATAATGTTGTTCAGCTTGTCTTTCATCTGTGGAGTTGTTGTTAGCATCCACAAATGAGGGAGACAATTTGCTTCTTCCAGTTCCAACCATTTACCTGCAAAGTTCATGATGTCATCTTTCTTTACCACCAAATAGAACTCCATTGTGTAGATGAACCACATTTTTGTCATGCACTCATCAGCTTAGGGGCATTTGGGTTGGTTCCAGCTCTATTGTGAAGAGAGCTGCAATAAACATAGATGTACATGTATCTTTGTGGTAGGATGAGTCTTTTGGGTATATACCCAGGAGTGGTATGGCTGGGTCAGGTGGTAGGCTCATTTTGAGACTTTTAAAAGTCTTTTAAAGGTGATTTCCATAGTGGTTGTATAAGTTTACATTCCCACCAGCAGTGGATGAGTGTTCTCCTCATCCTCTGCAGCCTCTCCACAACATCTCCAGCATTTGGTGTCTTTTGTTTTCTTGATCTTAGATAGTTGTATGGGAGTGAGATGATATCTGAGAGTGATTTTAATTTGCATTTCCTTAATTATTAATGATATTGAACACTTTTTAAGATGTTTCTCAGCCATCTTTAATTCCTCACTGGTGAAGTCTCTGTTCAGCTCTTTACTCCATCTTTTGAGTAGGTCATTTGTTTTGTTCTTTGTTTTTTCAGTAGCTTATATATTCTTGATGTTACTGCATTGTCAGATGTATCACTGGTGAAGATTTCCTCCTACTCTGTGGGTTTTCTCTTCACTTCCTTGATTGTTTCTTTTGCTGTACAGAAGATTTTGAGTTTGATGAGGTCCCGTTTGTTGACTTTGTATCCTTCTGAACAGTTTGAGTAGCAATGGTTGTAGGACCTCTTTAAAGGTTTTATAGAATTCTGCTGTGAAACCATCCCCAGGCTTTTTTTAGTTGGGAGATTTTTAATTACATCTTCAATTTCCTCAAGTATTATGGGTCTGTTTAAAGTGTCAATCTCTTCTTGGTTAAGCTTTGTTGGTTCCCAGGATTTCATATATTCACTCATTTCTCTTAGGTTTTCAAATTTAGTGGAGTATAGGTTCTTGAAGTATTCCCGTATGATTGTCTGAATCTTTTCTTTGTCTGTTGTGATGTTTCCCCTTTAATCATGAATACTATTGATTTGGAGTTACTCTTTTTTTTTTTTTTTTTTGGTTAACTGGGCTAGAGGTCTATTTTGTTTGTCTTCTCAAAGAACCAGCTTTTGAATTCTTTGATCTGTTGTATTGTTTCCTTTGTTTCTATTTCATTGATTTCTGCTCTCATTTTTGTTATTTCTTCCTGTCTGTTGGGTTTAGGGTTCATTTGTTGTTGTCTCTCAAATGTTTTCAGCTGCAGGGTTAGATCATTTATTTGTTCACTTTCTGTTTTTTGTTTGTTTTTGTTTTTGTTTTGTTTTGATGTGGGCACTTAGGGCTATAAATTTCCCTCTCAAGACTGCTTTTAAAGTATCCCACAGATTTTGTTGTGTTGTATTATCTTTTTCATTCAGTTCCATAAATACTTTTATTTCACTCTTTATTTCTTCCCTGACCCATTCATTATTTGGGAATGTGTTGTTTAGTCTCCATGTGTTGTTGTAGCTAGTTGGGCTTATTCTGCTTGAGCTTTATTGCACTGTGATCTAGTAGAATTCATGGAATGATTTATATCCTTTTGTATTTGTTGAGGTTTCTTTTGTGCCCCAGTATGTGGTTGATTTTGGAGAATGTTCCATGAGGTGCTGAATAGAGAGTTTATTCTCTGGTGTTTGGGTGGAATAATCTGCAGATGTCTGTGAGGTCCATTTGGTGTTTTGTATTGTTCAGTTCTGATTTCTCTCTGTCAATTTTTTGTCCTGTTGATCTATCCAAGGGGCTCAGTGGGATGTTGAAGTCCCCCACTATTAGTATGTTAGGATTAATCTGTGTCTTGAGGTCCTGCAGAGTAGTGTTTATAAAGTTAGGTGCACGAGAGTTTGGTGCATAGACATTTAGGATTGTGAAGTCTTCCTTTGACAAGGATGTAATGGCCCTCTTTGTCTCTTCTGATTAATTTTACTTTGAGATCTATTTTGTCTGATATTAGAATATCCACTCTGGCTTGTTTCTTGGTACCATTCACTTGGAATATTTTTTTTCCATCCTTTCACTCTAAGGTGGTGTCTTTCCTTGAGGGTGAGATGGGTTTTTGTAGACAGCATATAGAAGGATTCAGTTTCCTAATCCATTCTCCTAGTCTATGCCTTTTGATTGGGAAGTTCAGACCTTAGTATTTAAGGTTACTATTAAGAGATGTGTGTTGCTTCCTTTCACCTTATTTTTTGTTTGCACTCTTGGTCCAGGTTTGTATTTACTCTGTTATGCTTTTGTTGCTTTCTCTCTTTAATTGCTTAGGGATAGTTGCTCTGTTCTTTGGATTGCTTTGAGGATTTTCCGAAGTGTTGGCTTCTTAGACATGTATTCTTTCATCTTGTTCATGTCATGGAAGATTCTTCTTTCTCCTTCAACTATAATTTTTGCTGTATACCCAGCAAACTACTATACCATAGTCTGGATTGGCATCTAAAGTAGTTTAGTACTGGGAATATTTTGGTACACATTCTTCTAGCTTTCTTAAAATATGGAATGCTTCATGAATTTGCATGTCATCCTTGCACAGGGGCCATGCTAATCTTCTCTGTATTTTTCCAATTTTAGTATATGTGCTGCCAAAGCAAGTACGAAATTTCATTGTCTTTCTAGGCACCATTTATTCATGAATTAGGTTTACTTTCCCCTCATTTCTTAAGTTCGATATTTAAAACTTTGTTTTAAAATTTTCTGTCTTTCTGAGTTAGGGAGATAACTCAGTTTGTGCAGTAGTGGCTGACCTAAGATGAGAACGTGAGTTCATCCCCAGAAACTACCGTCCCACACCTGGGGGTGCAGAGACAGACAGACCTCTGGGGCTCCCCAGCAGACCTGCATAGTTTAAACAGCATCTCCAGACCAGTGCGAAACCTTGTTTAAAAAGAAGGTGAATTTCATCCAAGGAAGGACATCTGAGGCTGACTTCTAGTGTCTCTCTCTCTCTCTCTCTCTCTCTCTCTCTCTCTCTCTCCTCTATTTCTAACCTAACAATGCTTTATAATAAAAGAATTTAGTAATCTTTGATCCACAGAACACAGATCTTGCTAGGTAATGACCTTTCTAACCTAATAATTCCAGATGAATAGATTTTATCTTACTTGCTAATCTATTGTACTGTATTAGTTGGACTCTTTATAATTTCATCTACGATTTGTTGAGATTGTCATCATCTAACTTAGAATAATTTTAGGAGAATAACCTTTCCTACAGTTATAGCAGTCTGATTATGCTTGACTGGTTTATTTGCTTGAAGTATTTTTATTACTAATTCTGTTCTTCCACACTTTCATACATGAACACTATATACTGTGGTTCCTCGCCCACTCCTCCTGCCTACTTCCTTCCCAGTCCTAGCAGGTCTCATCAGCCTTGGTCTTTCTTTTTTTTTTTTTTTTAATCTTTTTTGAAAAATTTTATGTCTAAGGGGCTGGAGAGGATGGCCTAGCAGTTAAGAGCACTGACTGCTCTTGCAGAGGACCCGGGTTTGATCCCCAGCACCCACATGGCAGCTGAGAACCATCTTTAACCCCAGTTCCAAGGGAATCTGACACCCTCTTCTGACCTCCGCGGCATTGCACGACACGGGTGCACAAACCTACATGCAGACAGTACATTCATACACATAAATAAATGAATAAATAAAAAAATTTTTTAAAGTTATGTTTATGAGTGTACTGTCTGCATGTCATGCAGTGCTGTGGAGGTCAGAAGAGGGCGTCAGATTTCCCTGGAACTGGAGTTAAAGACGGTTCTCAGCCGCCTTGTGGGTGCTGGGGATTGAACCCGGGTCCTCTGCAAAAGCAGTCTGCACTCTTAACTGCTAGGCCATCTCTCCAGCCCCAGCCCTAGTCTCTTTCAACTACTTATTAGTTCTGGCTTTCTTTAGTGTCCCCGAGTTTAATCAGGGCTGACTGTATAATTCTGATTTGGAAATAATCATCAGAGCCTAGTAGACTCACTTGGTGAGTACACAGCTTGCCTTGCCTCCCAGAATCTGTTACTTGCCAACAGATCACGTGTAGTAGCAAAGCTCCATGGATCCCTCCCTCCTCTGTGGCTGTTAGCAGAGCCTAACCTCTGTGACCCAATGCATAAATGGCAGCTACTGTGAGCTCATGGTTCCCAAGTCCCTGACCTTAGAATATTCGCAGCCAGCCCCTCCCCACAACTTTCAGTTCTTACATTCTTTCTGTCCCCTTTTCCACAGTGTCCCCTAGACTTAAGAGAGTGGGAAATATCTTGTCTAGAGCTCAGGAACTGCCTTTTATTCTCAACGTCTCATACGTCCTCGGGGGCTTTTGTCTTATCTCCGTTCGCTGCAACAAAAGGCATCTCTGTGTGAGATTGAAAGTAGCTTTTGTCTGCAGTTGTAAAACAGAGAGTGGTTCAGCAAAGCGGCCATCTTGGGTCTCCTACTCTGCTCAATCTAAAACCTCTTCAGTCCTGAGTTTGGGTCCAGGTTTACAGTATTTGGCATGGATTTCTCCTTGTACAGCAAGCTTCAAATTCAATTAGGCGGTAGTTGGTTACCCTAACAGTTGTGCCACCACTAACATCAATGGGCATACCTTGTCTGGTAGTTGAGAGAGTTTTGTGATGAATTAGACGGTCAATTTCTTTCACATACAGCAGCCTGCATAGCACCATGTCCCATCATTAGAGCCAATCAGTAGGGAAGAATCTTCTAGCCCAATTCCAACTTGATTTCTCTATACCTTGCATCAAGGGATATGGTGTCTACAGACATAGGGTTTTATTAGTTTGCTCTGGTGAGTAACCAAGAGGAATGGCAAGACCTTCATTGAGGAACTTCGGGAGCCTCTCTGACCAATCAGAGGTGCTTTACCCTGGGCACCAGTGTTTTTGTTTAATGACTAAGTGCTTCTAGGAGCTGCATTGTTTAGTCTTCTGTGCAACCAGCTTTAAACTCTCCTTAACGTGTTTTTTTTAATCTTTTTAAAATTGTATATTTTTATATGTATGAATGTACTGTCTGCATGTAGGTTTGTGCATCCGTGTCGTGCAATGCCACGGAGGTCAGAAGAGAGTGTCAGATTCCCCTGGAACTGGAGTTAAAGACGCCATGTGGGTGCTGGGAATCAAATCTGGGTCCTCTGCAAGAGCAGTCGGCGACGCTCTTAACCACTAGGCCATCTCTCCAGCCCCACCCTTAATGATTTTTAATTAGGTTACCAAATAGTAAGTTTCTAAGTGGTTTTCCTATACCCTAACCCCCACCCCATCTCCTCATTTCCTCATCTCCCGCCCCCTCCCTATTTTAGTCTTTAAACTCCCAATAAACCTCATTTAACTTCTGTTGTACTGTCTCTCCTGCTTCCTGGGTGGGGGGCATTTCCTGGAATCCCCCCAAAAGACCTTCCTGAAGTGTTTTTGTAGTTATTTTTTTTTTTTTTTTTTAGGTGTTTTCGATACGGGTCCGCCGCTGTAGTCCGAGCTGTCCTGGAACTCACTCTGTAGACCAGGCTGGCCTCGAACTCACAAAGATCCGCCTGCATCTGCCTCCCGAGTGCTAGGATTAAAGGCGTGCGCCACCACGCCCGGCTTTTGTAGTTATTTTTATACCAATAGAAGGTACTTAATTGATAACTAAAATAATATTTAAAATTTAGTAGTTAGCATGGTAAATTTATAACCCAGGAATGTACTTGTTTATAACATCATATGTTATGTACTATACATAAACACTATACATTTTTATAACTGTAAGTGCAAGTGTGTTTTCACCAGCATCACACAAACACACAACTGATTTATTACCATGGTTACAACTAAAGAAGGGGACTTTTCTACACATTATAATCTTAGGGGACAAGTTGCAAGGTCAGTGTTCCCCAGTTTACAGAAACATCCTTATGTGGTACTTGACTCTATTAGTAGCATGAGAATGTGCCTTTCTTCATTTTGAACCTGATATTCCACATTCACTTGGTGGTGGTGGGGTGACAGTGGTGATGGTGTATGTACTGTGTATTTTAATGTGTTCTCCACTTGGTACTTGGAGAGCTTTTATTCAGTTAGTCATACCTATTTGATTTTGTCATTATTTTTTTTAATTTCCTCAGTCCAGGGGATATCTCAGTAGTAGAGCCCTAAGTTCTAACCCTGTGCCACACACACTCATGTCATCTAAAGATGACACCTTTCTGTTTTTCACAGAAATACATGATTATATTTGAAAAATTCTCTCATAACTTCTGAAGAATTTTGTGGAAATGAGTGTTCAGATGCACAAAACTAGTCTTGTGGGTTGATCCATTCTTTTTCTACACTGTTACAATAGCTTATTCTAATGTATAAGTCATACTTATTAATACTTCTGTAATACAAAGAGATCTTTTTGTTGGCATCTGAGACTTCAAAAGTAGATTAAAAGCTCAGAGTTTAGGTAGCTGGACAAATGTGCAAACCATTATGGAAAGTGGTATACATGATGGTAATAGAAATATGCATAAAATCTGAAGACAAGGGGATTGTGGGAACAGTTCTGAGGCATTGAGTATTTAATTACTAATGTTAATCAATGGTGCATATTACACAGACCAAGCATTTTATTATTCTTGTTCAGTTTTCTAAAAATAACAAAAAGACTTCTTGCTTGCACGTCTGCAGAGTACCCTCACAGTTCTGCCTCCTTGAGTCGTGTGTTGCTTGTTGGAGCCTCATAAAGGTAGGTAATGTGCTCTGCACGTCCCATCACTTTACAGATGAAAAGCCATTGTCACTTGGTATGCTAGGAAAGGTGGGGGTGGAGAGCACATGATAGACTTAAGGATCCTGAGAAGCGAGACATAAGAGCACTTAGTGCTGAGTAGAGTGCAGGCTGAGGGAGGAGTGGGGTCTACAGTGACTCCTGGACTTCCGGTTGGCAAGATGAGCAGCCAGTGGAACTCAGCCTCCTGCAGAACATTCTGCTGTAAACAGACTCTGAATTTCAAGCAGAATATCTGGGATAAAATACAAATTATTCATAAATCAGTGATTCTCAAATGTTGGTGACTGAGGAAAAAAAGAACCTAATCTATTTGTTCAAAATGTAATTTCTAAGACCCCCATCTGGCAATGTACTCAATTTGAGTCCAGGGAACAGGAATCTGAAATTTCAAAGGGGCTGGTAGATCCAAATATATTCCTCTAGACACATTTTGGGAATTCCAGTATAAATATATTCTACACTAACACCTCTCTAAAAGGGCTTTTACCTATATGACACAAGCAAAGTAATAAAGCTTATAACACCATCAATGGCTCCTGCTTTAATCTAACTCCCTCTAATCTTCAAGTTCATTAGCTGTCTCCCTATCATTTTACATAAGTATTTATCATGCTTTTCCCTACTGTTTCAGAAACAAACAACAGCATAAACAAGCATATTCCATGGTATTTTTGCAATAAGATAGAATCAGAGAATAAACCATTGCATCATTGCTATTATTCACAACTAAATGGTTCCACACTTTAAATAAGATCAAAGTGGAAGATATTAAGAGTTTAGATTAGTGCAACTATCTTACTTTTATTCAGACAGAAAAGGGCTGAGGTTTCAAATATGTATTTGAAGGAATGAAGAAAGTGTCTGCTGGAGATGTTGGTGGAAGACATAAGGATTCAAGGGAGAGGGGCTTGAAAGGTGGAGCAAGATGGATTTTAAAATATCAGTATTTTAGCTTTTTATTTGATGCTATCAATATTCTGCAGCAAGAATTTGAATTGATTGTAAATAAAATAACACTCTTACTTGCCATTGCAAATATCTGTCATATTGCCATAATGAGATAGCCCAGAGAACTGCTACTACACAGAGGAAAAGAAATGATAAGTGCCAAGGCAGGAATGTTCTATTTTCCCAATCACCTATTGAAATTATCAGCAGACATATCTCTTTACTACAGATTCACAATAGTAATGTTAAGTGGAATGCTTTATAAAATCGTGGTACCTTCTCCAGTGTTTCTTTCTGTATTTCTAGGGACAGTGTGCCAGTGTCCCACAAAGTCACAGAACTAGAATGAGTGTCAAACTGAGAACAGCAGCACTAGAGGACCCAACCAGAGACTATTTCAAAAGTCGCTGTCAGAGTCTGGTGAAGAAAGAGAAACTAGTTTTATTTACCATTGAGAGACTAATAGGAAACTTCATATGTGCTATAACAATTTAACCTTAAAGAGACTACGTGGCTCTTTTTAAAAGTTTACAAAGGATTCTTTCTGAAACAAAGCTGGAACTCATGGGAAGTAAACAATACCTACCCATCTCTTGAACAATGTTGATTTGTAGTTTTGCATTTTCTTCATTGTATAAAACATTTTGTTATTGCTTCTTCAGTTGAACTAACATACAGTCGGGGCTGAAAAGATGTTCGGTGAGTAAAGCATTTGCTGTACAAGCATGAAGACCTGAGTTCCAATCTGCAGAACCCCATAAAACCAGGCACAACAGTATATGTCTATAAGTGTTCTTATGGCAAGATGGGGGCCAGAGACAGGAGAGTTCCCAAAAGCCTATTGGGCAGCTTGCCCGTCATACACAGTACTAAGCAGCTAAGAGGATTTGTCTCAAACAATATGGAAGACAAGGAAACAGAGACAACCCAAAGTTGTTCTCTGACTGCTCCACACTCTATAGCATGTGAATGTCTGCACGCACACACACACACACACACACACACACACAGATCATATGCATACACCATACACTCACACACACACACCATACATATACTTAAAAATAATAATAATATATAAACTAAAACTGGACCCCAGCAAAATAACATTGTTGAAATAGGTATAATGTTCATGGACTGGAAGAATTCTTTTGAACATGTAATTTGGAGGATAAATGGAGATACTGCCCTACTTACTGTTTATTCTCAGTATACATTTGAGGAAATGGAATGACTAGAAATGCAAAAACAGAGTTGTCCATGTAGAATGATTTGCTACGAAAATAATCATTGCATATCTAAATATTTTCCAAAGAGAAGCTATTAAAAATACAAGAAATACCAGGCGTGGTGGTGCACACCTTTAATCCCAGCACTTAGGAGGCAGAGGTGGGTGGATCTCTGTGAGTTCGAGGCCAGGCTGGTCTACAGAGTGAATTCCAGGCCAGCTGAGACTAAAGAGAGACACATCTCAAAAAAAGACCAAAAAAAAAAAAAAATACAAGAAACAATTGGACCAGACCAGGTAAGGCTCCATGTGACTCTGCACACTCTGGTTGTCATCATATTGGGACTAGGGCCTGTGCCCAGGTCTCTAGAGCCACTCCAAATTCCAGCCCAGACTGGGTAAGGCCCCATGTACCTCTGCACACCCCACTGTCATCAATTGGGACCAGGGACTGTGCCCAGGTCTCTGGAGCTGCTCCAACTTCCAGACCAGACTGGGTAAGGCTCTACATGCACCTCAGAGTTGATGGGATTGGGGGAGCCAAACAAGTGTACCCACATCCACTCATGGCTACCCCAGTGGGAACAGTGAAGGTGACTCAGAGCACAGAGTAACAGAAGAGACAAGAGACAGCAAACCTTCCAACCTAGGGGAACACTCCTTCAACCCAACAAAGAAGCACTTTAATTTTGCATCAAATTATAAACAACAAATCAAATCCATATGCCAAGAGCACAACAGAAAATCAACAATATGGGAAAGGCAAATAATAAATCCCCACCAAAATCTATCAGTCCTAGAGAAGACTCCAGCTATGAGTTCTCCCTGGAGATAACTCAGGACACAGATCTTAAAAGAACAATAATAGACATACTCAAATAAATCGAGGGAGAGAATGAAAAACTTGGGAATAAAGTAGAAACACTGAAATGATCACACACTGAAATGAAACAGGAAACTGACCAGGGAATCAAGAATCGAGAAGGAGAAAATGACAAACTCCAAAGGGAACTGGAAATATTAAAAAAATCACAGGATGAAATGAAAAAGGAAATTGCACACTCATCTGATGAGGAGGAAACAAAATGGAAGAAAGCCTCAGTAATAGATTGGATAAAGCAGAAAATAGAATATGAAAACTGGAAGACAAGGTAGAAGGACTGCAATGTTCAAACAAAGAGTATGAAAAAAATTTTAAATCACAAGAGTGGAACAATCAGGAAATGTGGGACACTATGAAAAGACCAAACCTCTGCATCATAGGGATACAGGAAGGATAAGAATCCCAGGACAAAGGTATTGATCAGATTCTCAACAGAAAAATAGAAGACAATTTCCCCAAACTGAAAAATGACAAACCCATACAAATCCAAGAAACACATAGAAGACCAAATAGACAAGATCAGAAAAGAAATAACCCATGCCATATCATAGTTAAAAACTAGACACCCAAGCCAGGCGTGGTAGCGCACTCCTTTAATACTAGCACTTGGGAGGCAGAGGCAGGTGGATCTTCGTAAGTTCAAAGCCAGCCTGGTATACAGAGTGAATTCTAGGACAGCTGGGGCTATAGGGAGACCCTGTCTCAAAAAAGAAAAAAAAAAAAAAAAAAAAAAAAAAACTAGACACCAAAAACAAAAACAAATTACTGATGGCCACAAGAGAAAAACAGAAAGTTACATTTTAAAAGGGAAAAGAGAAACCTTTTATATGTAAGTCAGAATTACAGCCGACTTTTCAGTGCAAACAATGAAAGCCAGAAGAACATGGACCAAAGTATTCCTAGTACTAAGCAACTATAGATGCCAACCCAGATTACTGTACCCGGCAAAAATGTGAATTATAGTTGAAGGAGAGAGAAAAATCCTTCATGGCATAAACAAGACAAAATAATTCATGTACAGAAAAACAAACCTTCAGAAAATATTCCAAGCAATTCAAAGGTCAGAGGAAAGGAGCAACTATCCCTAAGCAGCTAGAGAGAGTAATGAATAAAAGTATAACTGCAGAAATACAAACCAAGACCAAGAATGCAAACAGAAAATAAGGTAAAATGAAGCAGCACACATCTCTCCGTAATAACCTTAACTATTAATGGGCTGAACTCCCCAATCAAAAGACATAGACTGGGAGAATGGATTTGGAAACAGAAATCCATCTATATGCTGTCTACAAGAAACCCATTTCACCCTCAAGGGTAGGTACCAACTTAAAGTGAAAGGATGGGAAAAAAATATTCCAAGCAAATGGTACCAAAAAGCTAGCAGGAGTTGGTATTCTAATATCAGACAAAATAGACTTCAAAGTAAAATTAAACAGAAGAGACAAAGAGGACCACTATATCCTTATCAAAGGAGCAATTAACCATGAATATTTCACAATCATGAATATATACTGACCAAACTACAGTGCGCTGAACTTTATAAACACAATTCTGCAGGACCTCAAGGCACAGATTAATCCCAGCACACAAATAGTGTGGGATTTTAATACCCCACTGAACCTATTGGATAGATCAACTGCACAAAGAAAAAACAGAGAGACATCTGATCTAAAAAAATATAATATAACAAATGGACCTCACAGACATCTACTGAATAGTCCACCCAAACATGAGAGAATATACTTTCTGCTCACTATAGTGCTTAAAACACTTGCTAGGGCAATAAGGCAAGAAAGGGAAATTAAATGAGTACTAATTGGAAAAGAGGAAGTCAAATTATCCCTCTTTGCAGATGATATGATAGTTTACCTAAGGGATGCTAAAACCTCCACCAGAAATCTCCTAGAAACTACTAAGAGTTCCAGTAAAATGGCAGGATACAAAATTAACCTAGAATAATCAGTAGCTTTTCTTTTTATTTTTTTTTATTTTTTTTATTTATTTATTTTTTTTTATTGATGCTTTGTGTATTTCATACATCATTTTCCAATTCAGTTCAGGCATATATCCCCTTCCCTTCCCCCCACCCCATCCCTACCCATCCCTGATCATGCATTCTGCTGTAAGTTTTCTGCATCTTTCTCTGCTTTTTTGTTTTGTTTTGTTTTCATTTTTTTAACAATAAATGATAATTTGTGAGTACAAGCATCCTTCATGTAAAACCAATTTGCAAGCAGTTGTGCCCAAACCCACACAGCTCATGGGTCCCACCATCCAGCAGGGGGGGCTTGTATGTTCAATCAAGTTGATCAAATGAGTGTCCAGTCTATATTGTTGTTTTTTTAATTTTTATTTACTTAGTTAGTTATTTAATATATATTTTGTACAAGATATCAAAACTAGACCCTGTCCCACACCATACCTCACTCCACCCCAACAGACTCAGCATTCTCCAAAAATGCTTTCACTCCTTCTCAGTATTCTCAATATTTCAGCTGTGGAAGTTTGACTGTTTGAGCAGAAGTGTCAATGTTTCAGGTCAGTTCTTTATGCAGTCCTTTCTATTGCTGTTATGGTTTTTGTTTGTTGTTCCAATATGCAATCACTCCCAAGCTTTGGAAAAAGCTCAAGGGGCTGCAAGAAATACTTACAACTAAGGTAATTGGCACTAGCATCCACAGATGAGGGATACCATTCGTCGTTTGTTTTTCTGGGACTGTGTTACTTCACTCAGCATGATGTCCTCTAGCTCCAGCCATTTTCCTGCAAAGCTCATGATGTCATCTTTCTTTACTGCTGCATAGAACTCCATTGTGTAGATGTACCACATTTTCTCTATCCACTCATCAGTTGAGGGGCATTTGGGTTGGTTCCAGCTCCTTGCTATTGTGAAGAGAGCTGAAATAAACATGGCCGTGCATGTGTCTCTGTGGTGGGGTGAGTCTTGAGGGTACATGCCTAGGAGTGGTACAGCTGGGTCGGGTGGCAAGTTCATTCCAAGTCTTCCAAGGGTTCTCCACACTGTTTTCCATAGTGGCTGTACGAGTTTACATTCCCACCAGCAGTGGATGAGTGCTCCCCTTTCCCCACAACCTCTTCAGAATTAGAGATGGCTGAGAAACACCTTAAGAAGTATTCAACATCACTAATCATTAAGGAAATGCAAATCAAAACCACTTTAAGATATCATCTTACTTCAATAAGACTGGCTAGGATCAAGTAGCTTTTCTTTACGCCAACAACAAGCAGCTGGAAAAGGAATATAAGACTTTCCCACTCACAATAGCCTCAAAATAAATAAATAAAATGCCTAGGAACAAATTTAACCAAAGATACCAAAGATCTCTACAAACAAAAATTTTAAACCTCTGAAGAAGGAGACTGAAGAAGACATGGAAAGACCTCCCATGCTCATGGATTGGAAAAATTAATATAGTAAAAATGTCCATTCTACCTAAATTAATATACAGATCCAATGAAATCCTAATTAAAATCCCCATTAATTTCTTTACAGACTTGGGGAAAAAATCCTTAAATTCACATGGAAAAACAAAAGACCTCGAATAGCCAAAGCAACCCTGAGTGAAAAGTACAATACAGGGGATCACTATACCAGACTTCAAAGTATATTACTGGGTTTTACTCATAAAAACAGCCTGGTATTGGCACAAAAACAGACCCATAAAACAATGGAACAAAACTGAAGATCCAAACTTGAGCTCATACAATTTCAGCCACCTCAAAAGGGCCAAAAAGACTTAATGGAAGAAAGACAGTATCTTCAGCAAATGTTGCTGGCAAAACATCACTATTTGTAGAAGAATAAAATTAAACCCCTACCTCTCACCCTGTACAAAAATCAACTCCAAATGGATCAAATACCTCAATGTGAAACCCAAAACTCTGAAGGTGATAGAAGAAAATGTTGGCAGCAAACTATATGACATAGGCATAGGAAAAGTCTTTCTAAATCAAACAGCAGCTGCACAGGAAATAAGGTCAACAACTGACAAGTAGGATCTCATTAAACTCAAAAGTTTCTGTACAACAAAAGAAACAACCAATGAAGTGAAGAGAAAACCCACAGAGTGGGAGGAAACCTTCACCACTGAAACATCTAACAAATTATTAACATCCAGAATATATAAACTACTCAAAAAAAAAAAAAAAAGCAGTAAGAAAACAGATGACTCACTCAAAAGATGGAGTAAAGACTTCACAAGTGAGGAAGTAAAGATGGCTGAGAAACATCTTAAAAAGTGTTCAACATTGTTAATAATTAAGGAAATGCAAATTAAAACTACTTTTAGATATTATCTCACTCCAATAAGAATGGCTAAGATAAAGAAAACAAAAGACACCAAATGCTGGAGAGGTTGTCAGGAAAGGGGAACACTCACCCACTGCTGGTGGGAATGTAAACCCATACAACCACTATGGAAAGCAGTGTGGAGAGCTCTTTAAAGACTCAAAATGAGCCTATCACCTGACCCAGTCAGACCAATCCTGGGTATATACCCAAAGACATCCTTATACATGCATATCCATGTTTATTGCAGCTCTCTTCACAATAGCAAAGAGCTGGAAGCAACCCAAGTGTCCCTCAACCAACGAGTGGATAGAGAAAAATGTGGTATATCTACACAGTTCTATGCAGTGGTAAA
The DNA here is from genome assembly GCA_009823505.1 of Rhizomys pruinosus. Classification (NCBI taxonomy): domain Eukaryota; kingdom Metazoa; phylum Chordata; class Mammalia; order Rodentia; family Spalacidae; genus Rhizomys; species Rhizomys pruinosus. The sequence continues at coordinate 3,487,442 of VZQC01014352.1, read as the reverse complement.
GAAGGATGATATCATGAATTTTAGAGGTAAATGGATGGAACTAGAAGCCATTATGATAAGTGAAGTAACACAGTCCCCCAAAAATGATGAATGGTACCCCTCGTTTGTGGATGCTAGCACCAAATACCCAGTAGTAAGGCAAACTGAGAATATATATATATATATATATATATATATATATATATCCTGAAAGTGACTGTGCCATTATAATGTGAATCCCTTAATGGGATCTAGAATTAACCTACCACTTATTTTTAGACTTTGTAATTGTGTTATATATGGGGGTTATGTATGCATACTTTAGAGTAATATAAAATTAAAGAGGAAGTATGTGAATTCCTAAACATGTTGTGGAATTAACATATAGTTTACTTTCAGATGTAATAATTTTGGTATATATGTGATGCATATTTTGGAGCAATACAAATTGGAAGGAACAACAACAAAAGGACTGGGTCAAAGAACTGACTGAAACAGTAAACTTCAGCCCAAAACAATAGACCTCTGCATAGAAAAACTTTTTAAAAGATTTAAAAAAAAAGATTAAAGGCAGGTATGGCAAAATGCATGAACTCAGGTGGAGTGGGGGGCATGGAAAGAGGAATGAGTCTAAATTAGACTGAGAAATACTGTATGAATTGCACAAAACTTCAATAAAACCATCAAAAAATACAACAAACAAAAATTAAAATTATGTTATTGAAGCCTTAAAGAGATGAATTATTTTTAGAGGCAGAAAAACCTCAATTACCTGCCATATTCTTCTTAGACATAAAAGTGTAAGTCCATGCTGTGCTGAAACCTTGCCTGCCTCTGTCCTCCTGCACTTCCCCGTAGAGCACCATGATCCTGGACTTCCTTCTGGATCATCAAGCACAGCCCATAGCTGCTGCCACCCATTCTCCTTTCAGGGACTTCCTCTTGCTGTGGTCCTCCCAAGTCTATATATCCTAGTCCTTGCCTTCCTCTCCTCCATTCATAGATATCAACATTGCTTCCTGGTCCCATGGGCCCCTTACAGTGGCCAGTCTTGCAGTCACTTGAGAGTTACACACTGGACTTCCCTAGTTGTCTTCCTTCCCCACCACTCACCATCCAGCTCAGTCTTCCTTTTGGCTATGCATTCAGTGCGTCATGGCTTGTCATTTCCTCTGCACGGGGGCAGAATTCCTTTTCCCCATGATGGGTTTTATCTTGTCTTATTAAACTAAGCATCACTGTAAGCCCATCTTATAATGACAATCAATGGCCTACTTATTTAAAATGATATGTGATAGAAAAAAATGTCATCCGTCCTGCAAACAATCTTATGATTAAAAAAAAAAAATGAGTTCAAAGACAAAATTCTACATTCTAGGCTTATTTCTGCCACAAACCAGCTTGGTGCCCTTGGGCTTTGGTGTATTCATCTACATAACAAGCAGGTTAATCAGCCTCTAGGACCGCAGTGTCTGTCAAAGCCTAAAATCATCCAATAGAGTTCTCTGAAATTCAACTCACACTACTGAGACCAGCTCTCTCTGGATCTTTTATTTTCTGGTTACCACATCCTGCATCTTATGGTTCTATCATATTCTGGTGATATTTTTCAGCTTCTACTGTCTAGTTCTTCCATTTGTGTTTTCTAGTATTGTATTTCTGTTCTGCATTCTTTTCCTAACCTTTGGATACTTACATTAAACCTTGATTTTTTTTTATAACCATATATATGTGTCATAAAGTATATGGGTTGTTTGGACTGTGTCTTATTTGTTTTCTTGCTCCTGGCCTAGAGTCTGATACGTAGAGATGGCTCATTGATTTCTTGCTGAAGGGATCAAAACCAAGAGAGTAAACAGCCCACAACAAACAAGTTTTTTTGATCCTACCATAACAGGGGCAGAAAGATGCACTTATTTGCCAGGGCCCTTCTTTCCTGTATAAAGTTGTCACTGACATTTGATTTTAGGTCATCATTGTTCTCTGCTTCAAAGCAATACGATAATGCAGTCATCATTTAGAGTACGGACGAGGGAAAACAAATGCTAAAAATAAGCAAAGTACCTCCATCTTCTCTGCTTGTCCATTGCTCTCATCTTTCCAAGTGTTCATCTAAGTGACCTTCTGGTTGAGATATTTTTGTTTGAGATGGGTGATAATAGGAAATGCTTATTTTATTGGCTGATTATATTAAATTATGAGAATAAATATAGGACAATTCTGAAAATCCGGTCTCTTTCTTTTGTCAGAGCCATTTGAAAATTTAAAGTAGTCATAGATGATTAGGGTTTGAAGAAAAAAAGTATCTTAGGAAACTTAGACCATAATGTTGCCTAAGTTGGGTAACAGTATAATACTTGACTGTCAGATTTGATAGATATTTAGAGAATGTATATATATATGTGTGTGTGTGTGTGTGTGTGTGTGTAGTTTTCAGAGCTTTACTATGACACTATTCATAATAGACTTACAAGAGACCACATATAGCATGTCTATGGCTCTTTATTTATGAAAATCTTGATTATATAAGTGTTCTGAAGAATAAGTTTGAAACTTCTGAGATCCAAAAGATTGCAGATTATCTATAGACAGGAAAGATTGGTATGTAGTACAGGCATGATAAGAACACAGAACATCCAAATCCCTTTAATTTCCTGTGGATTTTATTTTATTTATTTATTTATTTATTTATTTATTTATTTATTTAAATGAATGAATGTATGGTCTGCATGTAGGTTTGTGCTCCCATGTCGTGCAATGCCTCGGAGGTCAGAAGAGGGCGTCGGATTCCCCTGGAACTGGAGTTCTCCTGGAATTGGAGTTACAGACGGTTCTCAGCCGCCAGGTGGGTGCTGGGGATCGAACCCGGGTCCTCTGCAAGAGCAGTCAGCGCTCTTAACCGCTAAGCTATCTCTCCAGCCCTCCTGTGGATTTTAATAACTATCTTTACTCATCTACAGCAGCTTCTGCCATGCAGGAGGAGAAGACAACACTGGACACAGGAATGTTTTACAGAAATAATAATTTTAGATGCCACTTTAAAATATTGTCTCATCCCTTTTGAAAATATTGAAAAACCAAATTAGCTGGTTACTTAAAAAGTCTTGAATATTGCTAACAAATGGCTTTTTACTTTGAAAACACATAAGTCTAGGTAATGTTTTAAAGACATGTATATACATATATATAAATGCACATATATATTATGTGCATAACACAATGCTTATGAACATGTCCGTTCTTATTTTTAAATAGTAAAATTTCAACTAAAATTGTATGAATTTGAATAATAAATCTGAATCAGAGGGTGCTCATTCTCCCAACCTCACTGCCTGCCTCTCTTTGCTCACTTTAGTTCTTTAAAGCTTTAGATAGAGCAACAGGATAAAAGAACACAAAAGGAATACAAATAAGAAATAGTTCAAAGTATTTCTATTTGAGAGGACATGATCCTGAACTTAAAAGACCCAAAAGACTCAACCAAGAACTCTTTTTTTATATTAATTATTTTTTTAATTTTATTTATTTTTGTATGTCTATGAGTATACTGTCTGCATGTAGGTTTGTGCACTCGTGCCGTGGAGGTCAGAAGAGGGTCTTGGATTCCCCTGGAACTGGAGTTCTCCTAGAACTGGAGTTACAGACGGTTCTTAGCTGCCATGTGGGTGCTGGGGATCGAACCCGGGTCCTCTGCAAGAGCAGTCAGTGCTCTTAACCACTAGGCCATCTCTCCAGCCCGTCAACCAAGAACTCTTAAACATGATAAACACTTTTAGCAAAGTAACAGGATACAAAATCAACATGCAAAAGTCCAAAGCACTTCTATATGGAAATAATGAACTTGCTGAGAAAGAAATGAGTAGGGAAAATCCCACTCACACAAACTTCAAAAAATACATAGAAATAAATCTAACCAGTGAAATACTTCTACAATTAAAACTTCAAAATACTAAAGAAAGAAATTGATGAAAGCACAGAAGATGGAAAGATTTCAAATGCACATGGACTCTCAGAATTGTAAAAATGTTAAATTACAGAAAGTGACCTATATATTCATGGCAATCCCCATAGAACTAGTGGAAAAAGTCCAAGAATTCATATATAAATGTGAATGATGTCAGATACCAAAGCAACCCAAAGCAGAAAGAACAATGCTGTAGGTATTACAGTGTCTGCCCTCAAATTATACTATAGAGCTATAGTAGCAAAATTGGCATTGCCACCAAAAGTATAGTATACATTTTTTTCTATAGAATAGAAAAGAAGAAAGAAAGAATTAGAAATAGAAATAATAGAATAATAAATAGAAATTATGGAAATAAAGACAAATAGAATAGAAAATTCAGAAATAAGCCCATATATTCACAGCGACCTGTCAACAAAGGTTTCAACAGTATACATGAATTGGGAAATAAAGCTTCTTAAACAAATGGCACTGGGAAAACTTGGTATCTACATGTGGAAGGAGGAAACTAGATCTGTACTTTTCACTCCCCATGAAATCAATTTGAAATGTAAGATCTGAGACTTTGAAATTCCAGGAGAAACTCTTTAAGATCTAGCCACAGACAAGGACTTTCTGAAAAGGACTCCAGTAGCTCACAAATAATTGACAAATGAGATTACGCATCCAGCTTCTGCACGTGAAAAAAAAATAATCAATAGAGTGAAGAGAACACCTGGAGAATGGGAGGAAACCGTTATCAGCTATACTTCAAACACAGAACTTAATATTCAAAATACAGCAAGAACTGAAAAAAAAAAAATCAAACACCAAAAAAGTGCTAATCAATAAATGGATGAACTGAATAGACAGTTCTTAAAAGAAGAAATACCTGCCTGGAAATACTGTGCAGCAGAGGCAGCCATGTGCCTGTATATCCCAAATCTAATTGGCTATTGGCTCTCCCCTTGGAGAAATAACCCATGGCTGATGCCACAAGCTTACATCCTCTACAGGTTAGATGTTATAAGCCACAGTAAGACCCTGTCATATTTAACAGGGAAAATTGTAATTCATGGATTAACATATCCAAACATGTGTCTATGCTAAAGTAACCTACCATAACTATTAGTGCTGCTTAAATACCTATATATCTAATTGCTTGTTCTTCATTAGTAGGATCGAAAGGTTATTCCTGGACAAACTGTCAGCCCATGAAAGGAAACAGCCAGAATTGACCAGAGTCCAAGTCAACAGCTCCAGAGAGAGTGGACTGTTTTACCTCTCATCCACCTGTGCCCCTTTTCTAAGCCTAGGGAACAACCTGCGGAAGAGGGGGCGTGGTAGAATGTAAGGGCTGCGATTGGGGTGAATGGTGAAACTACAGCAATGTAGTCTGGACACTCATTTGATCAACTTGATTGAACAAACAACCTGTCACCCCCCACTGGATGGTGGGGCTGTAGGTGTTTGGGCACAACAGCCTGCAGATAGGTTTTGCATGAAGGATGCTTGTACTCATGGATTATCACTTATAGCTAAAAATGAAAAAAAAAAAACTGAGAGAAAGATGCAGGACAGTTATGGCGGAATGCATGATCTGGGATGGGGGGGGGGGAAGGGAAATAAGCCTGAACTGAATTGGAAAAAATGTATGAAATGCACAAAGCATCAATAAAAATTAATTAAAAAAAATAAATAAATATAAAATAAAAAAAAAAAAAGAAGAAGAAATACAGGGGCTGGAGAGATGGCCTAGCGGTTAAGAGCGCCGACCGCTCTTACAGAGGACCTGGGTTCGATCCCCAGCACCCACATGGCGGCTGAGAACCGTCTGAAACTCCAATTCCAGGAGAACTCCAGTTCCAGGGGAATCCATCACCCTCTTCTGACCTCCGCGGCATTGCACGACATGGGTGCACAGACCTGCATGCAGACAGTACATTCATACACATACAGAAATAAATAAAATTAATTAAAAAATTTAAAAAAGAAGAAATACAAATAACCAATAAATATTTGAAATAGTGTTCAACACTTTAGCCATGAGGGAAATACAAATTAAAACTATATGAGATTCCAGCTCACCCTAGTATGGTTATATAACGAAAACAAAGAGGGCTGGAGAGATGGCCTAGCGGTTAAGAGCGCCGACCGCTCTTGCAGAGGATCCGGGTTTGATCCCCAGCACCCACATGGCGGCTGAGAACCGTCTGAAACTCCAATTCCAGGAGAACTCCAGTTCCAGGGGCATCCGACACCCTCTTCTGACCTCCGCGGCATTGCACGACACGGGTGCACAAACCTGCATGCAGACAGTACATTGATACACATTAATAAATAAAATTAAAAAGAAAAAAAAAAAAAAAGAAAACAAAGAATGCTGTGAGATTGCGAGGAATGAGGAACTGCATTCACTACTGGCCAGAAAGTAAACTGCCGCAGCCCTGCGGAAATCAGTGTGGAGGTTCCTCAAACACTAAAAATAGAACTACCTTGTGACCCAGCAATATCACTCATGACATATGCCTAACGTGCTATAAACCAACGTACTCAAAGGTACTTGCACCTCCGTGTTTGCTGCTACCCTGTTCACAAGGAGATCATGTTTTGCCTTCCTACAATTCCTCCCCAATCCATCCCACCTCCCTGTCTATACAACTTGGTCTTGTTTCTTTAACCCATTTAATCCAAGTTGTATTGCCCAAATACGCTTGTGTGGACCCTGCCCTGTAGTGTGGTCCACCTAGCAGAGGTCACACCTTTAAAAAATCTGGCTCTCCCTCTCCCACAGCTGTCAGGTGCCAGGAGCTCCTCAGCTGGGAGTGGGACTTTGTGTACACTTGCATAATTGCTGTGAGTTCCTGTGTGCGGCTGCTGTCTCCTTGTGATCATCCACCATCTCTGACTCTCAGAGTCTTTCTCCCCCATCTTCTGCAATGACCCCTGAGCTTTAGGGAGAGGGCTGTGATACAGATGTCCCATCTAGCACTGTATACTCCACAGTCTCTTATTCTCTGCATTAGAGTAGTTGTGAGTCCCTGTTAATTGTCTTCTACTATAAGAAGCTTCTTTGATGAGGACTGAGAAATGCACTAATGTATGGACACAGCAATAAGTCATTAGGAATCATCTTAGTCTATTTAGTACAGTATTAGTAGCTGGTTCTCCCCTAGGACCTATTATCTACCACAAGTTCTTGGTCCTGATAATGGTGTCAGGTATACGTTCCATCCAGACTCAGAAAGAGTGGCTTGCATATGTGTATGTGTGTGTATGTGTGTGTATGTGCATGTGTGTGTATGTGTATGTGCATGTGTATGTACATGTGCATGTGTGTGTAACATGAAAGTAAAAGGAAAGGCTCAATAATGGTGCCAGATATGGGCCTTAAATCCAGTCAGAATGTGGCTCGTCTCTCCATTGTATTCCTGCTCTATTCCACATGTGGGCATCTCATCGTATTTGTAGCTCACAGCGTTCACAGCTGGCTCAGACTGATGACTACTTCCTTCCACCACTATAAAAGCTAGCCAGGATGGATGAAGCTGCCAGCCCACTACCTCCTTGATTCTTTTTTTTTTTTTTTTGGCTTTTTATTTTTTAATATAATATATATATATAAATATATATATATTTACAAGATTATCAAATCTAGACCCGTGTCCCCCACCCTATCCCCCCACCCCACCAGAGCTCAGGTATCTGCCAAACATGCTTTTCATCTCTTTCTCAGTCTTTCTCAAAATTCTCCATGCGGAAGTTACTGTTTTGACAGAAGTTCACCATTTCAGTCAGTCTTTGATGCAGTCTTTCTGTTGTTGTTGTTTCCAATATGCACCACTCCCAACTGCTTGGACAAAAGCTCAAGGGGCCGTGCACAAGAAATACTTACAACTAGGTAATTGGCACTAAGCATCCACAGATGAGGGATACTATTCCTCATTTGTTTTTCTGGGACTGTGTTACTTCACTCAGCATGATGTCCTCTAGTTCCATCCATTTTCCTGCAAAGGCCATGATGTCATCTTTCTTTACTACTGCATAGAACTCCATTGTGTAGAGTACCACATTTTCTCTATCCACTCGTCAGTTGAGGGGCATTTGGGTTGGTTCCAGCTCCTTGGCTATTGTGAAGAGAGCTGAAATAAACATGGCTGTGCATGTACTCGTGGTGGGGTGAGTCTTGAGGGTACATGCCAGGGACTGGGTGGGGCAAGTCATTCCAAGTCTTCCAAGGGTTCTCCAGAATGCTTTCCATAGTGGCTGTATGAGTTTACATTCCCACCAGCAGTGGATGAGTGTTCCCCTTTCCCCACAACCTCTCCAGCACTTGGTATCATTTGTTTTCTTGATCCTAGCCAGTCTTATTGGAGTAAGATGATATCTTAAAGTGGTTTTGATTTGCATTTCCTAAATGATTAGTGATGTTGAACACTTCTTAAGATGTTTCTCAGCTATCTCTAATTCCTCACTTGTGAAGTCTCTGTTCAGCTCTTTGCTCCATCTATTGAGTGGGTCATTTGTTTTCTTTCTTCTTTGTTTTTTGAGTAGTTTATACATTCTGGAAATTAATGCTTTGTCAGATGTATCTGTGGTGAAGGTTTCCTCCCACTCTTCACTTCCTTGGGAAATGAAGTGGGATTTCTCTTCACTTCCTTGATTGGTTCTTTTGATGTACAGAAGCTTTTGAGTTTAATGAGGTCCCATTTGTCAATTGTCAACCTTAATTCTTGCACAACTGCTGTCTGATTAAGGAAGTCTTTTCCTATGCCTATGTCTTGTAGTCTGCTGCCAACTTTTTCTTCTATCGCCTTCAGAGTTTTGGGTTTCATGTTGAGGTCTTTAATCCATCTGGAGCTGACTTTTGTACAGGGCGAGAGGTAGGGGTTTAATTTCATTCTTCTACAAGTGGTGGTCCAGTTTGGCCAACACCACTTGCTGAAGACGCTGTCTTTTGTCCATTGTGTCTTCTTGGGCCCCTTGTCAAATATGAGATGGCTGAAATTGTATGTGCTCAAGTTTGGATCTTCAGTTTTGTTCCATTGGTCAACAGGTCTGTTTTACCAGGCTGTTTTTATGACTATAGCCCTGTAGTATAGTTTGAAGTCTGGTATAGAGATCCCCCCTATGTTGCTCTTTTCACTCAGGGTTGTTTTGGCTATTAAGGGGTCTTTTGTTTTTCCAAATGAATTTAAGGACTTTTTTTCCAAGCCTGTGAAGAAACTCTTGGGGATTTTAATTGGGATTGTGTTAAATCTATGATTCTTCTTTTATGACTCAATTATACTTGGTCTTCAGAAATAGGGCCTTACCATCATGTTTTGGGGGGTAACCAAGAGCAATGCCAATAGCCTGTAATGTTTGGTGGTCTATGGGATGCCCACTGGACAACTCAAAGAAAGATAACCTATTCCTGGTACTTGGATTTCCATTTGCTAGTCTGTGGTGTCTAGATGGCAAATAATTGTCCCTTCATGATAAGGTACTTCATTTAACTACATGTGCATATGTATATATTTTAGAGAGCTTCTACTGTGGTATGTTTCCATATGATCTTTTCAAAATGCCTTTAATGTTAGTTATTCCTCCCCATACTCACTCCTCTATCCTGCCCTCCCATCCCCTAATCCATTTACTCTTTCCTGGCCCATTTTCCTCCTTTCCCCATTTACATCACTGTTTTCTATCCCTGGAAGGAAGAAATCTTAAAGGAGAAGGAGGTACTATACTCAGGGCAGTAAAGAGTACCAACAAGAGGAGATACCCAGAGAATGGAGAGGGTAATAAATCCAAGCGAAGTACAGACTTATATGTATGAAAATGAACAGCGATACCATCACTTTGGATGATAAAATTAAAAATTAATTGAAATGAAAGAACTTTTTTTGGCCTTGATAATAATATTCTCCAATAAAAGTCCCAAGATTTAGTGTAATGTACTTAAGAAAATATTCCATTTAAAAAATCCATTCCTGAGTCTGGAGAGATGTCTCAACTGTCAAGAGCACTGCCTACTCTCACAGAGGACCCAGGTATTGATTCCTAGCACCCACATGGTGGCTAATAACCATGAGTAACTCCAGTTCTGGGGTTTTGATGCCCTCTTCTGACCTCTGCAGGCATTGCATGACATTGGTGCATTTATATACATGTAGCACTCATACACATAAACAAAATCTAAAAATAACATATTTTTTTAATTGATTTCTTGGCCAGGCGTGGTGGCAAACGCCTTTAATCACAATACTCGGAGGGCAGAGGCAGGTGGATATTTGTGAGTTCAAGGCCAGCCTGGTCTACATAGTGAGCTCCAGGCCAGCTAGGACTAAAGGGAGACCCTGCCTTGAAAAGATAAAAAAAAAAAAAAATAGATTTCTTATAAATATTGGCCAAATGTTTAAGTGACACTGACTCATCCAGAGTGAAGCAAAGTTAGGAGCATGAGAAGCGTGCTTTCTACCAGCACCAGCAGATTCCAAGCATCTCTCATATTTATCCATTCATGCAGAAAATATACATTGAACGGCTTCCATGTGTTCAGTTTGAAAACATGTATTCAATGATTTATTAAGAAAGCAGTCGGGCTGGGCATGGTAGTATACACCTTTAATCCTAGCACCTGGAAAGCACAAGCAGGTGGATCTTTGTGAGTTCAAGACCAGCCTGGTCTTGAATAGAGAGTTTCAGGACAGCTGGAGGTGCAGGGAGAGACCCTGTCTCAAAAAGAAAAAAAAAAAAAAAAAAAAGCAGTTGGGACCAGACAGTGAGCAAAGGGGAGAAGTCAGCAGACAAGGTCACCATTCTAACTCTGTAGGCAATCATACCATAAGTATGGGGAAGGACAAAAAGAGCATGATGCAATAAGGGATTTGGAAAGAATGTCATCGAGACAGTATCTGAAATGACACTCCAAGACGAGAAGCCATCCATAAAAAGATCTGTAAGCAAAGGGATAGCAGATATGTTCTGAGCAAGGATGACCACAAGATAGTTGAGCAGCAAAAAAAGGGCACAAGGCTGCACGCATAAGTGATGGTAAGAGGAAGCTGCGGGCGAAGGAGGAAAGGTGGGCAGGGCCATCGTGCAGGGCTTTCAGCAGTGAGACCCCCTTCTACAGATGAGTAGGAGTCAGATGATTTGATGCAGAGATCTGCAGATCAAATCCCTTCTAAAGGGAACCAATGGATGCTGATGGGGAACCAACTGTAGAGAGTCAAAACAGAATGCTAGTGACATAATCCATTCACAGGATAGCTTAGAGTAAGGGCTTAACAGTAAACGTGGGAAGAAGATGGATTTGAATATGCTTCCAAAACTGAATTGCCTGGACATGCTAATAGAAGCATTTTGAGGGAGAGAAAGACATAAAAATAAGAAATGAGTGATAGATATCTGACATAAACAATTGCTTTGAATGGGATGGAGTAAACCTTTATTGAGATAGGATGGCTTGAAAGAGGAGATTAAGTGTCATGTATACACATGTGCATGTGTGTGTGTGTGTGTGTGTTTGTGTGTGTTTGTGTGCCTATCAACATTTAACAGATAGCAAGTGGCACTTGCTTCTATAACCTTGGAATTTATGAGAGAAATCTAGATTTAAAATATTAATTTGGAATGTTATTAGCATATGTATGTTATCTAAAAACCATAAACTTAGAAATCTTCACCAAAGAAGATTATGAAGGCAGGTGTGCTCCACTCAAAGCTCTAGCACAGGAAAGTATGGGAGCATCAAGGATAAAGAGGAGATGTCAGTGAAGAAAGCTGAGGAAGCGGAGTTGCATGCCCATCTGTGGTCATGAGGTGCGACTAGTCAAGAGAAAGTGATTTTCTTCCACAGAACTCTCACAACACACACTTTTATCTTCTCAATGTATTCCCTACTTCCTTTCTAGAGTAGATTATAGTGGCTTTAAGCTTATTTCACAGCCTGGAACAGAGAAAGTCCAGTGACTGGAAATTCATAGCTAGGTTTAGACTAGACTAGACAACCTATAGCCATCCCCCTGGAGAACAATGCCAAAAGTGACTGACTCCCACAAAAAGGGGGAGGAAAGAGAGAGGGAGGAGAAAGTACAAGATCAGATGTCTCTGGACTGTCCTCTGTGACTCCACTCCTGACACAGTGATTTCTCCAAAGTTTTCCAGCTATGATACAGCCCAGCCCAGAGCTATGAACTAACTTAAAATATTTTGAGACATTTTTCACAAAATTAATTTTTATTGTTATTAAACTTTTTCCATAAGTCTTACATCATTTCTCAATCAAATCTAAAGTCACTTCCCTTTCCATGCCCCCCACCCCACCCGAGTCCCTGCACTCTGCCATACATGCCCTGCATTTTTTTCTCAGTCTTCCCAGAGTTTTTTCCCCAGTTCTTTTGTTGTTATTGTTCTCTCCTACTTGTATTGATTCAGTATATATACATATATATACATAGTTTATATATATATATATATGTATATATATATATATATATAAATATACACATACATACATACACATAAACTTGAATTGGAGGACTTTTTTTCCTAAAAGATGTCACATTTTCCTTAAGGAAGTGCTCAAAGGCAAGCCCAAACAACAATCAATCCTGCACTTGTGTTCCACATTGGGGTCTTTCCCTCCCATAGCCCTCCAAATGAAGTCCAGTAAGCACGCATCTTGTCTTGATCCCCCTGCGCTAACCTCCATGATACAGCCAAGGTAATCCAACAATGGCAGTCCATATTCTGATGAGGCTGAATTCCCATTAGCTGCTTAGTTCACAAGCTGGGTATCTCAGCAGTCCTCAGTCCACACTGGAAGGTTAAAAAGCTGTATGTCATGTCCTTGAGGAGCGCCAAAAGCAGTGGCAGCCACAGAGCAGAGGCACCTGCCTGTAAGAATTGAAGACAGGCCAAACAACAGTGCTCTCTTTTTTCTTTTTGTCTTTTTACTAAGATCTCAAGTTTGATGTCTGCAGTACAGTTTCTCTGGTCTTATTGATTATTTATTTCTGGTTGTACTTTCCTTCTGGATGCTTAAGGCCACACAGTTAGCCCAGATTAACCAAGGATTTGTTTTGCTGAGGTCAGTTGAGGATCTGGTACTCAGGGGTCTCTCGGAGGTTTTTGGGGGAGGGGGTTGAGACATTTTTATGAGTGAATTTTTGTTGACTCAATGCACAGCTCTTGAGTATGAACTTTGTTAATGACATGTGACAATAATATGTCCCAGTGTCAAAATGTGTCAGACAGAAACCCCTAAAAGGGACCCTTTAGGTCACAAAGCCAGGAATAAACATTTTCCTGTGATCCATTGTTGTGTGGCTTTTTACATTCTTAGTGTTGTTGGATTAATTCTCTAATAATTAATCAGTAACCCTTTCAAAGTTCAGGAGCCTTGGAAGAGGTTTAGGGAGGGCAGGCTATAGTAAAGTAGATAATATCTATCTTTTGAATTTCAATAAATATATCTGCTACTTTTCAGTCTACCAGATTCATGCAGTCAGGCTAAGATGTGATTTAACTAGCAAGCATTTGAGGAAAGTATAGTTACTTCCTGTTCTCAGCTATGATATTTGAGGAAAATTTGTGACTAGAATCTCAAGATAATACTGATGCTAGATTGATTCTCTATAGCTGTTTGTTGAGGGAAAGGTTTACGAAAATAATTTATTAGCTTTGTCTGCTCCCTTTACTTTAAGGTTCCTTGAAGGATCATAATGAATATTAAATATTAGTGTTTATTGTTCCCCTCTTATCCTGTTTCCTACACCATTTTTCTCAGCTGCGCCCTTTTTGAAATTCATATGATAATCTCTTCTTAATTCACCTAGAAATAATTCTAATTCTCAGAGCAACAGAGACCTTCCATTTAACTGAATTCTGAATTTTCTTCTTAAGTGTGGGTTAGCCCAAAACAAAGCAAACAAAACAACAAATAAGCCCATTTTCCCTACCTAACTAGTGATCCCTATGCTAATATCCCAGCTGCCTAAGGAATACCTTTAGATTTGATACTGAATAACAAAGCACAGGGGTAGGAGAAAGTCTCCTTCCCCAGAGAAACTGGCTTTTAAGGACCTAGCAGAAGATTTACTGAGCCACCTACTCTGCCAGTACAGGTTAGTAGAATGTATTTTTCTCTCATAACAAGAGAAGAGGTAATTACTGCCCTGCCGTTGGTTCTAGGTCTAGGCTTCCACTTTGTTCTCTTCTCTTGAGGAAGTCACATGAACAAACAGTAAGATGAGAACCACATGGAGAGAGAGAGAGAGAGAGAGGAGAGAGAGAGAGTAGCCAAAAGGAGGAACTAAAGAACCCAGGCAACAGCAGAGCTCCCAGGTGGAGAGGGAGGCCGGCTCAGACTCTAAGTCCTGCTGTGTTGTCCCAATGGACACCACATAAAGCAAAAGCGAATTGCCCCCATAATCTGTTATGCTGGTTTACTCACAGAATCATTGTCAATAAAATTGTTTTGGGTGTAGGCTACCAAATTTGAGGGAGAGTCACTCCTGCAATGTTGGAAAACACAAAATGAATGTTCCAGTTCTTACAGGAGTATCTAACCCCTAGAATGCTTCATATTTTATATAATTCCATTTCTCATTCTTCATATCGTGATGCCCATATAGATTATGTGTTTATGGTTAAACTCCACTCGTTGCCAAAAACCCTGTGTGTGTGTGTGTGTGTGTGTGTGTATTTCCTCACAAGACTATGCATACTCTGACTGCAGATCAAATACGTATTGATCAACTAGTGAATATGAAGACAGGAAAAGAATCATGACCAAATTCCTGCATGTATTTCATTTTCATCTAACTTTCCAATCTTGGAGAAACATTATTTACTTAAGGGTTTCTGTATTGTTTCTATCTGCAGCACTACCTGGCAAGTTTCTTTGAATTCTTCTAAAACCTCCACCCTGCATGAGGGAGACACTATAAATACATGGATGCTGACACTCAAACTTTTCTTCTCTGCCTGAACTTCGATGTATTTTCAAGCTGATCTCATTTAATTTTTAAAATCTTATCACAAGTGCAGTTTTTACTATAACCATTTACCTAAAAAGTAACTAAAGTATTGGACATTGTACAAAACACCCAAGCATAGGTAGATATTTAAGATGGGCTTTTCTGTGTCAAAGCTTATGTCAGAACTTTATTCTGGACATCACTGACCACTTGGTATGGTGTCCTTTTTACGCTGTATCTGGGGAACTTAGAGCATCTAAGTGAGCTGGTGTTGCATGGCCTTGTGTGTATTCCCAAGAGCATCAGATTTTTTAATGAACTATTGAGAAGTCACTTATGATTAACGAAACCCTTTTACCTCTATGGGAAATACCCATAAAGCAGTTATCTACATCTCAACACTCAGGGTTTAACATCATTTTAGTAGCAAACAAAATCAGCCAGCCAGCCTTACAGTCAGCTTTCTAGAACCATTAACCCCACCAAAACGCTGACCTGGTTTCCATCAGCAGACTCCAAGTTCACCTACCCCTAAGCATTCAGCCTTCGATGCTTTCATCTCTGTGACATCTCCAAAACTGCAAGAGACACCTTTGACCACACAAAAAAACATGACTTTGACACAGATTCTCAGACAGGAAACAAAACAAGTTCTCTCTCAAATTTCCTTCTGGCCTACTGCCTAATTCTCATTCTTTCTACCATGGCCAAGTGATGCAGGCTGAGGGAATATTAAAGCTTAGCAATCATTTTGCAATGGTGGAGAAGCAGCACCGCATTCCACACTGTGACCCAGTGTAATTACGGAGATTACTGCTTGAATGTAAATCTGAAGCTTGCTTTTTCACATCTTTATTAGTCATATGAAAGAAAATGATTACACCTGCCTTCTATTAAGTTTGCTTTGATTTCTTTTAGGTCCTGGGAATGTGGTCTAGTGTTTGTTTTCATGGCTGCCAGCATTAAACCTTCCAAATGATTTTGGATTCAACAACTAAGCACATTAAAAAGCTAATGTATAACACATACTATGTCCTCAGTGAAACCACAGAAACTCTGAAAAAAAAGAAATTTAAACCACAGCTTTTATCATGAAACTTGTAAATCTATGTTCAAAGTCTTGTTTAAATTTCATTTAAACTTTTCTGTAAATGGATCCCCTTTTGGAAAATGGTTTCTGGAAGTGTTTATATCAGAGGCTCTTATGAAACCTTGACTGCAGCCATTGCTGGGGATTTGGGAAAGCTAATCACTTCATTTCTGTTTCAGAGTCAATATTCCCAAATGCACTAACTACAGTGCTAAGTGGAAAACAAGCTCTGCTTAAGAAGGATGTTGGAAAGGCGTCCTTGGGGGTTCAATGGGAGACACCCTTCTCTTTCTCTCCTTCTCTGTCTCTCTCTTCCTCTTCTAAATGGTTCAGATGAAAATATCCACAAAGAGGCCTACTTCTAATTAAAAACTGATCACAACACCGATTCTTTAGAAATGATCACTGTTACAAAATATGAAAGAAAATTGTTGAAGCTACCCAAAGGTTACATGTGGGTGTGTATTACACTAATGCTCTGTCTTAGTAAATTTTTGAAAATTATGTAATGAAAAACAAAATAAAATTTATTAGGCAAAAAGCAGTTACCACTTAACCAAATCATGTAATACTGGTAATGTCTAAATAACAGAATTAATGGCACTTTCTACTTCCTACTTGGGGGAAAAAAACTCAATTTTAATGTTTTTTTTTTATCTAATCTGTCAAAAGCCCTGAGATATTTTAATGTCAGAATGACTTGAAAATTTGATAATAATGATAGGCTATTTAGAGGGTAATTTGACTCCAAAAGCCTGAGTTAAAACTATTTCATATAGGTGATAAAGAACATTAATATTCATTTTTAGAAGAAAATTGCCTTTCTAGGTTTGTCAGTAAATGAAGTGTTCGCTGATGCGGGCTTCATTTTGGTTATTTATTACCGTGTAACAAACTTACCCCCAAATCTCATCACTTAAAATCCAATCATTTCATTTGCCTGTGAATCTGTTGATTAGGAATTTGGACAGCAATTGTGTCCCTGCCACATGAAGTGTGGTCTTAGCTGGGTTGGTGTCAGACGTTGAAAACCAGCTGACAGCTCAGCAAGGTCAGAGACCCAGGGCCCTGCCTCTTGCTTTTGGCAAGCTTTCTAGATGCTTCTCCCATAGCCTTGTCACACATCCAGCTGGGTCTATTCATAGCGTGGATGTTACACATGGTAGCAGACCTCCCAGGAGGAAAAGAGGAAACTGGTAGGAGTTGTGAAGGTCAGGCACAATCTGATTTATTTTTGTAAGCTGCTGGGGAAGCAAGGCTTGATAGAACTGGCCTGTAATCCCAGGTACTTGGGAATGGTTAGCAGAATGGTCCCAAGGTCATGACTAGCCTAACACCTTAGGGAGATCCTGTCTCAAAATAAAAAGGTGAGTAATATAGCTCTATAGTAGAGGGCTTGCAGACATGGATACACACAAACACATACACACACACACCGCAGGAATTCACATCCCTATTGTAACAGATGAATTGGTCACACAGGGAGGTCAGGGATTGTAAGTGCTATGGTGACCATTTTTGGAGACTATCTGTGGAGTATTGTTTACTATCCTTAGCCTTAAAAAGCTTTGTTGTGGGGGTTTTAGCTTGGATTTTGAATCTCAAGCATCTTGGACATTTCTGACACCTAGTAGCAACACATTCTCAATTTTAGACATCACCTAAAAAGTTAAAAGAATCTTAGTGAAATTATAGCCTCTTTGATCTATATCTTTTTTCACTAATTAAAATTACTGCTATAGAAGGATGCAGAATTTAAATTGCAATATGATGCAAATATGGGGGAAATTCAATTTATCTAGTCACTAACCTGGACTTGCTCCCCAAATGCCTAAGCAGTGGACTGAGAGGAGTAAATACACAGTCCAGCTTAAACATAGTAGAACTCATGGAGCCTACCAGGCGGTGCTCAGTCCCTCCTCCCTCTATGCTTGGTCATTCCAGGAGTAACTGAGTGCATGGGGTTATCTTAAATGTTCCTTTGCCCTTGAAAGAGAGCTCTGGGCTGTGTTAGTTCTTGGATATTTACCTACTGGAGAGAGACTGCAAATACTCTCTCTTCCAGCACATCCTCCCTTCCTCCTCTACAATACTTAGCTGTGGGTGATGAACTTATGATCCAATCGTTTGCCTGTCCTTCCTTCTGCTGACCACAGACACTGACCTCCTGAGCTCTTCATCTGGACCAATGAACCCATCTATTCTTGTCTTTCCCTTACTCCAGCAGATCCCTCACAGTCCATGTTTCTTTCAATGAAGCATTGATGCCACCTAAAAACTAAAGGCTGTCAGCTAAGTCTGTCCTCCAATTCTCTCTGCCTGAATATCTTCTATGCAGAAAAAGAGGCTGCTAATCTCAATGCTGCTTGCAGAGTTGGGCCCTGGCTGGTGACTGCGTTGTGGATCAAAGCCTCACTAAGAATGGATCATTCAGGGCTGGAGAGATGGCTCAGGGGTTAAGGCTGCTCTTGCAGAGGACCCAAGTTCGATTCTCAGCACCCACAAGATGGCTAAAAACAGTCTTTAAACCGGGCCTACGCCTTTAATCCTAGCACCCGGGAACCAAGCACATCCTCTGTGACTCCACTGGAAAGGGATTCCTGGATGTTAGCATCTAGTCCTCATGGTCCCAGGGCTGACTTCTCTTCTGCTGGTTTTACTTTGTAGTCTTTGCTGTGGTCAATAGTCCTAAGTGCAACCTTATGCTGAGCCTTGAAAGTCCTAGAAAATCATCAGACCTGGAGTGAAGGTCTTGATGATCTATCTCCAACATGCCCTCTGTCGTCATGACTAACTTGATCTAGTAGCACTTTGATTCAGAATACATGAGATAGCTTCACATACAGACTTTCTCACATGCTTTCACACACACACACACACACACACACACATGCATGCACAATCATATGCTCACAAACACACAGTAACATACACAAGCATACGCTCACACAATCATACACACAAACTCTCATACATACATACACACTTTCACATATATTGTGGATATTTCATGAATTCATATTATGAATATCTCATATGCTTGTAATTTTGCTTTATAATTTCCATATTTTTAATCAAGAAAATAAAATAAATTCACTTAATTGGAAGCAAATCCATTCACAACCTTTCTTTTGTAAAGCAATTTTAAACATAGTTTATAACATTGCTAAAAGGTGATCCTGGATCATCCAACAAGCATGCTTTTAACATACTGAACCCCATGTATATTTTATAGATGATTCCAGACACAGCACTGAGGCTGAGTGCTCAGAGTCACCTGACCGGATGATGAGGCCGTCATGAACATCAGGACAGGTACAGACATAAGCCAAGCAATGGAAAGCACACTCTGGGCCGCAAACACATGTCCCTGGTAGAGCACCTATCATTTTATTTTTTATTTACTTTTTTTGTCTTTTTGAGACAGGGTCGCTCTGTAGCCCCAGCTGGCCTGGAACTCACAATGTAGACCAGGCTGGTTTTGAACTCCCAGAGATCTGCCTGCCTCTGCCTCCTGAGTGCTGGAATTAAAGGCTTTCGTCACCAAGCCCAGAAAGCACCTATCTTATAGCAACCCCTTGTTGTGATGCACTGCTCGCTTTCCTTCCCTCCCTCCCTCCCTCCCTGCCTTTCTCCCTTCCTTCCTTTTTCCTTCCAAAATAACTTTCTTATTTACCAAGGTAAGTGAATGAACAAACAGCACCCAAATAAGCAGGTGTTCCATGAATTTTTCTCAAGAATTATCCAACTCTAACTTCTTGATAACATGAGGAACAATAAAGCATGATGAGGGTCTGTCCTCGTGTGGCGCATTCTAATCTTAGCCTCACCTGCCTTTATTTGGAATCCAGGGGGACCCAAAAATAAATGAGCTGGCTTAGATGAATATACCACGGAAGGCTGTCTACAGCTGGTCCCTGGCTAAAGACTGTGCTGGGGTCTCTGATTCCCCGACACACACCCTCCTGTCCTAGGTCAGAGCAGCCCATTCACGCTGCCAGTGCATATTTAACATAAAATTCTTCCAGTACCACTATAAAGCATCCAGCAAACACACCAACTCTAAACTTAGCCTTACATATGTAGCCAGAGACACAGATAAATATAGAGACCTAGAAATACATGCAGAGTGCCAGAAAAACGTGCTCTAGGCCAGAAACATATTGTGAAAATGCAAATATCTCAGTGTCTGGTACGGAAGCTTTGCCCTTTAGCACTTACCTCACTCCATCTTTCTCTCTCCCTCTTTCAGCACCAGGTCCCCCTCCGCCAGTCTCTACCCATCTGTTTATTTTTTCCAAACTTTCACTTTAAAAAATATGGTATCACCTCTTAAAAATAAGAAAAATATGGTGCCACAAATCCCGCTGCCAGGTGTAACATATGGCGTTGTTTCTGGGAGCTGGGGAACAAGCATACAAAGGGGGGTGGTTGTGTTCAAATGTTCTCACAAAGGTTACCAGAAATGGGTTTTCACCCATTCTGTGTGTAGTCTGTTCATTCCTGGTTAGATTTCAGGTCCGATTTGTACTTTAAAGAAATTGAATAATCCGGGCCTTGTCATCAGCTTGCTTAATTTATTTCCCTGAAATGAGAGGCCTGGCAGAGGCAAGCCTGCCTCTCAAATGTCTGGATTAGAGTGTAGCTATGGAAACAGGTGTTAAAGTGCCACGGATGTCAAGTTTCGCTGGTACTTTGCACATCGCGTTCTATAGAGACGACATGTTATTTTACATGCTGACCAACACAACTGCATCCTTCTGTTTGATCTACAGGCAACCATCACAGAGGAGACATATTTCTACGAACCCAGCAATTATCCCTCACAGTGTAGAAAGAAGACAGAGAATGTACTCTCCAAACCTCTGATGAGAAAGCTCTATTCTGGTAAGAAAAATTGAGACCAAATTAAAATTAAACCAATTAGCCAATAAATAAAATAAGCGTAATAGAGAGAGAAGGAATTCAAAACAAATTTCTATTCCATGAGCTAAAATCCTTCTCTAGTCTAAAAAGAAAATGAAATTACTATCAGAAAGGATCCAGCTATAATTTACATTCCAGATTCCTGTTTACAGAATTCAAGAGCTAGTGAAGTCGGCATCATTATTAGAAGCAGCTATTTTCAATAACTTGCTAGACAATGGCCACCATTAATTTGACCTACTGAGAAAGATAACAGAATAAAGGAATGGATAGCTCTGGAGTAACCACCGTGTGCTGGCCTAGCGACCAGACATGAGTTATTGTATTTCATTTCATCTTTACAAACAGCACTGCAGGGGAGGTCTAATCCTTGTTTTATGAGAAAGGAAACTGAGACTTGGAGAGGTTAAGTAATATGCTCAAGGCCTCAAGGTTATAAGTGCAACAGCCAGAATTCAATCTGAGCTTTGTCTACAAAGCCCATGTTCTTTCCACTGAATCAACCCAGACAGCAAGTTCAGGGCATGTAAGGCCAAATTGGCAAACTCTCACACTGGCATGCATCCCCTCCGTTTAGCTGGTTTCAAAAGACAAGGCATCACATCTCCAGTCAGGTTGCAATAATGAGACGTGCTCCCCTGGCCTTCCAATTATGTTGGCCTGATTCCAGCTCCTGTACCAGCATTACTCAATTGAAATCTTATCTGACCCTTGATGAGTTATTAAATCAAAGTCAAATTTGAATTGATGTTCAGAAACTCTATGCTTAAGAAACGGGCATAATACCTAATGGATGCTGTCTTTGTAAATACTCACGTGATTTTTTTAATGTAATTATGGATCTTATGACAGACAAAAAGAAAAATTAGAGCAGAGATATTCTTAAGTCACATGTGGACAGAATAGAAAACAAATCTATTCTTGTGCTCCTAAATGGGTGTGGTAAGATTCATTGGCTGATGGCTTCATATGACCATCTGCATGTGCAAATTGTTGATAAAGCTGAGCAAATACAGCTGTCCACCCATGTGATCTCATGAGCAGGCAAGAAAAGACCTTCAATACGATATAAGGGAATGGGGAAGGACATTGCAAATTAGCTCTTGAAAATAGCACTAACTAGACACCTCTGGTAAACTCTTCCATAGCGCTGTCATAGTTATAGATTTTTTTTCTAAAAATCTTGGGAATTTTTTTGTTTATTTTAATTGAATTTTTGTGAATTTCATATTTTTTTCATATTTTACCCCCCTCCCTATCTGCACCCCACTTCTGGCTTCCTGGCAGATTTCATGTGCTCTATATGTCTGTTGAATCAAGTTTGTATCTCCAAATATCTGTCAAGGTATATGCATCCTCTGGAGCCTAACTAACCAATGTAGTACCACACCTTAAAAGAAGACCAACTCTCCCTCTCCCAGTTATCAGTTGCTAACAGAGATAGCTCAGCAGTTAAGAGCACTGGCTGCTGTTGCAGAGGATTCAAGTTTGGTTCCCAGCATCAATAAGGCAGCTCACAACTGACATCACTATCACTCTGGTTGCAGGGATCTGATGCCCTCTTCTAGCCTCTGTAAGCATTATTTGCACATGTCCATCTACATATATGCAGCAAAATACTCAAACACAAAAAATAAAATAATAGAATACAATGTAAAGTCTTAGAAATTTATACGTAGGACCTAAAGCCACATTACCAGTGAATGTTCTGATTCCAAGTTCTCTAAAACCACTTGTCCATCAGTCCTGAAGGGTCACAGTCAGTGTGCAAGCAGCACAGACCTAACTCTGGCTGCGCCTCTCCAGCGAGCTCCAGCATCTTCCTCTCTGGAGCAGGTACAGCGTCAGGAGGGCCAATCACAATGAGCAAGAGAGAAGAAAAGTGCATTCCAGTCCTCTAAATAGGGATCTTCCTTCAGGTTATTTTAGAGTCAGTTTATTGATTGGGAGGTGGAGAAACATTGAAGGAGCACTGAGGGAGGAGAGATTGGATTCCGTTCATTATAATGGCATGATTTATGTAGAGATGCTGCATCTCCCTGAAAATTCATAGGGTTTAATTGTAGACCAGGACCTCCATGGAACAGGGAAAGGAAGCTATGCAGCACCCAAAGCACCTGACACAATCCAAACCCCTCTGAGACAAAGAAAGGAGGGAAATACTACAAGTGCCTTGAACTTCTTAACATTTGTAGCATTGTTACTACAGTTTCACTCTTAAGAGTCTATAAAAGGCCTTTGTGTTACAGGTTTGGTCCCTAGACCACGGAAATATCAAGAGGGTGGGGGTGCCTACTGTTAATAGGCTTGGTTCATTGAAGGATATGAGCCCCCGGCCCCTCCCTTTTCTCTTTCTGTCTTCCAGCTGCAACAAGGTAAGCAGCTCCTGTTGCCTCCACTGGGACACGCTGACCACTACAGGACCCCAGACAGATGGCCCAATGACGGACTGAAACCTCTGAAAGTGTGATCTAAAATCAGCCTTTCCTCACCAGCTGTATGTCTCAAATGTCTAGAAACAGTGACAGAAAGCTGATTATCACAACCACAGGGGATTGGCCTTGTGACATCATCTAAGAGACTAGTGTTAGGGGCTAACCTTAGTATTTAAGCATCTAATTTGCATTCAGATAATGAAAATTGTTCTTTCTACCTTGGATGAACTATGGTCATCTCAAGCTTTTTGGGGGGTGATGAATTGGCAAAAGGCAAGATTCTAAGTCTCTAACAACCCCGAATGGCAGAATTCAATAGTCAGTAACTCTTTTTGTATAGTAAATTTTGTATTATTCATCAGCTAGAAATATAATCCATCTCTATAAATGCAATTTCCTTTTCTTTATATCTGCTTTGGAATAATTCCTTTATACTAATTTAGGAAAAAGCTATTTTTAAAGGGTTAGAAAAATAAAATTACCATTATTTGAGTTTCAGAAGGCTATGTCTGCAGGCGTCCATTCATTCAACATTAATCAAACACCTACGATTAACTGAATCCTTCTTCCAATGCTCCATATTTTCAACACTGTGGAATGCAAATATTTATAGTGCTTTAAAAAGAATAAAAGTTCTTAGACAATGAGAGAGGCACTCACAGAATATGTTGAGATTAGAAGGAGAGGTCAGAGAGTTCAACCTTTGAAGAAAAGGAAAAGTGTGTGAAGTCAGGCACTGCCTTCCAAGAATTCAAAATAAGGAAAGCATTCTCAGGAATGTGTATGTGATTATATATAATCTCAAGCTCATTGGAAAAATTGAGATTTATAGGAAACTTCATACATGAGTGAATGTGCACGTGCGTGCACACACACACACACACACACACACACACACAATGTATGGAGCAGTGCAGGCTGCAATTGCTACAATCCTACACCAGTTCACACAGGACCAAGATGCACACATGCTTCTCCCAGGTTCCTTACACTCCAAACTGAGTAAAATCAAAACAGGCAAGGTCAGCCCCAGAAGTGACGGGTGAACATCATCCCAGGCAGCTCTCTTGAGTGCAGATCTGAACTCTTTGACTTGTAACTCCAAGTTTTTCTCTCACAAGTCCTAATCTTTGGTCTCTGATGCAAAAATTCCCAACCGAGCTCTTCAGACCCTGTATCAAAGTGGAGCTGGTGAGAGCGGAGTTGGGCTTCACTTGTATCAGTGGTTTAGGTCACATTTTGTCTGAGTAAGCTTTCTTTCACTTTGCTTCCTAACAATTGCTATTACATAAAGAATGCCCTCAATTCCTAGACAACCAGAAGAGATACAGGGGAAATTTGGCTTTGCCTAATTTGTTTGCTAAGAAGAATGCAAAGATTCTCTGGTTGTCTCTTCTTATTTTCATGTTTTCTCAAAGGTTTTACTGACTGGTACATATTCCCAGTAGTACTGATCACACCTCCATCCTCCTATATTATCCTGATTAGCTTATATATCCCTTCATTCCATGCAACAAACACTTTAAGTCCTTCAGCAGAAGCCATTCAACATAACATGCAGGCCTCCTGCAGCAGCGAGGAATGGAAAGTGGCTATATAAGTGCTTCTCCATAGCACTGCATAATGACAGTCCTAGTTGGTATCTGAAAATCAGTTGGTGTGTAGAATAAATTTTCATTCGATCCACTGACACATGTAATTGGTATATGTAAAAAAAAAAAAACGTATCTTTACTATATTTCTTAGAAAATAAATATCTTGTGATACTCTTGATAGCATTTAAATTTATATGTTCACCCTTTATCATCCTTAAAAATAATGTGTTCTGGAATGATTTTAATTGACTGAAGCTACGAGAGCAGAGTGAAGATGGCTTTTGAACTCTAAACATAGATTGTGCTCTGGTCACTGAATTCTTTCTTTAAATGGCCTGAGCTGGATTTACTACCCTGACTTATGGGGTCCTTTCTCTTTATCCTCTACTTTCCCATCTCTCTGAGGTGCTGCTGTGCAAACCTTGTCATTTAAACAGAAACACACTTTGCTGTCCTGGTCATCCGGCAGGCTGCAGCATGCGCTGTGGACGGCTGGAATTTCCCCTTAAATGAAATACAGAAGCCATAACTCAGTTTCTCTGGCAATGAACCTTAGAGACCATTCATCAGGATGTGGCAGACATTTATCTCCTCAAATACTTCAAGGCAGATGGAAATAGCGTCTAGCTTCCTGTCAGAATAAATAACCAAATATTGCCCCCCCCACCGCCCTGAAAAGACCCAAGCAGATGAGCAGCCATAGTTCAGAGACAGACAGAGGCAAAGCGAACCAGTCAGCTGTCAACCTTTACCCAGCCCCCCCCTTCCCTTCAAGGGCATGCAGTCTCATTTCACAATGGGTGGGCCTTTTACAGCTGGGGTCTGAGTGCTGACCCTCTCAGAAAGGAGACCAAAGCTAAGAAACTATTCTTCACTTGAGGCTCTTTTGATGCTATCAGAAAAGGAAATTTATTTTCATTGTCTGCACTAAATATAAACATTTTAAAAATCACTTCTATGAAACATTTGGGACATCAAAGTTTTCTACACTTTTTAGAGAAAATAATACTTAAGAATGACTAAGATGGTGAATTCTGCATTGCATGCATTACAGCATAAAATTTTAAAGTTAAACTGTTTAAAATTCTAAAAAAAAATCAACCTTAAAGAATAGATAAAATTAATAAGAGGTCATCTTTCTTAATTTTATTGTATTTAAAATGTCTCCAACTCTAAAGAAAATAGTCTTTGTGCTAAAGTAACTTTTTCTTCCTATAATTTTGGCTTTATATTAAAATTGCTCATTAAACTTCTGATTCTTTACCATGAGAAGTTTATCAATTCAGTCAACTCCATACCCTGAAGAGCTAAACCTCAGCCCTTTTAACTCATTCTTCCTCACTAGAGAGAATTTTTCCATCTGCATTTAAATTTTGCCAAATTTTATTTTTTAATAAGAGAGCATTAGCTGAACCTCTTATGGCTTATCTAAGAAAAAATTACTGCCAGTTGAAAAGTCAAAAGCAAGAAGTATTTTCTTCCCTCTAACAATCTGACTTTTCTCCATCTAAAGCAATAGCCCTTTTAGTGTATTTAAGATATACAAACTCTTTAAACAAAGATGTGGCTTCTATAAATCCAATTTTCATAGACCTTGTTCTTAGCAGATGTTCAAAAATGCCTACTGACTAGACCAGAGTTGGCAAAGCAAACATTTCTGAAAAACATTTTTTACATATCTTGCTATTTTATTTTTAATATATATTGTTATTAAATATTATGCCTTTCATATAATCACATTTAGACCTCCTCTCCTATCTGAACACCCTCATAGCCCACCCACCAGATTTCATGCATTCTGACATAAATGTTAAGACCTATTCAGTCAAGTTTGTACACCTAGATGTCTCTCAGTATGAGTTCATCCACTGGAGCTTGTTCAGCTTATCTAACACCAATCCCTTAAAGAAGATCAACTCTCCTTTACCCAGCAGTGGTCAGCTGCCAATGGTTCCTCTACTAAGGTTGGGGCCTCCTGCCTATCTCCCCAGTTCTATGCTGCTTTTTATCTAAAGAGTTTGCATGAGTCTTCTGTATGCTATCACCATTGCTGTAAGCTCATATACTAGCACATTGCAAGAAAGTTGGACGATTCTGTTTCCTTATGGTCATTTACTATCACTGGCTCTTACAATCCCTCTGTCTTCTCTTCTGCAATGGTCCCTGAGCCCTGGGTGGGTGAGGCTTGATATAGGAGTCCTGTCCAGGGACATGCACTTTGCGGTCTCTTATTCTTTACATTTTGGCCAGTGGTGGCCTTCTGTTGCATGAAGAAGAATTTGCTGGTGAAAGTTGAGCGATGCATTAGTATTCCTACCCCCTGTTCCACAACATTCTGTGAGCCATTGTAGGTGTGTCACTTAGAGCTGGGCATCTCACAGTTATTCTCTGTTCAGGACCAATTGTGGAACTCTGTAATAGTCTTCCATCTGCTGCAAATAGAAGCTTCTTTGATGAGTGGTAACTTCTGCAAATAGAAGGATCCGTATTTAGCATACAGTATAAAATTATGTATGTCTAGGGATAGGACAGATGTAGGGTTTTCTCTGGGGTCTATGACTTCTCTGGCTCTGTGCATTTGGCTGTGTTTACAGTGCCACACATGAGTTCCCTCCCCACTGAGTGGGCTTCAAGTTCAATTAGATAGCTGTTGATTACTCCCAAGATAAAAGCACCACTACTGCACTGTTTTGAAGAAAATGTTTTTTAAATAACAAAAAGACATTGTCTAGGATGAACTGACTTCATTATAAAACAGTACATAAAACTGCAAAATGAAGCCTCCAGAATGGTAGGTGAGCAGCTTGACCAGAAGGCTGAGGCTTAGCCAACAGTAGGAAACTTTGGTATTTGGGTTGAAACCATGCCTGAGCACCTCATTTAATCTGTAAGTGAACTGGAGGAGTGACTCTGCATGCTCAAAGACTGAAAGAAGAAACCTAGACTGATCCCTTAGGGACTGGATCCTGGGACATTTATTGCAGTATCTTCAGCAATTTGAGGGTTTCACTGATATACTTTTTTCACATCTCTCTCTCTCTGTGTGTGTGTGTGTGTGTGTGTGTGTGTGTGTGTGTGTGTGTGTGTCTGACTGTTCATGTGCATTATGTATGCAGGTCAGAGGACAAGTGTGGGTATTATCCTTGCCTTCCACCTTGTTTGAGACAGTGCCTTTCCTCTGCTGCTTCACACACTAGGCTAGCTGTCTCTGCCTCCCATCTCACCACAGGAACATAGAAATTACAGATACACACTACTATATCAAGTACTTTACCCACTAAGCCATCTCACCAGCATAACATTATGACCTTTTAAGAAATGTAGTACTGATAAGTGCACATACACAAATATACACATACACAAAAGTACTCAGAAGAGCATACTTAATATGGAGCTTAATATCTAAAGGATCCTTAGCAGCCCCTTCTTAACAAGTTAACTAATTCTTGAACATGACCTGAGAATTGCTATCCCTACTTACATCCATGGCCCACCAAGAATTTAGGCTGTGGTTCATATCTATCTCTCTAGCCTCCTTTGGGCCTCTCTCCTAATCCATAGCTGAGCTTGTTAATGTTCCCAGCTTGCTTACCTCTCTCACAGCCCTTTGCAATGTGGTCCTAAGTCAACACTGTCCACTGGCAAATACTTGTGGACCACTTATACACATTCAGTGTATAAGTGGTCCACAAGTATTTGCCACCTCTGTGACAAGGGATCCTAGCTTGCTTTCCCTTTGTTTTCTGTGCCTGTCACCTCTAGAGCACCTGACCACCGTGTCACTGCTGGCTTGTTACACTTGCTTTTGCTGTATATTCTCGCCGGAGTACATGGTTGCACAAACCAGAAAGTATAATCTGGGGCTGGAGATATGGCTCAGTAGTTAAGACTCAGGTTCAAATTCCAGCATCCACATGGTGGCTAGCAACCATCCATTACTCTAGTTCCAGGGGATACGACGCCTTCTTCTGGCATTACACAGGCATTACAAAACACTGGTTTACTTCATGCATCTAGGCAATACACTCATACACATAAGAAATAAATAAAAATATATGAAAATGTATTCCTGTTACACAGTATATATGCAGAAAAGAAAAGTAGGGCACAGGACAGAAAAGGAAGGAAAGATACACGCTCATGAGTAATAAAAGTAGAAGCCACTTAGCCTTTCATTCGTTCATCTGAGAGACCTAGGTATAAGATGGTACTCAGAGGAATTGAGAGGACAGAGCACCTTCAGGTCTAGGAACCAGGAAGGCAGTACAGTTATCGATGGGTCTATCCTCAATGGGGAGCACAAAGATCAGAGCACTGGACCAACTGGCTGCTTGTTTCCTTATACCCTGACAGTCCTTCACACCAGCAGCAGCAGCAGCAGCAGCTGGATTTGTCTAATTACATCACCATCCAGATGTTGTGCACCTTTGGGTACTGCACCTCTGACCTCAGGTGCACAAATGATTTTTGAAACTCAGATTTAGGCGCCAAGAATCTAGACACTTTCCAGAGAAAAATAGCTTATTACTGACAATGTTTTTAAACCATGCAGCCATCAAGCCTTGGTAATACCCCCAGGTCCATTCATCAAACCAGGCATTCTAATAGTTGCCTGAGGTCATGGGCCACTTGATGACAAATGACTAACAAAATACATAAGCAGACAGACACACACCCTCACCCCAGCAGCTACAAGAACAAAACACACAGGCCTTGCTGCTGCAGAACACTGATTTCTTCATCCTGCTGTCTCTAAAGGAATTTCACAGTTCTGCCCACTCTAACCAAGCTCCTGTACACCAGAAACAGCCCCTTCTCGTTTTTCTCCTAATAAGAATTTTGACCCCATCATTCAACACCAAAGTACAGCTGCTCTCACAGGAGGGTTGGTCATTTTCCAGAAAGCTGAAAGGTGCCCAGGCGTAGTCCCTAATATTTTCTTAAATGAGGTAGTGTCTTTTTACCTCCTCCAGAGACAGGTCTGGGGGACACATGGCAAGGGGCAGGAGGTCCGGGAAATCAATTGGCTCTATGGACAACTTCGGGTGGAAGACATCCTTCATTTGCTCTAACCATAATCCATTGGACTTGCATTTTGTGCTCTATCAAATCAAACCTTCCCCAAGGAAAACCTGATTCTTTTAGGCTCGGTCTGTGCTCCAAGAGCACAGACACACAGCCTCCTTCAATAAGTCCCCATTACTGCCGACTGCATTGGTTTCGGAGCCAAATCCCAAGGGCTCCAAAGATGGATCATTCAATCTTCCAAGTAATCAATCCCCAGAGCTTACCGCTCTGCTTGCTTGGCTGAGCTTCAGGAGCCGCGGCCTTGTGGCCAGGGTGGCTGTGGGCTGGGGAAGCGGCCGAGAGCCCAGAACCTGCTCTTTCCAAAGCCCTCTCCACACATACTTGGAAAGGGCAGGAAGAAGGTGTGAAAACAGAAGCTGGGGCTGGCTAGGAGGGTGGGAGATGCGATCCTAAACACGGTTCGCTTAAAAAAAGAAACGGTTACTTGACTCTTGTGAAAACCTCACGCCCCACAATGCTCTTCGGGGAACTTGAACCACCCAACTATGTTGTCGCATATTGAACCCACACCCAGAGTGTTAAGTATCACTGGCTCTGGGACAGAGAAATGTCATCATCCCTCCCCACATCCCAGCTGCTGTCTTTAAATAGCTCCTCTTATTTACGGTGTGCATAGTGTTAATGTCCTTCAGTTGCTCTATTTTCAAGGATGGAAAAGCAGTTGCTAAGCATTTCTAAATGACAGCCCCAGGGTTCATTAAAAATATGGCAAACATTTGCTAAGCTCATTAAGTGCAATTTTTGTGTGTGTGTATCAGATCCCTCCTCTGCATGTTCTGCGTGACCAAACATCTATTAACCCTAATCCCATTGATGAGTCTGATACATTCAAACCAGCAATTAGACAAAACAAAAGGGATATTTATGGAGAGACTCTTAAATGGGCTTTCATATTGGTCTAAGCTGTTTCAAAACGACAGTTTAATTCCCCTCTGTTAATCTCTCCCTTCCAGAGCGCTCCCTTTGTTTGATTATAGGCTGTCAGGTTTAGGGATTCTGATTGAATCAAAATTTGAAGCAAACTAGAAACACGTAATAATTACGCTATTTAAGCACTGTTGCCTACTGTATAAGCAAAGGAAATGCTCCACAGATGAAGACTCTCCAGCACAAAAGGTTTCTAAAATGTTCTGCTCGCACAATTAGATGCTTGTTTTCCCAGATCCTTTTAAAAATTCTCCAGTTGATGAGATTGGTGGCAAAACACCATGCATTAAATCTGTTAACCAGGCAAAAACATTTTAAGACAGGCTCCCTGTGCCCTTCCTCCCAGCCACCCCTTCCCCTGCCAGCCGACCACAGCTGTGGACTTGTCTGACCTACAGCGCCATTCCAGCTTTCCACTAACTCAGGGCCGCTGTGCTGTTATTATTAGAGGCGGAAAGGATTCCGCATCACTTACATGGTGTAAAGCTGGACAAATAAACAAGTACTGGCTATGGATGCTTCCCAATCACATTGGGCCTTGGTGTTTGAATGCACTCTTTCAAATAGCAAAGTGACCCTTTTCCAGCTTGTAAAACCTCTTTGTTTTCCCTCAAAGAGAAGGAAACTCACCAAGAGGAGAGGACATCCACCGAGTTCCCCCAGCAGGAACGTCATCCTGAAGTGGCTCTTGACCAGCCGAGCTTTTGCAAAGTGTAACTTTTATACCCACAGAGGAGCGAGGGTGTCTTATTTGGGTTCATTAAATTTCCTCTTACTTTGCAAAGGGCTGACCAAACTCATAGCTGCTGAGAGAAACCAAGCCTTGGCCATTCTTCAAGGCAATTCACCGCCAGTCGGGGCTCTGTTTCAAAGTCATAGCCAGATTTGTTGGGTAAAGAGAGAAGAATTCCCTGGTTCAGGTGACCAATGGATCTCCCTTAGCTCCCAGCCAAAGCTCTGGTGCTGCAGTGAGAGAGGTGGTGAAATGAGAGAGGCATGTCACCCAGCAAGTGCCGTCTCTCCTGTCCTCTGTCCTCAGTCCCGAAAAGGCTAGATTCTCGGCATTCCATATCACCAGGATTCAGGGTCAGGGGCTTGCAAGGAAAAGATCGTACTCAAGATTTAGAAAACCAGTAGAAGCAACCTTCTCCAGCAACATCACGGAGCCCAGCCGGCAGGCCTCGGCAAGGATCTAAAGTCACCCCAGGCTGTCAGAACTCCTATCTGCTTCCTGTATTTCCAGGGTCTCTGGACAGAACCAGTTTCTTTCTTATTTGGCTACAGCCCTCCTGATGGATATGTGAGCTTCTACTACACTGTGGTAGAGCACTTCCTATTTCACGTATCCGGCTGAACCCTGACTGACAGAGGTAACACTTGCCCAGAACTGACAGAGAACCAAATTGGCAAATGCAAAGCTCTCCACACGCTGGTTTCATGTAGGGTTTCCTACACTTACACCTGAGAGCCTCCTTTCAACACATCTTCATTGAGCCCCTGCAGTGCTCGACAAGCCCTCTGTAGAAACTAGTGATGAAGAGGTGTGTGTTCCCCTAGCCCGAGCATCGTATAGCACAGTATAAAGCACAGCTGCCATAATGAGAAGATCTACAAATAACAACAGAAATGCAATTCATCAACGAAACAGACCGGCATTGTGATCGCCGCTGCATAATGTTCTAACCAACCGTGTGGCTGGGCTGAGGCCATCAAATCAGTTCACCCTCAGAGCAGCTGTTTCACAGTTCCTATCTTAAAACCCATTGTGAGATTGGAGACAACAAAGTTCAAGGACCCAGCACAGTGACTGAGACACAGCGGCCGCTGGGATTGTCCCCCACTTATTAGGCACTGAGCTTCCTAATAGCAGCCCCTATGTTTGATTGTCTTGGTGTCCCAAATACTTAAAACAATGTCGCTCATTTAAAAGCTGTTCTGTAACTCCTAAATGGATGAGTACATGAGTAAACTGCATGGTAATAATGCATGCTGCTGATGGATTGTTCATACAATAATTAAGTAGTAATTAACACACTGTACTGAGGTCCATTTTAGCAAAGGCTGGGGAGTCTTCAGTAAGTCATGGGAGGAAGGAAGCACTGAGGCTGAGTTCCTATCACTAGATGCAGTGATGATGCATCCAGGAAAAGAGATGAAAAGAATGCTAAGCATGGGCCACACTTCCCTTGCCAGGACATCTTCGGGTTTCTTGTGGATAGTGGCTAAGCCTTCTGTCCTGCAGTCAGGACAGGTCTTTCTCTGAGCTGTTGTACCTACTTTGAGCCCAGTGATCCTCTGATCCCTGATCAGGGCTCACAGAAGAAGGCCCTGTGAGCAATGCAGATTCTCATTTCTGCTAAAGGAAATGAATTCAGAAAGAAAATGATAATCTCCCAGGGGTAACACCCACACAGTCATCACTCAAGTGATCCCACAGGCTCTGAACCTGACTGGAGCAGGGCTTCCTAAGCTTCCTTTCACGGGTTTCTTTGTCATCAGTAATTAGGAAACACTTTTATAGTCTGATTAAATATGCTCAATCTCCATCAATTTTGTACTTATTTTTAAACTACACCCATTGTTTCCCTTTTTCTAATTTTCTTTTCTTTTGCCTATGAATCTTTAATTTAATATCATTTCCCCCTTTTAACTCCTTCCCATCTTCTCTGTCTCACATCCCACCCTAGATGTCAATAATAATATTCTAAAATCATTTCTGGGTGACATCTTTATTCCCTGTAGACTTTTTTCCTAGTCTTCCAGAGGACTCTCTAGCACTGGCTAAAGGCCTTGGTAGTTTCTATACTCAATCATTCAGTCATTTCTTTCACCATTCCATAGATAGCTATTGAGCTTCTACTGTGTGTCTCGCCGTGTTCTGGGTCATGTGAATCTCCAGGTTATTAAGGGTCTTACCTTCTGATGGGAGTACATAGTTCTCTCCAGAATCCATTGCAAACTAAAAGAAGGACATACATAAATTTGCCTCAAGGAGCCTGTCACCTCCTCCTTTCAGCACCTTTTGTCCTCTGTTCATCCTTTATTCCACCCACTGGCAAAACTTCTATGTAAATTCCGACACCTGCATCATCCCTACTGGATCAGGGCCCCAGTAGGCAAGGTTACTCTGTTTAGAAATAAGCTATCTCATTCAAACTAAATCAGTTTAGCCTGTGTCATAAAGCTCTTTCAACTAGGGTAAGTGCATGGCATGCCAAGAATTTGCAAAACCACAGAGAAAAGCTGGTGTTGCTCCATGGAGAACCAAGTCTACCAGAAGAGCAGCGAGAATAGACTAACAGAACACCGAATAGAAAACTCACATAAAAATTTTAGATGAAACAGGGGGGAAAGGAAATGGTGCTTGAAGTTGGCAGTTTTAAATTATTCCCCAGAAGCCCTAAGAGACAAACGGGAACAGATGGGAAACAAGGCAGACACAGAGGTGAGTTGCCACTCGTTCAGGAGCTGGAGGGCTGGTCAGGAGGGGGGCAGAGGGCCTTAGCATGGAGATGCCCTTCTGCAGAAAAGCCTCCTGAAACTTCCCCCAGCAACAGGGAGGCCACCCCTGCCCCCCACCCTGCCTACCTTCCACAGCTCATCCTACAGCGTGTTTCTCCTACACATCTTTTGTCAGTCATTTGAACTTTCTTTTTCTTCTTAAATGCGTTCATCCTTTACTCACCTTGGGGACTTTGTCCAAGCTACTCTTTGCTTGTAGTGTGTCCCCGTCCCCCATTCCATTTCCCCTCCACCTCCCCACCTCCCCACTCCCACCCCTCCACCCCAGCAGGCAGCTGGGTAGAGCTGTTTTTCCACTTGTCGTTTGCTCTTGGCCTAAATAAAACCATTTCAGGGAAGTCTCTGAAAATGTGTGATTGAACTGCAAGGAGTTGTCTAGTTAATTGCTCCAAGGCCTGCTTTAATTTTCTGTGAAGCATTTATTTCTATCCTAAATTACCTTACTTAGTCTCTGCATATTTAATGTCTGTCTTGACCCACCTGGATTGCAAGTCCCAGGAAAGCAGGG
Source organism: Rhizomys pruinosus (assembly GCA_009823505.1). Taxonomy (NCBI): domain Eukaryota; kingdom Metazoa; phylum Chordata; class Mammalia; order Rodentia; family Spalacidae; genus Rhizomys; species Rhizomys pruinosus. The sequence continues at coordinate 3,452,459 of VZQC01014352.1, read as the reverse complement.
TTATTGCTTCCTTATCTCCTGACACAAGCATTCTCCCATGTATGAGAGATAGAGTAGACCCCCCCCCCCACACACACACACTGATAGCTGTTTTGTGATTGAAGACTGAGGTACCAAAGGGCTGTCATGGAAAGAATGTGCCAGTAATGTTTTAACGGACAACAAAGAGAAGGAACAGTAGATGAGCTAGACTTGGCTCTTATACTTTATGGTTTTCCACGGAGCTGCAACTACACAGATGTTGATGTGAGGTGACCAATCAAATCCACTAATTCCCTCAAATAGTTCATTTCTTGTCAGTTAGCCTTTTAATTCACATTTATTCTTTCAGTCATTGTCTTGGCCCTGAAGACCTGGAGTTGAATGATACTTGAGAAAACAGGGGAGAAAATTAGGACAGGGTAGAAAGTATTCTAGTGGAGGCATGTAGGAATTATTTTGAGAAAGTCTGGTCAAGAAGAACCACAGAAACAGCATTAGCCTGTAACAAGAGTTTGGGAAGAAAGACAAAGTTTTACAAGCAGAGGGAAACAGAAGTTTAGTCTAGGTACAGAGGCAGCATATGTAACAAGTTAAAATGATACTTCTCTGCATTTAACAGTCAGAGGAAAGGAATTTCCCTGGTGACAAGAAACCAGGGAGAAGCAGAGATTAGTAGCGAGGGATGAGCCTGGGAAGAGCCTTGGCCGTCAAACTCCAAGACCCAGACAACTCTGCTGCCACTCAGGAGTTATGGAGAGGTTTTAACGAGAATGGTGACAGGGTCAGGCCTGTGTTTTAGAAAGGTTAATGGAAACAACGTGAAGAATGCATGCCCAGTAGCCGTGACAAAAAGAGGTAAGTCAATCTTGAGGCTGGTGTGGTCCCACAGGTAGAGGATCAGGGCACTGCGCTGGAATAGGGAATAATCAGGCTGAAGAGGAAGTGACAAGACTCACTAATTAGAGGTGCAGGGTGGAAGTGAGAGGAAGCATGGTGGAATGGAGAGATTGTCACCGTGTGTGGCAGCCGCAGACTGGAAACGTTGGAGAGAGACAGATTTGAAGGGAATCCGCTTGAATGTGTGACTCATTTCAGCAGCCCTGGTATTTTAGCGGTTGTTAAAGACCTCTAAGCTTTAACCAGTGGGTATTTAAAGGCTGAGATAAAAGCATCATGACAGGCCAGCAGGAGAGGTATTTTAAGACAGTGTCTGTCTCAGGATCCTCCCTCCAGCCACCCACAAAGGCCGCTGCCTTCATTAACTGAGCCCAGGCCAAGCCTGCAGCCAGCCACCAACGACATCCCCCACATCTCCATTGTCATCCATTATAAGTTGTTTCAATCCATCTCACATAATGAGCCCACTTTGCAATTCCATTATGATTCACTCTCAAGTTTAAAAGCTACAGCCAAGCCCCGTGAAGGAAAAGCATTGGGGAGGTGCTGCGACTTCCTTTGGGGTTCCACATGCTTCCCTGGCAGCCAAGCCAACCTTCTGAGCATATAGAACTCCTAGAGGGCATTTGCCAATCTCTTCCTCTGAGAGTATTAGTAAAAATCTATAGCTCCCTGTTGGATACCAAATGCAGCTGCCACGTTCTGTGCTGATGCCAGCAAAGTGCTTCACACAGACAGACAGCTTCCTGAGGCTGCTTTATTTCTTGTCAGCCTTTCAAACCTCACTCCCACAGAAATCTTTTGTATTTAAGCGACTGGCCACAAACCCAGAATGAGTCTTCTGGTCAAATGTGCCTTTTATATGTCATACCACGTTTCTTCTTCTCCCTGAATTTTTTTTAAAGAGGGGAAAATTGCAGTTGGCTTTTCCTGCTAGCACTTTCATTATGGTCACAGGCATCTTACCAGAAGCATATCTGTTCACATTGAGCTCCTTGTGCCCAGAGAAATGACATTCACAGTTCAATAAAGGTATCAACCTTGTCCCCTCTGAACACAGGCTTCCTCGGCTGAAATTTTCTAGGAAGCACCAACATAATGTCAGAGTTTGATTAGTCAAAAGAACCAGTAAATGTCTTCTTCTCCCAACAATACTTTGTGCAGTATAATTCTTAACCTCTCTAGACTAACATTGCGCTGTTTGAAAGAAGATCCCAGAGTATTCTTCTTAAGTCTAATACCTTCTCCCACCACCATATTGAAACAGAAGTTTAAGGGTCTCTAGATCAAAGCTCTGAATTGGCAAGAAGCCTAGTTAATTACTTGGCTGGCACTGAGCCCCTTGGGAGATCAGATAGGCCTTTCTCACCTTCAATACAGCTCAGAAAGGGGGAATTAAATTCTAGATAAGGAGCTGAGAGGAATAATTCACTGCACAGAGAGGTGAGCAGAAGTGTCCATTGGAAGACAAGGGCCATTTGGCAGCATATCTGAGGCTCACAAATGGCCAGGCTGCTAGGAAACACTACTGGGGGCAACGGATTGGGAACAAGCTGAGGAATCTTTCCCACAAAGCTAAGCTCCCCTAAAAAGATGTAGTCCAGAGCAGGGAAAACATCTTCCTCTAGCTGGAATAATAGCAAATCAAAATATACAAACTTTTATGTTTGAGTCTTATTACTCTTACTCCCTTAAATGTGATTTTCCCCCCAAAGGCCACTTTCAAAAACTCTTTGGCTATTCCTTAAAGAAAAAAAAAAAAAAAAGGAAATCATCAATGAAACTATCTGTTCAAAATCTCTAACAGCACACCCTGCTAGGTACTATGAGGCCTTGCAATGTTAATGAGTCATAGTCTCTCTACTAATTAGCTTTAATGTCAGGCTGGCACAGTGTAGCATCATCTGAGAGAAAAGCCTTGACTGAGGAATGTCCTAGGTCAGACTGACCTGTGGGTATGTCTTGTGGCGATTACCTTGATTATTAATTGATCCAGAAGGGCCCAACCCACTGTCAGTGCTGCCGTTGCTGAGCAGGTGGTCCTGAGTTGTAGAAGAAAGCTAGCCTGTGAGTAAGCCAGAGAGGGAGCCAGCAGGCAGAGTTCCTCCATGTTTGTTTCAAGTTCCTGCCCTGCTTGAGTTCCAGTCCTGACTTTCCTCAGTGCTGAACTGTAACTTGAAACTATAAAACAAATAAACCCTTTCCTCCTCTAAGTTGCTTTTGGTCGTAGAATTTGTCACAGCAACAGAATAAAACGAAAACTCTGACCATCAGAACTACATCAATGCATACCAACCATGACTTTCTCTGGGGTGATATAAATAGCCATCTGCCACCGCAGGGCATACTAACCATAGACCAAGTCCAGTTTGAAGAACCAATGAGTTTGTCAGGATTACTTACAAAAGCATGGGAGATTCAAATACAGCTACAGCACCAGAAAGCTCACTCCAGTAGGGGTGACAACTCACCAAGGCTGCATCCCTGGCCCTCCCTGAACAATCTGCAGGCAGCTCCGTGAGGACCATCTCCTCTCCCCCGGCACCTGTTTGCAGCCCCTGAAACCTTGGCGAGAGGCCTTGTGAGTCTTGTGACTCTCTGAGATTTCTGAGTCTTGATACATTTCTGAAGCTTCTTCCTTCCCTTCAGGAGTTGGAAGAAATGGTTCCATAACATATATAGAGCTCTTTAGAAAATAAGGATATGTAAATACTGAGGAGAGCTAGGTGTAGTGAGCATGATATGAAAAGAGAAGAAAATGGCACACAGAAAGAATACAGAAAGGTGAAGGAAACTGTTGGAAACATCCGTGTCGTCTTGAAAGAGTCTGAGTTCATGCACACATGCATATTGTTGAAACCCATGAAGGGAAAGAAATCACAGGGAAGTCGGCAGTGACCTCTGGGGTCTGCAGGATTTCTTCTGTATGCAGTGAGGAACTGTGCAATGCTTGGAGGAAGGAAAGTGGTAGCAGAGCCTTGGTTTAAGACTCTCACAGTTAGCATGTGTGTTGGATCCAAGGGCTGAGGCACTAGAAATGGGCAATGGAGCTATCTGCTATAAGAAAGGCCATCCAATTGTATCAGTGGAAAGGGGATTGGTGAAGAATATATTGGGTTAAATAGTGACCCTTCAGAGATGCTTGCATTCTGATTCTCAGAACCTGGTACTTTCTTCTCTGGCAAGCAGGACTTTGCAGATGGGCTAAAGTTACAGATCTTGAGAAGGAGAGATCACCCAGGATTATCAAAGTAGGACTAGTCTAACCACAAGGGTCTTCACATGAGGGAGACAGAAAGGTCAATGTCAGAGAAAGAAACAAGAGAGAAAGAGCAGAAGCAGAAGAGGGAGAAGACAGAAGAGCTGGCAGCTGGCCTTGAACTAAAGATAGGCACTTGCCTCTGGAAGTCCAAAGAGATAAGAAAACAGATCCTCGCCTAGAGTCTCCGAAAGGAACATATTTCTAATACCTTAGTTTTAGGCCAGGACCCATTTTGACTTCAGATCTCTAGAATCACAAGACACTAAATTTGTGTTATTTTAAAAGGCACTGAGTTTGTGGCAATTGTTCTAGAAGCAACAGTAAACTAATAATTTCCCTGGGAATACTGATGGCATATAGCAATGGACTGAACTGGTGAATAAGACGATAGGAAACTTAAAAATGGCTAAGTGAAGTCATTGATAAGTTAACCATTAACATGGAGAAAACTGGAACAGAGGAAAACAGACAAAAGAAAATAAAATTCGAAAGGTAAAAGGGCAGCAAAATAAACAAAAGGAAAGAGCTTAGAATAGAACCTCGGACCACTGCTACTTTAGAATGAGGTAGACAGTTGTCTCAAAGGAAGAGAAGCGGGACTGAAGTTCTGGGTGAAACTTCATAAATATCATTATCTGGAAAATTCATGCTACTGATCTTATTAAAGAACCTACTATTAATCCCCACTGCAGCTTATCAGATGTGTGCAGGGATGGTTCCCAGCTTGATTTTAGGTAGTTCTTAAGCTTCCTACACTCCGTCCTTATGAGTCCTTCTTTGATCTAGGTTAGCACTTTTATGTGTATAACTTAAAACCCAACTTCCCTTCGTCCTTCTCCTCCAGCTTCCCAGAAAGAATGCTGAGCAACCTCTTGGTAGTTCAGGTGATCTGCCCTCCTCTGAACTCTGCCGTGTTAGGCCAACCTTGCCAAATCTACCTCTCCAGTCATCTGCTCCCTGATCTTAGAAGTTCCCATAGGAGTCTGCATTCTCCCTTTCCCATTGGTGTGGGCGGAGCCCCTGTCCCTGAGACCTAGGTATCAGGTAGCACTTCTAAAGCTTTGGAGTCTGTGCTCCACTTCCAAGAAACTGTCCAAAAACGGCATCCAAAGAAAGACCACCTCTTTCTCCAGTGAGGTATAAGAGAAAACTGTTTTCTCCAGCTGGGGTGCTGGTGTATACCTTTAATCCGAACATTCAGGAGGCAGAGGCAGGCACGGCCCTTTGAGACCAAGGCCAACCTGATCCACATAGTGAATTCCAGGCCAGCTGTCTCCACAAACAAACAGACAAAAATACGTGGCCCATATTGTTATGTATACATTTGTGGAATGAGATAGAGTATAAATACATATCCCATCCCCTTGCCTTAACAAGTTGGTACCCAGAACTACCAGCTATATCTCTGGGCAAAAATCTGCCCAGAGATCAGAAAATATTCAACCCACTCCTTTCTCTTCAGTCAGAAATGAAATGAAGTAAACTGTGGAAACAATACACCATTCTAAACCTAGAAATGGAAGAAAGGTCGTTTGTTAATTACATCAGCCCAGGCTCTCCACATTGTACTCAGCTGTCTGCCTGTCGTAGCAACTGTCTTCCCACTGGTAGCCTTGGCTGGGAACAGCAACCTGACCAACTGACACCATAGGCCCAATGACCAGAGCCTGGGAGACACTTCCAAACGTGTGAATATTCTGGACACCTGAAAAAATGGTAATGCCTCTGACATGCAGAAGAAATACTACAATTCAACACTAATCTTTAATCTTTAATTTGATGCCTATGAAACATTATTCTTTAATCATTCCAATAATACTTGTAAAGTTTTATCACAACTCAGAAATAATCAGTAGGATATATTTTCTCTCGCAGCAATATCTTAAATGTACAATAATTTCAAAGAAATCACAATCATAAGGCATATGCATTATTTAACGTCAAATAATGATGAAAGCTTTATTAGAAATTTATATTTTATTTTGGATATTAGCAGGTATTAGTATTTGATGATATATAGCATAAAGACTCAAAAATAAATTTTCTAATGATTCACGAAGACTAGCGTGGCCTGGGTCAAAATCATCCTGTGATGGACACTGGCCCTTCACCCCTCCCTCCAGCATGTTGAGACTGGAGCCTGATCATTCCCTCTTCAGACTTGTCTGTGCCTTGTTGGAAATGCTTTTGTGTCTTCACTTCCACTGTACAAACATCCCCCCAATTTAGCTTTTCACGTGTCCATTCAGCCGTGCTCGCCTTCTGAGGCATTTTGAACTTCCTTTTATAAGCTGAGACACTAGTCATAAAAAAAAAAAAAAACTGATAAAAGACAGTGTAGAATCCGTGTTCCAGAAACATTCCCCTCTTCACTCCTTTCTTAGGTCGCAAGTGTCATCTCTGCTGAATGACACTGCAAAGTGTAGCTGTGACCGGAACACAGAGCTTCACGTGTTCCTTCTCAGCAATGCCTGCACATCTTCTCGAGAAATCAGTCTCAAGCCCTGAGCTTCCACTGCATGGTGCTAGACTACAAAGCTGTTGGGTAAGCCGGTCTTGGGAAAAAGTGGCAGAGAATGCTGTCCTTGGTCTAGCCACATAAAGTCGCCTGTCTAGTAACCTCATCCATCTGTGCACAGTCACTCGAATGTACCACGTGATATATAGCAAGATGGCGTTTCTTCTCCATTATGAGAACTTCTGTTTTATCAAAACTGGTGAACTATTCTGAGACCCACTATGTATTTCAATAGTTTGTTTCCTACTTATGCACCAAGATCCCAAAGAATGCTTCAAATTATGTTTGCAAAGGGGTCAAGATGACCACTCTTCAAAACTTTCACAATAAGTAAGCCAGGTCAGCAGAGGGCATTTATCTTTTTAATGTATTTTTATGTAAATTTTGTGCATTTCATACAAAGCATCTTAATAATCTCTATACCCCTTTCCCATGCGTACCCTCCACAGGCCCCCTCACCAGATTTCTTGCATTCTTTCATATATGTTAAAGCTTATGGAGTCAAGTTAGTGTGCCCAGATGTCCCTCCATGCAAGTTCATCCACTGGGGTCTAGTCAGCCTATCTAGACTCTCTTCCTTAAAGATCAACTCTCCTCAACCAGCAGTAATCTGCTACCAATTGTTCTTCAGCTAAGGTTGGGGTCTGCTGCCCATTTCCCCAGTTCTATGATGGGTCTGTGGTGCATGCTGACACCACCACTGAAGGTTTACATAGGCATGGTCCCCTGTGAGCTTCAGTTTCCTTGTGCCTGTCCTCCCTGGAACTTACAGTCTTTCTGTCCTTCTTCAGCAATTGCCCTTGAGTGGGTGTAGTTTAGTATAGGAGTCCTGTCCAGGACTCTCGTCCTGCAAACTCTCGTTCTCTGAGCTTTTGCCATTTGTGACTTTTTTTGTTCATTGCCAACACATGGCACTTATGGAGATGCTTCTTTTATAAAATCTGAGGTTCAGGATTTAAGCAGCACAGAATTCTTCCCACTAGTCACATACTTTGATAATGGCTGTCATGAAAAACTATGGACAGCAAATTGATTCTCTCTACAATGACCCAGGATTATATGGCATTAGCAGCAGACTGTCCACTTGAGGGACTTCATGGGACCCCATTCTGCCATACCCACTCATTGAGAGTTGAAGCACTGCCACCTGAACCTCTCTGAAAGGTGCAAGATCATCAACCTTGCCCTTTCCATCTCTGGGCTTCTCAGAGTGGATTTCCTATTCTAGCTGTTTTCTAAATCTCCTCTTTTGAGGTAGATTGAAGTTGTGTGGCCCAACCAGAGATAAGAAACTGGGATCTTCAGTCAGGTGGAGCTTTGTGGCAATGACGCTGTAAGAACCTCCATCCATTAGAAGAAAATCCAGGATCCAAGAAACATCACAATTGCCTGTTCCTTCATTTACAAACATGCAAAGAGGCCTAAAATTTCCAGCAGAAACCTAATAGTCTCCCACTTACTAAATCATAAAGTCTCATCATTCCTCTTTCTTCATTTGGTTTTGGAGTATATAATCACGGAATAACTGAATACAATGAAAGTGTTGCCTAAGAGATCAGAGAGGGGCAGGAGTACCACAGTAAATGCAGCCATATCCCTCCTGGTTTCAAATGTAGGTGGGTCTTTATGCAGCACCCCAAATGCACAGCAATATGTTTTCTTTTTTTTTTTTTTTTTTGGTCTTTTTGAGACAGGGTCTCCCTGTAGCCTCAGCTGTCCTGGAACTCATCTGTAGACCAGGCTGGCCTTGAACTCACAGAGATCCACCTGCCTCTGCCTCCTGAGTGCTAGGATTAAAGGCGTGTGCCACCATGCCCGGCAGCAATATATTTTCTAGGTTTGAGTGATCCCTTATATCCCAGGACCTCCACACCTGAGGATAGCACCAAGGCCAGCCCTTGCTGGGCTCACAGCATCTCATACCCAAAAGTGCCTTTTATTTGAAATTCATTGTTGTGCTTTGTGGGCTCTTGTTTTACTAGCCTGCTAGCCTCAAGCCCCTGGTAGAGGAGTGTTTAGTGCCAGCAGCGGGGAAAGGTTCACCCAGATGCTTAGCACTCTAGTTACTCCTACATGGACTTCTGTAAAGCAGCTGGCATGCAATAACCTCATCTCCCATCTCCCCTCCCTGATAACGACACATTCCTCAGCATCAAAAATGGGACTTTTCCCTTCTAAAACAATTTTTGTTCTTATAACCTACATTCCTGTAGTCATTAAAAAATGACTACTTTTGTCAGAAATTTAGTATTCCAGTCAAGGACTTGCCAGGCTCTTAAAATATAGAATGCATGCTCCCTAATTCAGAGCAGTGGGGAGCTGCCAGCTGGGCTGAAGAGAGTGTCCTCAGAGCCTCTTCTGGTCCAGCAGTGGGCGGGCTTCCAAACTGGGATGATGTTGTGCATTGGCCAGACTCCTCACTGATCAGCTCTCCTTGTAGAATTCCTCAGGCAGAGGAATGAAGCTGAAAGTGACACAAAAAAACGCCATTCTCCATGGCTGTCTCCTTTATCCCACCTGTGGTCTCCACCTTGAGGGTTTGGAAAATAGGATAGGGGAAAGAGAAAGCCATGCTGGTCATCTAAGGTGGACATGGTATAGCAGAGGAACCACTTACAGAAATGTCAAAGTATGTGACATACTCAGGGAAGATGATTATTGAACCAGGGGCAGACAGATGCATGGAGCCAGAGAGTCATACACTCCTGTAACTAGTACTTAGAAACTGCCTCTGTTGATCAACATTCACCCTTCAAGGGAACTAAAAGCAGCAGAAGGCTGGCAGCATGGCCCTAGTGCTGAACCTGTCTCCTTTCTTATGAATCATCTGCTTAACCGCAATAAGACACAGTAATCATCCTAAAAGTATGTGCCTAAAACGAGGAGCTAGCTGACCCATCACATTAGCCTTGACATAGGTCATGGCTAACCCACCATGTTCCCCTTCACAATAGGTTGTGGCTAACCCACCATGTTCCCCTTCACATAGATTATGGCTAACTCACCATGTTCTCCTTCACATAGGTTATGGCTAACCCACCATGTTCCCCTTCACATAGGTTATGGCTAACCCACCATGTTCCCCTTCACATAGGTTATGGCTAACCCACTGTGTTCTTCTTCAAACATGAGATGGGTCATCAACCACATTACCCTTCAAAGCTGAAGGCTTTTTACAGTATCCTGCTCCAGACTTCAAAAGGGGCCTTGAAGGCCTCATGTCATTGACCTAAATCTGCAGGCATGATGGATTCAAGAAACAACAGAGCCTCACAGACTGACCACCTGACCATGAGCTTGCTCCCACAGGAAGACAGCTCTCTATGGTAGAATTGTCGCACCCTGGAGCAGAAGTAATCATCAAGTGGGGACCACATTGCCCCATCCAGCAGTGACAGCTCCAACAAACTCTTCAACCACCTTGCAGAATCAGAACTGAGATGATGGTTGAGGACTTCCTAATTATGCATGCCTCTTGCCCCCTGCCCCAACTCCTCTACTGTTGAAACCCAAAAGACAAACTTCAAGATCACTATCACTTCTCTATCTGTTCCTCTTCCCAGTGTAGACATGTTGATTAAATCTCCATTCTCTGTCCTCCACCATTGTCTCTTTACTTGGTATGGGAGAACAGGCAGCCACACCTCATATCTAGGGGCTTCCAGAGCTAAAGCTTTTGTCCTGCAATTCCAGTTTCATGCTTAAGCATTTTACCCTAAATGAGGCACTTGCCAGCAGCTCTTGAAGTGGCCTCCAGTGTTCTTCATTTGCAGGGCATTGACTGACACAGCAGGTACTGTTTTCTGGTGGTGGCGTGAGGCTTGGAGAAAAAGACAGTGACTACTTAGGGATGTTACTCTTCCCTACCCTAGTCATGGATGTGTCTTCCACTCTGGTAGTGTGTCTGTACAGAGCATTCGGTATCCCTTGTGCTTTGAGAGGCACATCTTTAAACGTTTTAAATTTACTAGCCTACCTTTTGCAGGCAAAATCTATTCACTCCTATAGGGCTTTTCAGAAGTGAGATTAGTATAAGTGAGTAGATAATATAAAATATGCCACTAACTTTATGCAGCATTATATTTAGAAATAGAGGCAGAGTCTCCAAATTATACTAATTTGCATTAAAATAAGAAATGGGCCTTTGTTTAAAGAGTTTTGTGCACATTCCATAGAAAATCCTTACTGGTTATTTAAATAGCTAAGTTGAAAAAAAAAGTTAGAAAGTCCTCTGAACTTCATCAAATGATCTTAACAATATTTTAAGTATAAGCACCCTCAGACCTTTCCCACATCATTGGCACAGTCCCCAAAGCCTTATCCAAGTTTGTACTTCCTAAAAAACTCATTGTTAAAACCTCAGTGTTAATAGGCTTTAAAGAAAAGAATATGCATTTTGAAATAGAATTACAGAATTACACACACACACACACACACACACACACACACGCACGCACACACACCCCCCTAATGTTTTCAGTTTCTGAATCTCAGAAAAACAGAAGGAAACAAAATCCTACATTGTAGCAATGCCATGGAGAAAATCTGAGTTGTATACCCAATGTTTGGAAATGATGTCTTTCTAAAATTATTAAGTGCAGAAATAGCAGGTTAGAAAGGAAAGGAACAAATAGTAGGATTTATTTGCAATGTGTTTACTGCCAGTGCGGAAGCAGAAAGAACGAGTCTACATTAGAAGTCGGCCAGGCAGCAGCTCTTCCCGAACAGTTTCTCCAGCCCCTGGGACTTGAGGCCCTGTGAGTCCAGAGGGCGTCCCAGATCTTCCCACTGGCTTGCTGAATCTGAAGGCAGCACAGTGGCCCTCAATTTACACAGCTCTCATTTAAATGCATATCCTATTACAATGGAGCAGCATGTTTCTAGATCTTGACCAGGCTGGCATTTTGTACCTAAGAAAAACAGAACAAAACAGTCCACAAAAGGGCCATTGATGTTAAGCTGCCTCTAGCTAAAATCACAAGCCACTTGTTAAGGAGCCAAGCAGATGATCTGCCTTGGTTTTCTGAGCATGTGTCAGTTCCAATCTGTAAAAAACTTGGGGCCAAAAGGGAGAGAGGCAATGAACGTAGCCCTCTGCTCTATTATCCTCTATTTAAAAGAGGGACCCCTGTGTCAACCCTGTCCTTGCACTGAGAAAATTTAAACTACCCCTGGGGGAATTTTAAAAATGAGTCCTCTGAGTTGTAGCTTTCACTGGCATTTTCTGTAGCATTCGTTCATTTGTGCTGCTTGCCAAGCATTCAGGTCGAACAGGCGTCGACTGAGCACTGTTATTTGCTAGCTACTTTGAAAACATTTTCTTATGTCATCAGCCAATAAGGCTATAAAATAGGCACTCATATTCCTGCTGTGTAGATGAGATATAGAATTTCGGATTAAATGACATTAAAGTTCACGGCTAATAAGTGATGAGATTGGGACAGAGCCCTGATCCTGAGGGCTAAGTCCCAGCCTCTTCCATCTACTTCCCAGCTACCTGTTCCTGAAGTCAGTGTACAGAACATATGAGCTTCAGGAGCATCCAGATTGTTCCAGCATTTTCCCACTGAGTTTCCTACTGTCAAATAAGCATGAAACAGCCCAGAAGTCCAGCCTGGTCACCAGCTCCTTTGTTGTCTTTTGTAAGTACTGATCTTTTATTCCCTGCCATCCTATAACCTTAAATTGGGGGTAATGACTGTGAGAATATTTGATTTTTCCATTGTCGTTATCCCCCTGCCTGCCTTCATTTCACACTAGAGTAGAGAGGACACTAATCATGTCCATGTTAAGCTGAGCAAGCAGCAAATACTGCTTAAGAGAAAGTTTTGTTTGTTTTGTTCTTAAGAATGTGAGGATCCCATTATAACAAACCAAGTGGGGTGGGGAAATATCACAAGAAAACATAGAAATCTGAACACTCCCTTCATATTTAATAATATGAATTTTTTTTCAGGTACATGACGGATCAATTTCAGTTTCCTGGTTATAATACCACCTTACCATAGTGACATAAGATGCCGTTATTAGAGAATCTAGATAAAGGAGTATACAGAATCTCTCTCTATTATTTCAGTGATTGAATATGAATTGGCAATTATCTCAAAGTAAAGTTTAATAGCCATTAGACATAGCTGGTACTAAAGGCACAGGCCTGGAGGCTGAGGCAGGAGGATCACAGAATTAAATCCTGTCTTGGATATAGTGAGGGTTCGAGAGTAGTGTTGGTTACTTAGCAAGACCCTCCCAAATTAAAAGACAAAAAAGTCTGGAAGCATAGCTCGGTGTTAGTATTTAATAGAATATCCATAACTTCCTGAGTGCAGTCTCCAGTTCTGAGAGAGAAAATGAATGTAAACCTTAGATTTTGCCAGCAAAATAAATTCGGATTTTAGAGATAACAAAATGAGGTATTTATGTATTAAATAAATAATTTTTAGAAACACAAAAATACATTTTAGATACTATTTTCACATGAGGTCATATTTCAAGAATAATTAAAGAAAATTATCAGCTTATGTATCAAATTACAAAAAATAATGTCATATAAAAAAAATCGATGTCTTTCACCTTGGTGTTCCCATTTTGCAAACCAATTATAAACAAATGTTGTTAAATAGATAGATTAACATGTTCCTGAGAAATGCGTGGAACTCAATTACAGGGTCAGTCTAGCATCACTTGCAACTATACCCAAATGAAACAAAAAAATAAGTGCTAAAAGATAAAAATTATGTATAAAATCTTTTCTATTTTATATTTATTGTGCCTTTAGAAATGTTGACCACAAGCACGGGAAAATAAATTCCAAGAAATTCCTAAGAATTCATGGAAAATTAAATGGTGAGGTTGATAAAAGTCTGGCCAAACCCAGATATGAGTTCATCGAATAATCAAGAGTAGAAGTGGTTTTCCAGGAAAAACCCAGAAGCCATTAAGGGATAGTCTGGATTTGGCTTTTCAAAAATGAACATATAATCCCAGCATTCGCTCAGGAAACTGAAGCAGAATTGCCATGAGTTCCAGGCTAGCCTAAGCTGCATGGCAAGAACCAGCTACCCAGGGCTGCACGGTCTCCAAAAAAGAGCAAGGGCCAAGAGGAGCCAAGCTCCTCCCATTCCTGACCTCCTGAGGTCACAACTTAAAATCCCCAGTACAGAATATGCTAACACCAGATGAGCATGCCACCTGTGAGAAGGTAGGGTGAGCATCTGTCCCTGAGTAAAAGAACCGTAAACTCCTCCTCCTTGCCACCCAATCAACAAGCACCATCTCCTCTGTCCCTTCTTGCCCCCACCCACACACAGGCCACCACCAGCTATCAGAAAGGCAAATTTGCATTTCCCTATTCCAGGTCCTGGCCTCCTTCATGGTTGGCCTTATAACAAAAGTGTTTCCTTTTGAAGAGTCTGGGGCCATGGTATTTGTTTCTGTGAGTATGGGGCAGGGCAGGGACCCTGTGTTCAGGATCTGTGATGACTACTGCACTTAGGTCCCAGGTGAGAGCAAAAAGAAAAGAACTGGTTCTTTCTCATATTAAATTTCATAAACACAAAATTTTCTCTGATAGTCCTTACCCCCCAACCTCATGGTAAAGACTAATACTGTTAGTCCATTTCACAGTGAAGAAACTGATGTCAGGAGGTAAAGCCAGTCATCCATGGTAATAAAGGTACCCAGCCCAGGCAGTCTGCATTCAGAGCCTGCTCTGCCAATTAAGGCAGCTAAATTCCATAAAGTTCTCTTGTTTTATAAATTCCATTCTCACATGTTTAAGAGACTCGAAGTTTCTTCTTGCTATTGTGCTCATGGAGGGGTGTATAGTAATTTTAAATAGAATCTACTTATCAGATGAAATAGAAATTTCCAAAGGGAAGATGAAGCAAATAAATTAAGAACTCTGGTCTCTCAAATCAATAAGAAGTGATTGAAAAAAATAACCAATTTTTTCTGTGATAGCCAACTGTAGTCTCTCTTTTACTCAATGGAAACATAAGGGTTCCCCATCTCTAGCACAAGCTGCTGTGGGAAAAGACCAGCCATGCTGCTGCTTGATATACATGCTCCCTGTCTTTAATTGCTTCAGCCTGCAGAGAAATGTCAGAAGTTAGGAAATTTCTAGATCAATAAATGGAATTGGAAACAGTCATCGTGAGTGAGGTAAAACAGATGGAGAAAGACAAACATCACATGTTCTAATTTGCTTTTAATTGCTATGACAAAACACTATGACCAACACCAACTTGGGGAGGAAAGGGTTTATTCGTCTTACATCTCCCTGGTCACAGTTCTTCACTGAGGGAGCCCAAGGTAGAGCTCAGGGCAGGAACCTGGAGGCAGGAGCTGAAGCACAGGCCATGGAGGATGCTGTTCACTGGCTTGCTCTCCTGCCCCATGCTCAGCCTGTTTTCTTATATAATATAAAACAACCCGCCCAGGGTTGGCACCACCCAGAGTGGGCTGGGCCCTCCCACATTACTCAACAATCAAGAAAATACCCCCCAGACGTGGCCACAGGCCAGTTCAATGGAAGCAATTCCCTAATTGAAGGTCCCTCAACCCAGGTGTGTCAAGTTGACACTAAAGCTCTCCAGCACACAGGCTCTCTCTCATATGTAGATGTTAGCTTTGACTTTTTAGATATGTGTATTGCAGTTGGAAAATCCATAGAGGTCAGGGAAATTAGCAAGAGGATATGAAGAGTGGAGCTGGCTGCTTGGGAGAGGAGAGAGAATGCCTTTATATAAA
Source organism: Rhizomys pruinosus (assembly GCA_009823505.1). Taxonomy (NCBI): domain Eukaryota; kingdom Metazoa; phylum Chordata; class Mammalia; order Rodentia; family Spalacidae; genus Rhizomys; species Rhizomys pruinosus. The sequence goes on along the minus strand of VZQC01014352.1, from coordinate 3,437,052 downwards.
GTGTGAATGGGGAATTGTAGAATGGGAAGGGATAAATGGGGTAGGGAAGGGAAGGACAGGGAAGACAAGGGAGTATGGGAGGGATGACTAATATTAATGGCCTTTTGAAAAAGTCTTATGGAAACCTGCCACTATAGAAGCTTCTAAAATATATACATATACATATATAAGTAATTTAAATAGAGTTACCCTGCAACAGGTGGATATTGACCCTACAAGACACCACAGGCTAGCAAATAAAAAGGCCAATGTCAGGAATGGGCTTCCATTTTTGGAGCTGTTGACCTTGTAGGGTGGTCCCATAGACCCCCCAAGCAATACTGGATATTGCCATTGCTCTTGGTTACCCTCCAAAACTTGACCCTCTTGCTGAAGGATTCTACATTCATGAGCCAGAGAATAAACGAGGAGGAAGCAAGCTGGTGCTGACCTCAAGGCTTCATCTCTACTGGGTAGCTTTCATGGCACCAGAAGATGCTATTCTTGCTACCAGAGGAGAAAAGTAATCATCAACTTTACCCGACTGTGAATGTGTGATCAGAAATAACAACTGCCCTGGCAAGATACACCCACTGGTGCAATAGTGGCACAGATGTTATGGGAGTAACTAACCACTTTCTGATTGGATTTAAGGCCTGTGTCACAAAATGAAGCACATGACTGACACTGTTACTGGGCCCAAGACCTGTGGCTAGACAGGTTATAGGCCATAGAGTAGAATCTATTATTCTGCTAAATGGCCATTTAATTAAACTAACTCCTAATGATTAATATACCTCTCAATTCACACCAAAGATACTTCTTACAGTAGATAGTGATTGACACAGAATCCCACAAGTAGTCAAGATGCAGAGAATAGGAGTCTGCAGAATGCTCAGCTCTAAATGAGACACCTATATCATACCATCTCCTCCTAAGACTCAGGAATTATTAAGAAAAGGGTGGGAAAGATTGTTAAGGGCTGGAGGCAGTAGATGAATACAAGGAAACAGTTGTTTCTGGACATAATAGGGCAATTGCACATAAGAATCCACAGGGCCTGTAACAGCATGCACAAACCCCATGCAATCCCAAGCCAGAACAAAGTCCCAGACCTACCCAAGGAACTCATGGAAATCAGTAGCTGCAGAGAGAGGAAAAGTTAATTTTCTCTGTGACCCTGGGTAGGTTGACTACACTCTAGGGGATGGAGTATTTGGGAAACACAAATTAGATTCAATAGGCTTTTAAAGAAATAATAGAGAGCCAGAAGTGGGGAGGTAATGGTGGATCTGAGAGTAAATAGGAAGGGGAGGTCTGAATATGATCAAAATATTATATGAAACTCTCAAAAATTAATAAAAATATTATTTAAAAAAAGAAGGGCTGGAATGATGGCTCAGAAGTTACGAACTCTGGCTTTAGAGGATCCAGGTTTGACTCCCAGCATCCACATGGCAGCTAACAACCATCCTATAACTCCAACTTCAGGAGGATCTGGTGCCTTTCTGAACTCCTTTCTGAGCATTGCATGTACAGGTTCAATTACATACATACATATATACATACATACATACAGGCAAAACACTCATACCCTATAAATTAAAAATATGTTTTAAAAAAGAAAGAAAAAGCTTTCATAGAAGAATGGAAGATGAGTTTCCTGACTCCTTCCACTGGCTAGCCCCATTTCTTCTCTCTCGATCCTACTCAAAGGGGTGAGGTACGTCAAGTTCATGTCGTTAAATGGTAGAGAACGCAGATTGTCCCCCAGATTTCCCTGAAAGACTCATGTGAGTCCAGATCTTTTACCTAATTTATGGGCACTGACTTTGACTGATTTCTTTCTCTACAGAGCTCTTCCTCTCTTTCTTTGAAAGTTATCCATTAGACTGAAATCTCTAGTTGGATAGTCTCTCCTTACCACCTGCTTCCAGAAAACTTTCTGACAAGTCATTTATCCTACACTGTAATCAGGTCATAAACTCGCCATCCCTTTATCATGTCATTTTCGGCCATTCAGCTGGTTACTCAGCAAGCATCTACTGAGCATGAAGATCATGATAGGCTCTATTTAAGTCCACAGAGTGGAACTTAGGCCAAACAACAAATCATTCATTGTGGTATTAGGCATTATAACAGGTACTCAGAAACTATTTATGTTAAAATCACTGGCTCCTCACTTGGGCCCATAAAACTTACACAGGTGCCAGGTGTGGTGGTGCACGCCTTTAATCCTAGCACTTGGGAGGCAGAGGCAGGTGGATCTTTGTGAGTTCAAAGCCAGCCTGGTCTACAAAGCCAGTTCCAGGACAGCTGGGGCTACAGGGAGACCCTGTCTTAGACCAAAAAAAAAAGCAAAAAACTTACAAAGGTTCCTGAAGTTTTCTGATCATTGTCCTAAACCTTCCCTCAATTTGGACTATAAAAACAGGTTAGTAAATATCTTTAGGACAAGGTTCAGAACAGGGCCCTCTCCCCATTTCCCACCCCCCCTCCCTGACCCTTGCCAACAAGGACAATCCTGAAAGATTAGACAGATCATCCTCCCAAAGGGGGCAGCAGTGTGTGAGGACAGGGCGTCCCCTGAACCAAGAATAATCATCTCATTGCATCCTGGCTGGTCCATGCAGGGCCAGCAGCAATAATTTCTTCAACGACTGTGCGAAATAAGAGCTGAGACCACAGCTAGGCAGAACACACCTGGAGCAAGACTGCCTCTTTCCTCTGTCCCCCATCTTCCTCTGCAAACATGAAGCTCACATTGGTACCCTGAAAAAGGACTTAGGGTTACTGAGCCTATTTGTCTGAACTGGTGTAATTTTCTTTCTTTGCTTTTCAGCATTTTTGTTCCCTTCAAGGAGCACATTGCTTTGTGTAATGTAGTCAGCCAATGTACATTATTATGGGTGGATGTGGGTAGAAACCTGGTTTATTTCTCACACACTGCATTTTGTGAAACCTGGGTAAACTGAACAACCATGGATGTATATGGGGAATTTCTTGGTTCAACCAAGCCACAGTGGATGGAAGCCCACACAGCTTTGACGAGTGAGCTGGAGCCCTGCAGTCTTTCCACTCGTAAGGGTAAGAAGGGGTCTCAACAAAGACCAAAGGAATGGAAAAGAAAAGAAAGAGCTTCATAAGACCTCAGAGCTGCCCAGCCATTGGGCTAAAGCCCAGTGTACTTATGAGCATGTAAAGAGGCACACAGAAGAGAGGAAACGGTACTAAAAGTAAGGGAAGGGTAATTTCATATGGAACCAACTTGGGGGAAGGCTTTCCTACGAGAAGCAGAAGAAAATGCTAGGAAGCATTTTGCCACTTGTAGCTTTAATGTAGCTGGAGTTCAGAAGACATTTGAATTACAAATCCTCACTTTTAAAGCAGCTCATTTCTCTCCCTCTTCTCAATAGTGTGGGCATCTCTGTTTTCTCTTTCTACATGATTTAAATATACATAGAGATAAAAGCATTAGAAATAGTATTACATTTAAGAAGTTATTAAAATTTTTACAAATCATAATATAAGAATCGAGTAAAGTTAAAATGATTAATTTGGGGGGGTGGTCTTTTTGAAACAGGGTCTTCCTGTAGTCCCGGCTGTCCTGGAACTCACTATGGAGACCATGCTGGCCTTGAACTCACAGCGATCCACCTGCCTCTGCCTCCCAAGTGCTGGGATTAAAGGTGTACACCACCATGCCCAGCAAAAGGTTAATTTATTTATTTATTATTTTTTGGTCCTTTAGAGACAGGGTCTCCCTATAGTCCCTTTGTCCCCAGAACTCACTGTGTAGACCAGGCTGGCCTTGAACTCACAGAGATTCACCTGCCTCTGCCCCCCAAGTGCTGGGATTAAAGGCGTGCACCACCACGCCCGGTGATTAATTTTTTTTAAAGAACAAACTGAATAGGACTGCCAAGTTGACTCCGTGAGTAAAGGGACTCGGCACCAGGCCTGACCACCTCAGTTCAGTTCCTGGGACCCACGTGGTGAAAGGAGAGAACTGATTCCCACAAGTTGTCCACTGAGTTCCACGTGTGTGCCACAGCACAGCACTTGTGCACACACACACACATAAATACATAAGTAAATAAATAAATGTAACTATTAAAAAAGAAAGATAATGGTGTAAAATAATTTTTTAAACTAGCTAAATAAGTTCAACCATATTTTTGAAAAGCAATGAAAAATGTGAAAATGCAACTAGATAAAATACAAATGAAATATGATAAGCAATGAATACAACATAGATTCTAAATTAATATCAAAATACAAGGTAAGAAATAGAAACTACTTTAACATTCTAAGAGTAAGAACATCTTGGTGGAATACCTGGATTACTGGAAAAGGAGTACAGTGTTTTATCTAGAGTAATACAATTAAAAAGCAAAATGCTCTAAGCATAAAAAAAAAGACTGAGAGAAAGATGCAGGACAGTTATGGCAGAATGCATGATCTGGGGTAGCATGGGGGAAAGGGAAAAGGGAATATGCCTAATCTGAATTGAAAAATGATGTCTGAAATGCACAAAACATCAATAAAAGCACACACACACACACACACACACACACACACAAACAGTAAAATGCATGAAGAGTCATTATCACAGGAAGGGACTAAAAAGTTTCTCTAAAAATTACTTTTCAAGCCAGGAGTGGTGGCATATGCCTTTAATCCTAGTACTTGGGAGGCAGAGGCAGGCGGATCTCTGTGAATTCAAGGCCAGCCTGGTCTACATAGCAAGTTCCAGGACAGCCAGAGCTCTGGCTGTCCTGGAACTTGCTATGTAGACCAAAAAGACAAAAATTTAAAAAAAAATTACTTTTCAAATAGTTAAACTGAGGTCTGGTGATGTAGGTCAGGGGTGCAGTACATGCCTAGCAGGTACAGATCTGGTGATGTGGGTCAGGGGTACAGTACATGCCTAGCAGGTACAGGTCTGGTGATGTGGGTCAGGGGTGCAGTACATGCCTAGCAGGTACAGGTCTGGTGATGTGGGTCAGGGGTGCAGTACATGCCTAGCAGGTACAAGTCTGGTGATGTGGGTCAGGGGTGCAGTACATGCCTAGCAGGTACAAGTCTGGTGATGTGGGTCAGGGGTGCAGTATATGCCTAGCAGGTACAGGCTCTGAGTTCAGTCTCCGGCACAACAAAAAGATAATTATGGGTCTGGAGAGATGGCTCAGTGGTTAAGAGCACTGAGTGCTCTTGCAGAAGACCGGGGTTTGATTCCCTGCACCCACATGGCAACTACAACCTCCTTAACTCCAGTTCCAGGGGGGAATCTGATACTCTCTTCTGAACTCCATGGACATTGAGCTACCTGGGCACACTTATATACATGGAAATAATTCATTCATATACATACAATAAAAATAATAAGTAAAATAGTTTAAAAATATAAGAAAAAATAGTTTACTTGCAACTTATGTATATTTTTATCATAAAACAAAGCTTGCTCGCTTTCTTACGCTATGGCAACTACTCTTTTTTTTTTTCATAAGCTCACAAACCTTAAGGCTAAAACTAGATACATAGAGAACAAAAATAATCTCACTTATTCATATGAATACTTCAAACTGAATTCATTAGTACAAAAGAATTAACCACCATGACTAAGTAAGGATTATTCCTGGAATTCAAGCACAGGATTGGGAAATCTCTTAATATAATTATCTAAATTTGATAAAATAAAAACAATGATAAATAATCTAGTGTCAGATGTTTTAGTAATTTTGATATCAATTTGTCATTTAATTTTTTTAAAAAACTTAAAAAAGAGACATTTTTCAAAAATTCAAGATCAGAGAGGTAGATGATTATCAGAAGGAATGTGTCTACTATTGTTAAAAATTATTTATTCAGCTGGGCGTGGTGGCACACACTTTTAATCCTAGCACTTGGGAGGCAGAGTCAAGTGGATCTTTGTGAGTTCAAGTCCAGCCTGGTCTACAGAGTGAGTTCCAGGACAGCTGGGGCTACAGGGAGACCCAAAAGACCAAAAGCATCTTGCTCCAGTTTCAAGCAGTATGGCAGACTAAACGTTCACAGAAACTCTTTCCAACAGAGTACGTGGAAAACACTGAATAAAAGTGAAGAGAGAAAAAAAAAAAAAAAAACCTCTTATATATTTAGACTGAGTATTCCAATGCTCTGATTTTTATTTCTTCTAATTGGGTTAGTGCCATCCTGGTCTAGTCAAGGTATACTACGTGCAGACAGCACGGACTTCAGACTGCCCTAAAGTCAGGACCTCCTGCTCGCTGTTGTCGTAAGGCAGCTGTTCTCTGAAATTAAGTCAAAAAAACTGGCCACTTTACCATTTCCTCAGGCTGAAAATCACAGCAACTGGCTAGGAAACGTGTGGGAAGTTGGTGACTCTTTTCTAGAAATCTAAGTTCCACTAGGCATTTTAAAAGTGTCATTGGCTCTAAAAAGCTATCTTTGTTTAAGAAAATACCATATGTTAATATGATTTTGACATCACTGTGTTGAGGAAGTGATCTGGATATAAAGAGAGAACAGAAGATCTAACTCTGAGATTCAGTGTCTTTATTGACTCAAAGATGAGCTGTTAGGAAAAGGACCAAGAAGCATGAGCAAGGTATGGCCAAAGCCTAAGTCTAAGGAAAGTGTTCTGTGAAGAATTCCACTCCTTCTGTTAAGATCCTGAACATTTAAAAGCACAAATGCCCCAAGTTCCACTTGAACTGTGTTGCCACATAGTGCTGTTACAAACCTCTGTACCTCCTATCTACACATCCAGCTCCCAAATTTATCTTACCAACAACCCAAACTTTCAGTGAAGAAAACCACTACCAAAAAGTGCTTTGAAGAGGCAGTACCCATGGAAATTAAAGAAAGCATCTTTGAGTCATGGGCAGGTGTGTGTGAAACAGAAGGAACATCTCAGAAAAAAGATCTTCAATAAAATTGTAAGAAATCAGAAATATGAATAGGAGAAAATAACCCCCAGAAATGTCCAATTTTTGAGGAAGCCTCAGCTTCAGTGTAGTGCAAGGAATCTTCCTAAGCTTCACAGAAAAAAAAAAAATCAAAAGTCAATCAGTGAATTGCTTTCCCATTGAGAAAAATGTCCCCTTATTTCTAGAGAACCAAGTTGACTTCCTTTACCATTAAGTTTCATAGAAATTTCTGTGATATCCTGAAACAGAGCCATAATACTATTCAGCATCATTGAGCAGAATTCCTTGCTATCCAAAGCAAATCCTGCCTGTCTGGATTTCCTACTATATTCTGAAAGCCTATGGTCAATTTGGTATCTAGGAAAACAGATGAGTAAGCATATTCAGTGTGGCCAGCACTACTTAGACTGTGGAGAGAACTCTAGCTAAGTCCTCCAGGAAAGTTAGCTTTAACTGAAAGTGAATATACCATGCCAGCTTTCAGCCAACACTCTTCTCAAATTGACTGACTCCTCTCCTCCTCCATCAGAGACTACACTCCTTATCAAAGTTTATGATATAATTTGACAGCATTCTGATTTTCTTAACTCTTTACTGTAAGGCAAAGTGTTATCTACTGATAGGAGATAGAGAGACTTAACTGTTGTCTTACTCATTGTACATACATTTGGATTCTAACTCATGTGACAGTCTTCTGTGAATTCATACTATCCTTAAAGGCTGAATACCCCTCAGGGATGGAGAGATGACTCAACAATTAAAAGCACTGCCTACTCTTGCTGATGATCCCTGTTTGGTTACCAGCACCCACATGGAAGCTAACAACTATCCTTAACTCCAGTTCCAGAAGATCCAATGCCCTCTTAGTGGGCATAGAACAATAAGTGTGTACTTACATGCGCAGGCAAAAACACTCATTCACAGGGGGCTAGAGAGACAGCCTAGCGGTTAAGAGCACCAACTGCTCTTGCAGAGGACCCGGGTTCGATCCCCAGAACCCACATGGCGGCTAAGAACCGTCTGTAACTCCAATTCCAGGAGAACTCCAGTTCCAGGGGAATCTGACACCCTCTTCTGACCTCCGCGGCATTGCACGACACGGGTGCACAAACCTGCATGCAGACAGTACATTCGTACACATACAAAAATAAAATAAAATAAAAAAACACTCATTCACATAAACTAAAACTAAACTCAGTAATAATAATAATAATAATAATAATAATAATAATAATAATATAAAATCCCCTTCTATGAGACAGCAAAGTCAGGTTTCTGGGTCTGGAATACAAAATGGCAAAACTACATTCATTGTGATTAAATGTGTCATCATTTCCTCTGACCACATCCATAGGCATTCTTTCAAATATCTAAAGAGACTCTACAAACATAAGTCTTAAAAACCGAAAGGGCGGAAAGTAGGATATGTATGTGAAAGATTGAGATTACATTTCAAATAACTTTCATTTTCCATAACAGACTCAGAAAGTTAACGCCAGTTATGCAACTCTACGGTCATCTCTCACTAGTTCTCCTCTTCTCCCTCTTCCTCCTTTTCTTCCTCCTCCTCTCCTTTTAAGTCAAGTTGTCATTATGAAGTTCAGGCTGGACTTGAATATATTCCTTCCTCCCCACTCCCAAGTACTGAGATGGGGTGTGAGCCACCACACTCATCACCAATTCCATATCTTGACTAGAGTCTATCCTGAGTACAGGGTTACAGTTCTCAAAGGGTGGTCCCCAAGCATGTAGCAACAGCATTACTTTGGAAATTGTTAGAAATGCAAATTCTTGGGTACCTCTCCAGGCCTGGCAAATAACTAAATCTGGAGACTGGACACCAATCTATGATTTCACAAGCCCTCCATATGATTTGCATTCAAAAGGGTTTGAGGTTTGAGAGGCCTTTGAATTTTTCATTAGCGTCACTAACCCCTGCAGGTGGAAATGTACTCCTTTCTCTTCAGCATTAGTATCAACTTGCCTTTCCTGGAGTATTTGCAAGCAAAGAGTCATTAATTTAAACTGATCTGTCTCTGTGTGTCATTTGTCACAAATTGCAGCCCAAGTTGTCTGCCCCAATGAGGGAGCAACAACAGCCACGACATCAATTACCATTCACCACTCACTATTGTTTGGTCTTATGCTGAGCAAGCATTGTGTAAAAATAAGGGTTTGTAAAGATGATGAGTGGTTAAAAGTGCTGGCTGCTCTTGCAAAGGTCCCGGATCCAGTTCCCAGAACCCATATGACAACTAGCAACCATCTGCTAACTCCAGTTCTTGGGGATCCAACACCTTCTGGCCTCCTCAGGTGTTGAATGGGTGTGGTATACTTACATACATACAACAAAACACTCATACACATAAAATAAAAATAAAATTTTTAAATGTCTTTAAAATTAATGTTGGACTCCCAACAGATTCTTGCAGCTCAGTAGCATTATCAAAATCTAGAACATGAAAGGAGGAACTCTTGTTTTGAGAGAAGGGTATCAAATTGGTCACTGAATAAAAAGACCCAAGAACTGGATCAATTTTACCTCATCTCCTCTGGCTTCAGCATGTTCGTTACCATTACTCAAGTTGAGCAAGAAATTAACCTGAAAGTAACAATTCTTTTTCATGCTCTTGATTCCTATATATCTTCAACTTGGTACTTGTAAAATGTACTTTTAAATAAATGCTTCAACATTTTACCTGTTACTTGGGAATGGTAAACTCCAGAGCTACACTGAAGTCACATTGCATGGGAAAGTACCAATCTAACTTTACTCTCTGTCACTAAAGCTGTGTGTCTAACCAGCAACCAACTGTCAACTGCTATGGTCCTTAGCCACCCTGTGTTCATGCACAGAATTCTTTCAATTGCAAATAAAAAGGAAACCCCAGTCAACTTGTCAGACCAGCACTGAAATCAATTAAAGAGGCATTTATACTTTATTTACTATACATCTTAAAATCTAGGAGAAATCTGAATCCAAGACCTAATGACTTCTTCTAGAGCCAGTCACTTTCACATCAAGTCACTTTCCTTGGGCTGGGACTGAATTCTGCTGAAGGAGACCCAAGACACTCTTGGCTTCCATCTTCTGTATTCCAGCTGTCATTTAGAAAATGGAAGGAAGGAAGGAAGGAAGGAAGGAAGGAAGGAAGGAAGGAAGGAAGGAAGGGAGGGAGGGAGGGAGGGAGGGCAAAGAAGTTGAAAAGTAGACTCTGAAGGCCAGGAAAGATGGTTTTAATAAAGGCATTAATCCAACTTCCTCTTTCTCACCTCTGTGGGAATTACATGATGGGTGCACTTAAATACATGCAGGCAGTATACTTATTTATTTATTTATTTTTTTTTGGTCTTTTCAAGACAGGGTCTCCCTGTAGCTCCAGCTGTCCTGGAACTCACTCTGTAGACCAGGCTGGCCTTGAACTCACAAAGATCCGCCTGCCTCTGCCTCCCAAGTGCTAGGATTAAAGGTGTGCGCCACCACACCCGGCCAAGCAGTATACTTATATACATAGAATAAAAAGTAATAAATAAAATATTTTTAGAAAAGAAAGTATAGAAGAATATTAGATATTTTCAGAAAATATGACATGTAGGCAGTGAAAATTGGAGGCTAAAGAGGGGAAGTGTGTGTGTGTGTGTGTATAAAAGAGAATAGACTGAGGTGAACAATGTTGAGGAGTAAAACTCTCTATAGTGAGGGAGTCTACAGTCTTTAAGTCATTCTGGGCCAAGCCTCAGGTCACCACATAAACGAAATGAAACAAAAGTGGCAAGATGGACAATTACTATGAGGAGCTGCTCTGATTGGGGGAAATCACTAAACTCGAATGATGAGGCATGGGCTTCTAGTTCAACACAGATTCTAGATGAGATCACATCCCAAGGTCTTCACAGAGAATAGAAAAACACATTTACTTGAAAGCCTCAGAGTTATTTGTCTGAGGAAATACCTCAAAATAGACTTCCATTGATGTTTAAGCTTGTGGATGAAACTCCCACTTGTCATTGACAAAAAAGATCACAATGCTTTCTCCATGAGAAAAACAAAATCTATTAATACAGAAGACAGAAAAAAGCTAAATACACATTTGTGAGATTTATTTCCACTGGTGGTTGTGCCATACTCTAGGGTACAAAGGAAAATGTTTTTCTGGAAACAAGGAAAAGAAGAAATGAAGAAAAGAGAAATATGAAAAATGAAAGAAGGGAGAAATAATCCTGAAAATGTTTGTTATCCAGGAAATCTAAATAGCAGGGATTGTATGTGCCAAGATCGAGTTTCCACACAGAAGGAGCTGGGTGGCCCCAAACACACAGTTTGCCTCACAGCCTCCCTATAGAGCATGCAAAAATAGCCGCAGCGTGAGCACAGAGGGAGCCAGGCCAAGCGCAGTCCTATCCCCAAGATAGAGGGACACAGGAAAACACATTGTTTAGTATTTCCGATCTAGAAACAGTAAAAAGATGTCAGCCCCACAACGTCAGGATGGATGCAGAGAGCACTCGGTCAAGGAAAGAAATACATGTCATCGAGAAGACTGTGATCTTGCCAAACATATTTCTGTCTGTAAAAAAAAAAAAAAATAGAACAGAGCTGTGTGTGCAGTCTGGGAAAAAGTTCCCATGGTGAAAGCGCTGTCGGCCTGGGGCTCTGCCCCACCTGCTACTGGTGCCAAGGGCCTGGCTACACTTGCAGGGACAGCAGGTCTGGCTGAACTCTCCAGCACTGGTGCCCAGGAATTGGGGGTCAGGAGCAAGCAGATGCTCTGACTCGTTCAAATGGCTTCTATTGCCCTGAAGTAACTATTGAGTTCCTGCTCCGCCTAAGGTTTATTTTTCTTTCCCCAGCCATCTGACAATGTTTGGGTTGGGTTGCTTGGCTAGAAGCCATCTTCCTTGTCAAAACCCTGTTCAGAGAAAATGCTGCACTGTGAATCTTCCTGGGTGGCCGAAGACTGATGCTTGGGCGGCAGAGGCTTTCCACCCAAGGCCGTTCTCAGATCCTCTGAATATGGCTATGAGAGAGCAGGTTTAGAAAAGGTTCTTACAGATAGATCATGGACTGTTACATTGGGAGAACTTTTAGTGACCAACGCGCTGTGTGTGTATAAAGTAGTTTGCCTCATGTGTTCAGAGATCAAAGCCAGAAATCCCTGTCTCTAAATTTCATGGTGCAGGTAGAAAGTGGTCTGCCCTTAGAGGAGGCACCTCACAACTCTGAGCTTGGTCACTCTACACCCTAGTGTGGCAGGCTTCTAGGTGCCAGAAATAAATATCCAGTGTGGTGATTTGTAAATTCTAGTACACTCTAAAGCATACAATGTACTCCCAACTCTTTCCTGCAGTCCCTGTCTCACCTATATACACACTTATAGCTGGGTGTTTTCACAGAGTCCCCTGATTGACTTGCCCTTATCCTAGGTTCTAGCAAAGGCATGTGACATTTGATCAGTGGACCTGGGGAGCCATGAACTTTGGACACTTTTAAAAGGAGGTCAACATGGACTTCCTTTCTGAGGAAAGGGCTTTCTTGAGCTTCCTCAGTTTATTCTGAAGCTATTTAACTTGAACTGTTGCACCCCTTCTGCTGCTAGTTGTAGTTTGCCCATTGATATCAAAGTCATTCTCTATTATGTTTCTGCTTAAGTAAACTCAGAGCGCTCCCCTAGTAAAAAGACAGCAGTGGATTTGTCCCTAAACCTGAAGTGTACGTTTGCTAATCCTTCCTTCATTAATCTCCATGCTTCACCCAATGCCTCTGAAATTACTACTAAGCAGGTAATAGTTATAAAAGTCTTAATTAGTATCTATCTCATTTTGTAGCTGAAATGAAAAATTCACCCATGTAAAAAGCTAAGAAAAATGTCCTGCCTTTCATAAGCACAATAGATAATAAATATTATAAATATACACAAGTCACAATATTCTATTGAAAAGTCAATGGTGTATTTTCTTAAAGAGAGATAGCCATGTGCTCCAAGACAATCTCCTGGATGTTTAAGAATGTTGGTGGAACTGACTTAATACCACTGGCTTTGCAGAAAATGTTGCATTGAAGGAGTCAGGTTCACAGACGATAGAATGAGCCAGAAAGGATGGACCAAGACAGCCCAGGGCAGTCAGGAAAGAAGACAGGACTGTGATCCAGACTCTTCAGAGGGCCAGGGTCCAACGGATGAAGGTTAGCGACCAGAAGACAGCAACCACTACCCTAGTCGAGACTCAGAATCTAAGCATACACAGATTTGCGAGCACACGCAGCTTTTCAGGGCGCCATTAAACGTTCATGAGCAGTCTCCAGGGATTTTATTTATTCATAATGGCAGTTTCTTCTGGTAGATGGCAGTAAAGGATCATGAGGAAAGCAAATCTTTCTTTGATTCCTGCCCCCCCAAATTGCCTAAGACAATGTATGTGTTGGTGTCAGCCCTGGTATAAGACAGGAAATGGATGAGAATCCCTATCTTCAATTAGCGATTAACACCTTGTCACAGTCAATGGCCATAAGCTCAGGAAGAAAATTTCAACCTCACTTAAAAATGCAAATCAGAATATCAAGGAGCTATAACTTTTATTTATCATCTGGGTGAAGATGTAAATGACTGTTAATACTTTAATGCTGGAGAGAGTTTCAGCAAACAGGAACTCTCATAAAGGGTGGCTGGAACATCAATTAATGTAACCTTTTTATAAGGCACTTCAGCAATGCGCATCGTAATTAGAAAAGTGCATAGTCCTCGACCTACCATTTAGACTTAGGGCCTTGTAAGGAATATTTGCACTAGCATGCTAATACACACATATGTTAAATATATAACTAGATGTTCTTTGTAACTTTTTTTTAATAGTGAAAAGAATTGGAAACCTGCATACAGTGTATTTGCCAAGACTGGTTAAATCAACTTTGATATATCCATACCACAGTACCCATATGTGTTACAAAACAGAAATAGGTTAATCTCCATGTGCAGGTGTTGAAAATGAAAGATTTAAACACTGCAAAGAAGTATGTTTGTGTGTTATGTTCATTTTAAAAGAAAGAAATAGAAAGATGAAGGAAGGAGACATGGAAGATGGCAGAGAGAAGAAAGAAAGCAAAGAAGGAACTGGAGGCTTTCATTTTTTTAAAAAATTCTATTTTCTATTGAATTTTTGTAATTTTCACACACTAGAGTTCTAATGTTTAGATCCTGTCCTCTATCCACTAATTAATATTCCGCTAATACCCCTTGCTATGTGCACCCAAAATATCTGAAGGAAGCAGTGAGATGCTTCAAGTGGCTATCACCGACATGTGCGGAGAGACATGACACGTATTCTCTCTCTGTGCTTTATTTTCTATATTTCATTCCCACAACACAATATGCTTATTTTCCTGACACATGCTACCTTGTTTTGGCTGTTGATTCCCTATCTGGCATGAATAGACATTTATTTTGTGGGTGGGTGTACATGTGTATGGAGTGAGGTTTTATGGGTACGTGTGTGTACTGGTGTGTATACATGTCTGTACATATGAATGTCAAAGAAGAAGTCCCTCTAAGTCTAGCTTGGAAACCCAAGAAACATATTAAGGTCACTTACAGGAACACGGGAGACTCAAAAACAGCTGGAGTCTCTACCACAGTCACAATTTCACCTCCCACAAACTCTACCACTCCCTGTAACCATGCACAGTCTGGGGACCACAGGGAGTGGTGGCTGGAATTTCAAGTGAGGGTCTGGGGACGCTCTCCTACTTCCTTATCGAAAGGAATGTGAGCAGCTGCATCACTATTACTGTAGACCATCACTGTATTGTTTTATTTCCTTGCCATGAATGGAGGCCAAGATATTCTGCACTTCACCATGGGAAATCTCCCATGGTTATGTCAGGCCTAGAAGAAATAGTTTCATCATAACCAACTTCACACTCCAATCTTTCTAAGAGAACAATGAAAGGTCCCATGACTTCATTGGCTTGGGTCAACTCACATAGCTGGCAGGCAGTGGATGTATGTGAGGTGTAGAGCTTCATTTGCAATAAATCCAAAGAAAGTTAATCTGAGGTCATATGGGCCACTACCAAGGTCCTCGAAGAAAGTTAATCTGAGGTCATATGGGCCACTACCAAGGTACTAGAAGACATAGCAATTATGAGTTATAATTCTATAATGTTTGTTTCTTAGATTGTCTCATTGGCTCATCTGTTGAAATTTATATTCATCTCCAAGCCACAAGCATGCATAGCCCTCTTAAACACACATTCCAGTTTAAGGCATAATATCTTAATGACTGGCAGAGGCTCTTCACTGGGCTTCCTTTTCATGTTGACAGGAGTCATGGGTCTGGAAACCCTCCTTGTACCTACTGACCCTTTAATAACTAAACGGCTTTAGTAGATGCTACTTTTTAGGTGTGCCAAACCAATCATGTGATTATTTTAAACACTGCCTGAGGCAGGCAAGAAGGACAGGGAAAGTTATGGGAACACAGGACAGAAAAGCAGCCGTCATCTTGAAGTGCGAAATCCTAGCATAATCACCAAGGCCTTCTGGGAAGGCTGCCCGCATGGAGGCGATATTCCTTTATACAAAGACATTTCTTTTTTTTTTTTTTTTTTTTTAATTTTATTATTTCTATATGTGTATTCAATGTACTGGCAGTATGCAGGTCTGTGCACCCGTGTCGTGCAGTGCCGCGGAGGTCAGAAGAGGGCGTCAGATTCCCCTGGAACTGGAGTTCTCCTGGAATTGGAGTCTCAGACGGTTCTTGGCCGCCATGTGGGTGCTGGGGATCGAACCCGGGTCCTCTGTAAGAGCGGTCCGCGCTCTTAACCGCTAGGCCATCTCTCCAGCCCACAAAGACATTTCATATCAGAATGTTAAATAAAGCTGGGGGTAGTGGCACACGCCTTTAATCTCAGCATTTGGGAGACAGAGGCAGGAGGATCTCTGTGAAAGTAATGTCAGCCTGGTAAGCATAGCAAGTTCCATGTTAGCTGGGGCTACAGGGAGATCCTGTCTTAAGAAACCAAAGGTGGGGGCAAGGGAGAATGTTAAAATAGCAATGAGTCATGCTTAAGGCCTAGGTCTATAAGGCCTGTCTTCCTTTCCCATCTGTAAACTTCCGGTATTCTAGGAATCTTACAGAAAACCCAGTTTACACTGAAAGACTCATCTTAATCATCTTGTGTAACCTTTATGACCCATAGTTTTGTCCTAGCCGAATACATACAATAGTCCTATCCAAGGCACCTTCAGACACACCCTATAATCTCACTGATCAAAAAGGAGGCAGAGAAAGAGTTTCCTAGCAGCCCTTTGTGATATGCCTAGACAGTCACCCCATCTACATGTATATCTACTGCTAAAGCACTTAGGAACAGCTTTTCCTTGCTTGTATTCTTCTTTCCCTGATGAGCTCTTTCTGTTACCTGCTGTGTTTAAGTCTATATTGATTTTTCTTCCTAATAAACTCCAATTCTGCTTCATGCTGGTTCATCCTGAAATTCTTTTCTGTGATGAAGTCAAGAATCCAGCTTCACCTTAGTAGAGCGCTCCAAAAGAACTCAGCAGGCTCCTGCAGAAGACAGGGCGGGGCTGTGTCTCTGGCATGCACCCTCCGCTGGCATTCATTCCTACATCACTGAAGGCAGCCCCATCTTTTAATTGTCCTCACTGAGACCATCTGACTGGATTCTGTTTCACACTGAGACTTTCACTGGTACATCAAATATGATAAATGGCTTTTAAAAGTTTAAACAAACACAAATGTTAAAGCACGGTTAAAATAAATAACAACATGAATGAGTCAGATACAGAAATTACTAAGGAAACATCTGTCACAACAGTGTTTTGTGAGCCCTTCTCTTCATGTTCTGTTAAAGAGCTGACATTCCTCACTAAGGCCTGTCCTTCACTCCAACTATGTTTTCATTATGGTTTGGAAGCTTGATTGTGAACATTCACTCGGGAATGAAATCTGGCCATGTCAAATGGACAACTATACCTCACTTAATTTACCTTTCAAAAAATGCCAGAAAAATATTTTAAAGCAATCTTAACATATAACTTGAGTAAATAGATACCTACCAAATTGGCATGCCAATTTTAGCTGATACACTAAGTATCTTAACAATCTGTTCTATATGAAGTAAGAATATTTAAAAGTCATGAAACTTCATGAAAGTACTTAATATTTATAATTGACCTTTATAAAATTTGACTTAATATTTATAATTGATCCTTATAAAATTTGATCAAATATCCTTTAAAGTGTTTCTCAATACTCTTTTTTGAGACAGGGTGTATTAGTCAGGGTCCTCTAAAGAAACAGATCTGATAAAATGAAATATATATATTAAATATATATGTATGTGTGGTATTTATTAGATTAACTTACAGGATAAAGTTCAGGTAGTTCAATAGCTGCACCAAACTTGAGAGGCTGAGAGTCCAGTAGTTGCTCAGTCCACGTGGCTGGATGTCTTAGCAGTCTCAATCTGGCACTGAAGGCCTGAAGGATTCCTGGAGATCTGCTAGTCTTCAGTCTACATTGGAATATAAAGAAGTTGGTTGGTTATGAGCCAGAGGTCAGCCACACCAGCAAGATGAACCCGCCAGTGAGAAAGAAGGCAAGTGACAAAAAGCAAGCACTCCCTTCTCCACAGCCCTTTATATGGGCTCCCATCAGAAAGCAATGCCCACATTTAGGGTGGGTCTTCCAGTTTCAAATAAACCCACTCAAGAAAGTATCTTTCATTTCAGTTAATTCCAGATCCAGTCAAGTTGACAACCAAGATTAGCTATCACACAGGGTCTCTGTCCCTTAGCCCCAGCAGGGCTACATACTTCTTATGTAGACCAGGCTGGCCTCAGTCTCACAGAGATCTTCCCGTGTCTGCCTCCCCAGTTCTGGGATTAATGGCATACACCCTGCTCTGACACTGTTAATTTCAGAATATAAATTAACAAATTGAGAAGACTTCAATTTAACAGGATAGAACTGACTGTAAATAAATCCATACTACATGCCTGGTTAAACCAGGCTTTGGGCATGCTGGAAAGCTATTGAATCATTGAAC
This sequence comes from Rhizomys pruinosus, assembly GCA_009823505.1. NCBI lineage: Eukaryota > Metazoa > Chordata > Mammalia > Rodentia > Spalacidae > Rhizomys > Rhizomys pruinosus. Next base: position 3,419,073 of record VZQC01014352.1, on the reverse strand, counting down.
CACATTCCCAAGCCCTTAAAGAATGTTTTCAGGGGGCTGGAGAGATGGCTTAGCGGTTAAGAGCACTGACTGCTCTTGCAGAGGACCCGGGTTTGATTCCTAGCACCCACATGGCGGCTAAGAACTGTCTTTAACTCCAGTTCCAGGGGAATCCGATACCCTCTTCTGACCTCTGAGGCATTGTACAACATGGGTGCACCAACATACATGTGTACAGTACACTCATATGCATAAAATCAATAAATAAAAACATTTTTAAAAAGAATGTTTTCAGTAGCTTACTTAGAATGCCATTATGTGTGTTATGTTCTCTGCCTTAATGAAGTCCATGGCATTGCCATGAATTTCTGCTTAAGGCTTTGTGGAATTTTCCTCATCTGTGAAGGTATAGTCTATGAATTGTCCTAGATGTCTATTAAAACCACCTTTTTATGAATTACTCATATGAAGTCAAACCATCACACCCAGGGAAGTATGGTGCTTTCCACTAGCCAGGCTGCTGGGGGTGGGCAATGAACATACCTTGTTAGGAGGGCAAGTCTCTGCACAAAGGATAAGCCCACTGGTGCCAGTTATTATTTTTTTCACCTGTCCACAAAATTCACTATTCACTGAACCAGAGGGACGGACGTTTAGCCAGAAACTAAAGTACTTTGGACTCAGGTATGTTTATTCTCAAGCCTCAGATTGCTAGGGGTCACTGAGTTGAAGCATGTTCTAGAAAGTAGGAAAAGTTGGGCTGGAGAGCTGGCCTAGTGGTTAAGAGCACCGACTGCTCTTACAGAGGACCCGGGTTCGATCCCCAGCACCCACATGGTGGCCGAGAACCGTCTGAAACTCTAATTCCAGAACTCCAGTTCCAGGGGAATCTGACACCCTCTTCTGACCTCCACGGCATTGCACGACATGGGTGCACAAACTTGCATGCAGACAGTACATTAATACACATACATAAATAAATAAATGCCGGACGTGGTGGCGCACGCCTTTAATCCTAGCACTTGGGAGGCAGAGGCACGCGGATCTCTGTGACTTTGAGGCCAGCCTGGTCTACAGAGTGAGTTCCAGGACAGCCAGAGCTACAGGGAGACCCTGTCTCAAAAAGACCAAAAAAAAAAAAAAAAAAAAAGGAAAAGTCAGGCTGTGTAAGAGGAAGCATTTCTGTGACGTCACCTCTATCTGGTTTCTTAAAATGATGTCAGAAGTAAAGTCTTGACAGCACTTACCCTCTAAAAATTTGGGGTTTTTTTTCACTCTAAGGGAACATTCATCTTCATATCAACTTTTATTTGGAGATTCGTATTATTAGCATTATTATTTTTTATTTATTTATATTTTGAATAGGGGATACAAGCATATGGAGGTCAGAGGACAACTTGTAAAAATACATTTTCTCCTTCTACCATGTGGATTTTCCAGGATCAAACTCACATCCTTAGGACTGGCAACAAATGCTCTCAGCCTTCTCACCTGCTCAAGATGTTATTTTTCTTGAGGAGAGTCACTAGACTATACAAACTTCAGATGGGTGATTAATCATTTCAAGTTTCCCAAGTGAAACCTCATCCAGAATCTTGGCTCCATCTTGCAAGTTACTTAGTTGAACACTAAAGAATTTTATTGTGACAGAATAATTTCTTAAAAGATTTTATCATCATTTGACAAAGAAAACACTTCCAATAGAAGGAAAGCAGACTGGAGAAATGCCAGTTTCAGAAGTAGCAGTAAAAACAACATCAATATGATATGTGGGCAGCTGAGATTCACTGTATTAGAGGAGCAGATATAACTGCACTGGCCACCAAAGAAAAGGGACCTGTTATCAAAATATTCCTAAAGAAATAACACTTCTCCACTTAGGATCTACTTTCTATCATGTTTAGATCATGATGGTGTTAGAAATCAATGTTGTTTTATAATTTCTAACTTCATAAATGAATAGGAAGCAAAGAAAGGTTACCTCAAAGATCCAGCCAACAAAGACAGCTGAGAGCTGACCTGGCTTCCTCCTCTGCGGTATGTGAGGCACATCTCACAGAGAAAGGCAGTCATTCTGTTTATCTTGTGAAACACTGAAAACTTGTCAAAACTTCCAGCTCGTCACTTCTGTGTGCATATTCCGCAATACCGATTTCTGTGGGTTATTTTATCCTTAGCCTTTAAACACTAATTGTGGTGAAATGAATTTGTTTATTTCTAAATAAATACTCAAGCATACATATGCACATACTTCAAATATGATGAACATATGTGTTTAAATTAAAATGCACTGCAGTGGAGTCCGTGAAAACACGCACTAGCAGCCATTCGAGCCTGTCTCATATGTGCCAAACTTGGAAGTCTGGGCCACTGGCCCATTTCCATGCCCGCTGGAAATCCTGCAAGGAGCTGATTTGGGAGATAATGCCAAGTCATTGAAAATGGAAGGATAAGATTTGATTCTGTAACACCAGTACCCCTGTCAATACCCCTATCAATATGATCTAGCTGGGTTGCCTTTTTTGGCAAGTCTAGCAAATGATTTTTAAAAATATTTATTTTTATTTTTTTATGTGTAGGAGTGTTATATCTGCTTGTGTGTAAGTGTACCTGTGTCGTACAATTCCTGTGCAGGCCAGAAGAGGGCATCGGATCCCCTGGAACTGAAGCTGTGGATGGTTGCTAGCTGCCATGTGGGTGCTAGGATTCAAACTTGGGTCTTCTACAAGAGCAGCACCCAGTGTTCTTAAATGCTGAGCCATCTCTCCAGCTCCAAGTCTAACAAATGATTAATACTGTATTTCGAATCTGAAAGAAGGAGATACTAACACAAATAAAGCAGTTCTTATCAGAGGAATCAGATTGGTTAATTAATCACATGGATAAACAAGGTGTTATGGCTTCACATTCCAGCAAGTTTTCCCACTCAAATATGTATTTTCAAACAATTATCTTTTATGAAACCAGGACATACAAAGAAATTCCATGCGGATACTTCTAAAGACATAACTACTTTGCTAACTCTGATGAGTCATGAGAAGGAAGTGATTGTCTTAATTCACTACAAGTAAAAGAAGGCATGTGGTTCACACAAAAGCCCTTCCTTAATGCAAGGAGAATGCAATTGAAAAACTAGAGAAATGAATTAGACTACTTTTCCTCCTTGTGATCTAAGTGGGCTCTTGTCTGAGAGCCACACTTCTCCGCCTTACGTGGTTTCTAACAACAGCTGATCATCCCATGCAGCAGTATTTTGCCACAGTTTAACAACTCATACACATTTGCTGGCATAAGCAACTCTGTTATGGTGCTCACGAATTTTCTGAGCTGGGGAAATGAGGAGGAATTACAGGGATGATTGCTCTGCTCTGTCGTGTCCATGGCCTGACAAGACTCAAATGACGTTAAGGGATGGAAGCAGCCGAGGTTAGAATCACGCAGAGACTTCTTCACTGACATGACTGGGACCCTAAGAGCAATGACCAAAGGGCTGGCCTGAGATGGGGCTTTCCAATGCAGTGTTCACATGTAGCTTTTCTGGACTTCATAAAACCAGAGGGAAAGCCCTTTTTACCAGATAGCCCAAGACACTGGCCTGCTCTTGAAAGACAACAGATCCTCCCAGCCATGTTCCACTGGATGGAACAGGACAGGCCCATTTGGATGGAATTGCTGAGGACATGACTTCTTGATGGACTAGGAGTCTCAGACTTTGCAGTCATGTTCTTAAACTGCCAGAAGCACACAAGTTAAAGTCAGTGAGCATCAGTGAATATCAGTAAAGCAGCTACAATTTACTTGTATTATCTAAGGCACACTATTAGAATCCTTAACAACATTATCTCTGTTTCTAAGTCATGTGTCTGAAGCTCTATGGTTAGGAAACTGACCTCAGGCCAGGGCAGGTAACCTCAGGCCAGGGGGTTATTTTGCAAGTTCTTCGTCCCCATGGCCTGAGCTCCTCACTTACCACTGAGGACACTCTATTTACACAATTAAAAAAAAACTTTTCCCAGACAGGCGAGGCAGCACATGCCTTTAATCCCAGCACTCGGGAGGCAAGAGGCAGGCAGATCTCTGTGAGTTCAAGGCCAGCCTGGTCTACAGAGGGAGCTCCAGGCCAGCTGGGACTAAAGGGACAGCCTGTCTCAAAAATACCAAAACAAAACAAAACAAAAAACCTTTTCCCCAATTAAAAGGAATATTCTTTAATTTCATGAATTAGCATAGGAAGTATAGGATTTAGGGTATTGTAGTTCAGTTCCTATGACAACTAAAGACTCATCAAACACCAAAAACCAAATTCATTCAGTCCATTTAACATACTAATTAATAAAAAAAAAGTCTATTGCATTAGTTTCCTAATGCTGCTCCAGCAAATTAACACACATTTGTGGCTTACAGTCACAGATTCATTACTTTATATGTCTGGAGCACAGAAGCCAGGAGAGAACACCCAGAGCTCAGACTACAGTGTGGAGAAGGCTGCCTGTCTCCGTGCTCTGCTTCCTGGCCTTGTCCAGACCCTAGACACCGACGCCATTCCTTGGCTCAGATCTCCTACATCTCAGCCTCTGCTCTGTCCTCATTTTCCGACTGATTCTTCAGTTTTCTTCTTTTGCTGTAAGGACCCTCATGACTGCATTGGATCCGTATCAATAACTCTGCTCATTTCGAAACTCTTAATTGCATCTCCCAAGTCCCTTTTTCCCATGTATAGTGGCATATTCCTAAGATCTGAGGATGAGGATTTGGACATAATTGTAAATGTACATCTACAAAGGCTGTCACACCATTGCGACATCCAGGCACACGTGATCTGTGTCCTCCAATTTAAACAGCCCCAATATTCTGTCATCTGCTCACACAAAGGTGTGATATTTACCAATTATCAGGCCCTTAATTACACCATTTCCTCCATATCTGCAAGCTAGCTATCTCATCAAGCTTATTAAGACAGTCACTCACAACTGTGGAGGTTGAGTCTCCCCTGTTCCACTCTTTCAACACTATGGAGGAGAGCAGTGAGGTGCGCTTTGTGGAACCATGCCCATGTACTTCTCCTCAGATCCTTGACAGACAGCCGCACCTGTGTCCAAACACACTTCCCAATCTCAGGGTTCAGCCCAGGTTTGAAGAAGCACATCAACCCCTCCTTCCTCACAGTCGAGCATGTCTGATTACACTCAAAGTGGCAAGATCAGAGAGATTTCAAGCACAGAGCCATGTCTAAACATGACAGGAATTTTGTTACCCTTTCTCCGTGATCATAGTCACCTCCTGTCAGGTATTGTTTCTTGCAGAATGACCCATCCCTATGTCCCACCTCCGATAACAGTAAAATATCATAGAAAGTCCAAGGGATGGATGTGGACATTGTGATTTTCATGCAAGCCTTCTCATTTGTTCAAGCTCAGCACTTAGCCACGGGCCGTGACTGGAATTTATTAACTTGCTAAAATTGATGCTGTGAGGTCTTCAGCCATTGTATGGTGACTGTTGCTTAATTACCCATATCTAAAGGGTGGCGTTGGCTGATTTGTGATTCTTGCCGTTCTCTAGGCCTGTGCAGCCCTCTGTCCAGTCACAGCACAGCTCATTGAGTACCTACTGAAAAGTAGCCTCCAGAAATACCTGAAAGGGCCCACCGGCATGAGCCTCATCCATCCTGTATTCTCAGAGTGTGTGACCGCTGGTGCAGCACCAAGAATCTGCTCTGGGTGGGCAGTGAAGAGCTCAGACATGCCAGCAAACGCCAAGGAGAAGCTGGGTAATTTTATTCCAATTACACTCTTAGTGGCATGATGTCACAGTATAAATTTGTACTTTTGCATGCAGCTCATGCTGGTGTGATGACAGCTCTTAAAATATTGAGTGATTGTGGACCCGTCAGCATAAAATTATTCTAACATGGTGCCTTTATTAGTGCTTCAATAAATGCCATTCTTCTTGTGTTCTGAGGTGGCATTTGCAAATGAGCTAATTTCTCTGCAGTAAAATAATTGTGTTGCATTTATTTTGCGAGGGAAAAAACAGCGCTATTACATAAAGGGGGTTCTTTTTCCATCAAAACCACACACGCTGTAGTTAGTCAAGTTTAAAAAAGAATGCATTAACTAAATGACTAGGTAATTATTTAAATGAACTCACTGCTTTAAAAAGCTATAGATGGGATAAACACCTTTAAAAAAGTCCCTTGTTATTACAAAAAGATGTGGCAAATTAGTCACAGGGGCATCTACGCTCCAAGTCCTGGTGGGGGTGTTTGCTGACTGGTGACAGGCATTTTCAGGGCTCATTACCAGTCTCTTGACTTTGTGCCATTCTGGCTTCATTCTCCAGAAAGAGTAGACTTGGAAACAGAGAAGAGGATGGGTATTATTTGAATTTCATCCTCTGTATTTTGCTGTATTTTTCTTTTGGCCTGGAATCCTACAATTGTATCAAAAGTCCCCAGTTTAAAGTCCTACCATATAAGGACTCTTCTGCATGTCGCAGGTAAGCACCAACCCTGGTAAGCAAGCAGGGAGTTGCTCACTGGTGGGTGTCTCTCCAAATCCCACACTAAGCCTCTTCTCATTTAGTAGATGACATCAAGATGGAGGAACAGTACACTGGCCTACACTACACTGCTACTTTACATTCAGCTTTAAAAAAAAGAAAGAAAAGGAAAAGGAAGAATGAAGGGAGGGAGGGAGGAAGGGAGGGAGGGGAGAGAGAGTAAGAGAGAGAGAGAGAGAGAGTAAGGAAAATTATAATGGAGGTTGGAGATGTGGTTCCGTGGGAGAGTGCTTTTTGAGCATGCTTGAAGCTCTGAGTTAGACATGGGAGAGATATAGATGGTAGATGATCATAAAGGGGATGTTTGAACTCGCATGACTAAGAAATTGTAAGCCGTGGCTCCTCCTCATCTCCAAGGCTGGGAAGAGTGCTGGGCAATTTCCTCCCTTAGATACTATCCTGTCTTTGGAAAATCATGTCAGAAATGCAAACAACAACAACAAAAAATACTTAAAGATAATTTAAAGGAAAGCAATAAATTATGAAAATTGACTTTACCAGCTAAGACAGCAAACTAGACCAGTGGTTAAGAACACTTGTTGACCTTCAGAGGACCAGGGTTCTATTCCCAGCACCCACATACTAGGTAACTACCACCAAGGGATTGGATACCCTCTTCTGGCCTTTGAGGGCACTGCATCCACGTGGTACACTTAGATACCAACAGGCAAAGCATTCATACACATAAAATATACAAATAAATAATTTTAGTTAAAAAAAACAAAACTTTGAGATCTATAATAAGTACATTTGGCCCAAACCTATAGAGCCACTCTCCAGTCTGGGCTTTGACCTTAAGAGCTGAGCTATTTTCCCTCTACAGTGTACATATTTTTAAAAGCAGAGACCATATTCATAGAGAAGTGGGAATAAGAAATGAAGTAAGTCTCTCAACAACTGAGAAAAAAATCTGTTTTCATTCAAGCAAACACATCACAGGTGAATTACAGGCTTAAGACTGCAGATAAATAGTCTAAGAACTCTTAGGAATGTGTTCTCATTCCTAACAGGCAAAGTACAGCTTAGATAATCACTTTTAATTGAATTTAGCTTTTATGTAGAGTGGGAATTATCAATGAAAGTCAATCTTGTCCCCTACAGGACACTTATCAATGTCAGGAACTGCCCTTCTCCTCCATAAGATGATTTATCTGAGCAAATGCATCAATGGTTCCACAACTGAGAAAACTTGATAGAGAAAACGTAGGTAGATAACCACAAAGAACTATTTACAGGAAAATCTTTAAGCATTCTTCTCTGTTATTCTATTAGGCCTAGAGTTTCACAATTGACCAATTTCTGGGTTGTATTAAAGCATTAAAAATATATTTTTACATCATTTCCTGGAAAAAAAAATTCTCAAAATGAAAGACAATTTTTCTTTGTATTTTATGTTGCTATGGTTTTACCCAGGTCTGTGACACAGACCTTGACCTTTGGAGAATGGATTTCCCCAGTCTTCTGTCCCATCCCAGTAAACTGGGTGGTGACTTTAATGCTAAAGTGACAGAGGAACCAGGGACTAAATGTACTCTCTACCCAGGATAGTACAGCTTTTTAAGCAGGTTAGCAGTCAGTCATTTTCCGCCATTTGCTTCATCTTACCTTACTCAAAGCAGAAAAGTTAGATCTCACATCCATGTCATAAAGATTAATGACAGGACCCCTTTTGAGTGATGTAAAAAATATATTTGTAATGTTTTTGACATGTCTCAATATGAGCATTGACCCATAGGCAAGTTGCTAAACCCTCTGGATCTGATCTTATTCTCTTCTGTTTCATTAGACAATGGGAGCTTTGAAATGCAGTCTGGAACCTATAAAAGATTCCTCCAGATGCCAAGGGAAATCCTATGCAACTTCAGATCTGAGACACATCCCAGCTTCCTACCTGTATGGATCTACTGTTTGCTTTAAAAAAGGTTAACCACTGGGAAGTAAAACATTGGCCATTTTAGGAAAATTAAAATCCATTCTACCTCTCACTTGCCTTGGCCTGTCACCCTTAGGGCCTCTGATAATACCATTTGACTTGATATCCTCCTTTGGATTTAGGATCCAGTGGAGCCTGGATCACAGGAAACCCCTCCATAAGTGAGGTTAATTGGGAATATCAGCTTGACCCAATTGAATGATGCCCATGGAACTAGAAAGCATTACTTCTGAGCTGCCTGTGAGGGAAGACCACTTTCTCCATGAAAGGTGGGCATCCAGCAGGCTGGGTGCATGGATACAAGAGACGAGGGGCCAACAGGAAGCCTGTGTCCAGACATTTCCTCCACCCTGGTGTCTGCTTGCTGATGCTGATGCTGATGCTGATGCAGTGGCGCCTCACCCTCTAGGTTCTACAAGGGGCCAACAGGAAGCCTGTGTCCAGACATTCCCTCCATGCTGCTGTCTGCTTGCTGATGCTGAAGCAGTGGCGCCTCACCCTCTAGTTTTTTCATCCTTTAGACTGTAAATCTTCAGCAGTTCTGGGAGACTGGATGGGCCTGGGCCTAGGATGAAGGTTGATCGTTGACATCCTTGTTCTGAGGCTTCCAGATGTGGAGGCTGCACTGTGGTCCCTACTAACTTCTCTGGCTTCGTGGTCTGGCATCATTACTTCTGCATGCCAGTGTCCTCATCTGAAAGTGGAAATAAGATCATCTAGCTCTCTCCACTTAAATATATAATTAAATAAGTTAATATCTATAAGAACCTCTGGCCAGAGCATGCCCTATGATAAGCACTATATAAACCCTTCTTCATTGAAATCCATCCAAATGCAGAGATGTTTCCATTTTCCTGTTTTGTGTTTAACAATAGAAAACCCAAGTTCAAAGCACAGCAAATACATAATATATAATAATATATTTGATCAAAGCACTGAGCTGTTATAATTGCCATCCTGGTAATAATTTCCTTCTTCAGATATAATAAAGGTATACTCTACCCACAGACAATACAAACAATTTAATATCATCCTATATGTACATTGATTTAATAAGCATGAGGACCTTATGAAGGAAATATTATTAGCATCCCCATACAACAGATGAGAAAACTGAAGTTTAAAATTATTTTCCTAGGACCATGTAGGTACATGTAGAGTGAGGGTTTGAAGTCAGGCACTCCAGATTTAAGATCTATGTTCCTAAATATGACATATTATAGTGTAGATAAAACACACTGTACTACCCTGCCTCTCTCACAGGGTCACAATCCTTTCTGGTTTTATTTAATACTTAGGTCCGTACCACCTTTAATTTAAACAGCATATTGCTTGTGAGCAGACAAGCTTTTTACTTTTCTCTATATAACACTGATAGAAGGAACATGAACAGTTAATCACTTTCTAAATTCTCTAGCAATAAAAATGGCATAATACTAAATTCTAATGACATCACAGAAAGTAAACGATGTTGAAACAGACTCTTCCTCTGAAATTCAATTGAACCCTACTGCTGTGTTTATGTTTTTTTATATGTTTGTATTAGGTTTGTGCAAAATATTTGGAAATCCACTCAGATAAATTATCCAAAAAGCTGGTAAGTGGCCCTTTTATGTTTCCTAGAAAAGACCAGAGCCAGTAGGCAATCTTTACTATCCTAGAGAGAGAGGGAAACGCAGCAGTGAGGCTGAAAAGGCACAAGGGGCCTCAGAAGTTCCATCAGAGCTGCTTCCCGTCTTGTTATTCATACTCTGTCACAAGCAAATGGCTTAAAAACCGACAAGGGAGCTTTCAGCCTTCTTGCAAACGCAGGTGGGTAGAGCCTCCATCAGTACTGTCTGCCAAAGGCAAGCTGGGGAGAAGGAAGAAGCGGATGCGTAGGACACAGGAGCCTCAGGGACCCATTTGCCACCAGGATGTTGGCAGTGTGGAGAACAATTCCTGTGAGGCTGGGTGCATTGTCTGGAGCTTGGACACCCTGAACACCAGCCAGCTCCAGCGGTCTTCACTGTGATATGTTGCCCTTCTGAACACAAGTAGCACATGGAGACTGAACCCTCACATGGCCCAAACTTGGGCCAATGATCCACTTCGCCTGTGGGAGGCAATGGAGCTTATTTAAAATGGAGAGATGGCCTAGCGGTTAAGAGCACCACCGCTCTTGCAGAAGACCTGGGTTTTATCCCCAGCACCCACATGGCAGCTGAGAACCGTCTGTAACTCCAATTGACCTCCACGGCATTGCACGACACAGGCGCACAGACCTGCATGCAGACAGTACATTCATACACACAAATAAAAATAAAATTAAATTAAAAAAATAAATAAATAAAATGCAGCCTGAAGACAAACCTTGCATGTTCCATCTTCTCCCTGCCATTTGCTCCCTGTGTGATGATGAGAAAGCTCCCTAACCTCTTTCAAGCCTCTGTTTCCTCATTGCAGAAGAATGAAAATAATAGTTTCCCAATCCTAGGGTTATTGTAAAGATTATTCCAGCTAACGCACATAAAGTACTAAGGGAAATGCCCAGTGTGCACTAAGCACTGGATAAATGTTAACTATTTTTGTGCAAGTCTTTTCTGCCTAATTAGGTAGTACATTCCTCCGCTCCTGCACTTTTCTGTCCTACGCAGCAGCAGTCATAGCAGAGCAATTTGCATAAAAGAGGTGCTCAAAAACTGTAGAGAGACAAGTTGGCACTTTTGTTTTCAGACTTTGCTCTTAGTCTCGTGATTCACAAATAACTGAGTATCCAGTCATTTGAGATGCTTTATTGCACAGCTCCACCTCCTGTTCTAGACATTCTAAGTGTGCAAACCTTCAAGGAGACAGATGTAGGGAAACATGTCCGAGAGCAAAACTAGCCAACATCAAAGCAAATTCCTCACCCTTGAATCTGACTCGCTGCCCCTCTTCATAGGGTCCTGCCTTTCTGGTTATATCTGCCTGGGTGTTTCTTATTAGCTGAACACATGGAACTAATAATTCTAAAGAAAAAAGAGAAGGTACTAAGGGATGGGGAGATCTGCAAGGAGAGGGGACCGAGGAGGAGACATCTGAGTCCCACCAGCGATACCTACAGCACTTCTCACACTGCAGCCCACGCCAAGCTTGTGTGTTGGCAAGCCCGTTGGTTACAATCAGTCCTGACAGCCATACTTGGTGAAGAATAAGGACAACGATGCCATCAGATCTTAAGGAGTGTATCTCTGCCAGGTAATGACAAAGGCTCTGCCCCAGAAAAGTACTGAGCACATGCCAAAAACAAAAATGGAAATTCCGGGCAGAGTTCCCAGGTATAACTGCTTCTGACAAAGGTCTCCACTTCCTGCTCTGACTCCCACGTTCTTCCCAACTCCCATAAGCTGAGGATCTTTGATCTAGTCAAGGAAACCAAGCCCTGAGGTTTACTTTTCATTGGGGCATGAAAATTTCAGACAATGCTTCTCATACCATGTTTGATAGAACCCCTCTCGATTCCCAATTGAGACAAGCCTCTCTGTGCTTCTGCAAGACTGAGAACGACATATAAAAAGACAGTGCAGTTCAAAGGAAAGGGATTACCACGAGAATTCAGAGCAAATGTCTTTCTGTAATAATATATTTACTGCAAGGAATGGTGCTCCAGAACTCTGTGTTCTCTGACTACAACAGGAGTCGAAAGGATCTGTTTCTCTCTCAAAGAGGTAAGATCCACAAGTAACATGCTTAGTAAAGTAAACGAAGCCTGCCTAGCAAGTGAGCTACTTATCTTCAAAACTGAAATTTGTCATACTGTAGAAAAGGTCTGGAAACCCTCCTCAAATCAGGGAAAGTAGATAAGAATTATTGATTACAGAGGGCTGAGAAACGTGGCAGGGAAGGAGAGAATTCCATAAAATTGCAAGATAATCTTAGAAAAACCACAAACAGCACAGCCCTGAAACAATGTGTAATAGAAGAGAGTGCTTTTTACATAAAAAAAAAAAATGAAGATTGAAATAGTTTGCTAAAGAAGAATAAAATTCAATAAAATGCCAACATTTTAGTTTTTTTTTTTTTTTCTATTTCTAATACATCTCAAACCTTTAACATGAACACACAGGAACAACAGAAAAATCCAATATTCTTTGATTTCAATTTTTTTCCCCAGTGTTTACCCACACTATAGGATATAGTAAAAATTAAGACCAGAGATATTTAGAGCATTGTCCTAGTTTACTTCTTTTTTTTTTTTTTTTTTTTTGTCTTTTCGAGACAGGGTCTCCCTGCAGCCCCAGCTGTCCTGGAACTCACTCTGTAGACCAGGCTGGCCTTGAACTCACAAAGATCCTCCTGCCTCTGCCTACTGAGTGCTAGGATTAAAGGCATGTGCCACCACGCTGGGCCTAGTTTACTTCTTTATTACTGTGATAAAAACACTGACCGAAACCAACCTGGGAAGAAAAAGGTTCATTTTTTAAATATTTTTATTGTTTTATTTTATGTACTCAAGTGTTTTGACTGCATGTAAGAGCACCCATGCCATGCAACCCTTGAGGAGGCTAAAAGAGCACATCAGATCCCCTGAAGCTAGAGTTAGGCATGGTTATTAGCCTCCAGATAGGTGGTGAGAATCAAACCAAGGTTCTTTACAAGAGCTTTTAACCACTGAGCCATCTCTCTGACCCCAGAAAGTGTTGATTTTATGTTATGTCTCCCAGGACACAATTCATTACAGAGGGAAGTGAGGACAGGAACTCAGGGCAAGAACCTGGAGGCAGGATCTGAAGCACAGACCATGGAGGAACGCTGCTTACTGGCAGCTCCTCTGGCCTGTGCTCAGCCTGCTTTCTTATACAACACAGGACCACCTGCCCAGGTGTGGTACTGCCTGCAGGGGCCAGGCCTTCCCACATCACTCAAGAAAATGTGCCACAAACATGGTCAGAGGTCAGTCCATTGGAGGACATTCCTCAACTGACGTTCCCTCTACCCAACGATGTCAAGTTTTCAGCTGAAGCTATCTGGCACAACTGACCCCTTGTCAACTTGACACACAAACACATCACTATTAAACCACAAACTTATCCATTTCTTGTCCCCAAAATGTGATGTTAACATTAATATCACAATATAAAACAGTGCAACTCTAAAAGTCCTATGGTCTTTAAAAAAGTCTAGTTGTGGTCTCAACCCAAAACAAGTTAAATACTGTTTATTTCAAAAGGGAAGAACTGGGCACAACAAAGTCCAGCAATGTAGCTCAGCATCTGGTATCTGGGACTCAGTCATGATCTTCGAGGCTCAAAAGAGCTTGGGAAGCTCCACTTCTGCCTCTGACTCTGCCATCCACAATGTACACAGTTAGTCTCATGGGCTCAGTCCACCTCCCCTCCACACTCGCTGCCCTTAGTGGTCATCCCATGGTCCTGACATCTCCAATATGCCGGGGCCTCCATTGTAACTGGGGTTGCACCAATGGCTTCTCCTAGCCTCAGATCCTCTCCACGACCCCTTCAGTCCTGGGGGTCTTTACTGCAACTGGTCCTGTATATTCACCAATAGCCTTTCCAAACCCCTCACAGTGCCAAGAAGCCTCAGCTGTTCTCCATGGCCTTTTCATGCCCTCAAAACCAGTGTCTTACAGGGGTCTCTTACACATTACCAAGTCCCGCTTCCAGCTTGAGATGAACCCTCAGGCTCCCTCTGTATCACAGTTTCTGTGTGTTGACTTTGAGGAAATATTTTCCAGAAGATGTCACCTCAATAAGACTGACTTCTTTTTAATCACAGCTGAGTTTTCAGCCTCAGAGGACCAGAGACTACAGATTCTCAATTCAAAATATCTCACAAATGGCCCTGATAGTCTTTGCTTCCCCTGAAACTTCACAAGGCAGGCCTCCATATTTTAATTTCTCTTCAGCATATCTGTTCCAAGCTCCACAGCAATAGTCCACTAACCTCTGAGCACTCAGTGGCTTTTCTAACCTAGAGTTTCAAACACTTCCACAATCCTCCCCAAAACAATCTAATCAGGTTTGTCACAGCAATACCCCATGATCCTGGTACCAATTTTTGTTCTAGTTTTCTTCTCCATTGCTCTGATAAAAACACTGACCAAAACCAACTTGGAGAGGAAAGGGTATATCTTACATCTCCCAGGCCACAGTTCACCACTGAGGGAATTCAGAGCAGGAATCTGACCATGGAGGAACGCTGGTTACTGGCTTCATCCTCTGGCCTGTGCTCAGCCTTTCTTTTTTTTCTTTTTTCTTTCTTTTTTTTTTTTTTTTTTTTTTTTTGGTCTTTTTGAGACAGGGTCTCCCTGTAGCCCCAGCTGTCCTGGAACTAACTGTGTAGACCAGGCTGGCCTTGAACTCACAAAGATTGGCCTGCCTCTGCCTCCCAAGTGCTAGGATTAAAGGCGTGCGCCACCATGCCCGGCTACTCATCTTCTTTTCTTAAAACCCATAGAGTCCAATTTGTGTTCCCCAAATACTCTTGAGTGTGGGGCTATCCCTGGAGCATAGTCAACCTACAAGGGTCACACCCCCAAAGAAAACTGCTCCTCTGTCTCTAGCAGCTATCATTGCTAATTGCTTCTCTGCTAAAGCTTTGGCTTCATGTCCATCTCCCCCTCCCTGCTGGGATTTTGTCTCATCTGGCCTTGTGCAAGCCTGGAGTATGTTATAACAACTGTTATGAGTTCATATGTCTAACTGCTTTGTTATGTCTGGAAAACACTGGGCTTTTTTATTCATCCACCATCTCTGGCTCTTACAATCTTTCTGTCACCTCTCCCATAATGAATTTTGGGGAAGAAGTGTGATACAGGTGTCCCATTTATGTCCCAGTCTCATATTCTCTGCACTTTGACCAGTTGTGAGTTTCTGTATTAATTGCTATCTACTGCAAAAATAAGCTTCTCTGATGAGGGTTAAGAGATTCGCTAATCTAGGGGTTTAATAGTGAGTCCCCAGGATTTGGTTTAATATTGTGTCCATTTAGCTGAATAAGAGTAGTACAATCTCCCCTAGCATCAATGGCCTATCTAGCCACATGTTCTTGGTCCTGAAACTAGTATCAGGTATGGATTCCATATTGGAGAGCAGACCTTAAATCTAATCAGAATATGTCTGGTTACTCTCATAACACCTGTGCCACCACTGTACAAGTAGGCATACCTTGCCAGGCCAGATGCAATTGTGCTCTTGTTTGTTCTTCCTGAGCTTCTAGTTACATAAACCGGAGGTTACCCTCCTTCATGTGGCAATGTGAACACATGGGTTCTGCAGTGACTCCTCCATAACATCACTGGAGTTAAGGCACTGGATCAGTAAGAAACACTGGAAATTTGCAAAATCTCTGCAGATTGACAGATCACACGACCATCACTAACCAACACTTTGAAACATGCGTTTTACGTGAACTGACTTATTCCTTTGCCATAGCATTCTGAAAACAAGGTAAAACACATTGCAAGAATACAAAGTATTATAGATATGGTGCAGTAAGGAATAAGAAAACGTAAGTCTAGAAGAAAATATAAGTGGTTTCCAAGTAAGGCACACGAGGCGAGAGGAGAGAAAGGCAGAGAAGGGGATGACACTGCACACGAAAGTAAAAGTGGAAACAAAAAGCCAGGTTTATAAGCAACTGGGCCAGGAACTCAGAGATGGGCCTGATCACAGAAGTAACCAATAACTCTCAGCAAATGGACAAAAACTCCGTAGGCAGGTCTGTGCAAACTGGGAAAATCCCACAAATCCTGTAGTGGGAGGATCACTCCTGCTCCTCCGGGTCTCATTTCAGGGTGGCGGGTAATCATTTTTCTAACGCTCCCTGAGTTCTCTCGGGCAGCACTGCCCTTCACTGTAAATGCCTGGCTCTAGTGTTCAGCCTCGCTCTGAAGCCCCTGTGATTCACTTATTCCCTTTTCATTGCTCTTTGAGCCTCGTCCCCAGGGAGCTCTGATCTGGGATGGACAGGGCTTTTTTGCTCATCTTGAAATCCCGTTCTGTATCAGCAGGCAGGCTTCACCTTCAGTGGACCGGGCTGACCTGATATGGCTGAAAGATAAAAATGTGCTCCATGCACTCTATTCCTTTCTCCATGAGAAAGCAGTGGCATCTGCCAAGAATGCTTCTTGCATTGAAAGTAGATTCCTAACAAGACAGTCTGCTCCACTTTGCCCACAAAAAAAGGGCACTAAGTCCAGAGACACAGCTGAGCCCACTGTGAGCCCAGCATTCTTTGGTCCTTTGACCTTAGGAGAACTGCAGACCCACAGACTTCCCACCTGTAAAGCAGAACCAATTGTACCTAAAGCTAAGGGTGATTAGAAGGATTAAGTGAAATAATGCTTCACAATTTGAGGAATCTGTCAACTCTGAATATACATAAATAGTATGTAAGGCTGGACATAATAGCATGATCTGTGCAGCCAGCATCAGAAAGCTAACGCAAAAGGATCATGAGTTTGAGGCCAGCCTCAATTTCAATGGCAAGTTACTGTTTTTTAGAAAATGGGGGCTGGAGAGATGGCTTAGCTATTAAGAGCACAAACTGCTCTTTCAGAGGACCCAGATTCAATTCCCAGCACCTACATGGCAGCTAATAACCGTCTTTAAGCCAGGTATGGTGGCACATGCCTTTATTTTATTTTTTAAATTTATTTATTTATATATATTTTTATCAAATCTAGACCCGTGTCCCCCCCATCCCCCCACCCCTCCAGAGCTCGTGCATTCTGCCAAACATGCTTCTCATCTCTTTCTCAGTCTTTCTCAAAATTCTCCATGTGGAAGTTGACTGTTTTGAGCAGAAGTTCACTGTCTCAGTCAGTTCTTTGATGCAGTCCTTTCTGTTGTTGTTGTTGTTGTTGTTGTTGTTTCCAATATGCATCACTCCCAACTGCTTGGACAAAAGCTCAAGGGGCTGTGCACATGAAATACTTACAACTAGGTAATTGGCACTAGCATCCACAGATGAGGGATACCATTCGTCGTTTGTTTTTCTGGGACTGTGTTACTTCACTCAGCATGATGTCCTCTAGCTCCACCATTTTCCTGCAAAGCTCATGATGTCCACTTTCTTTACTGCTGCATAGAACTCCATTGTGTATATGTACCACGTTTTCTCTATCCACTCGTGAGTTGAGGGGCATTTGGGTTGGTTCCAGCTCCTTGCTATTGTGAAGAGAGCTGAAATAAACATGGCCATGCATGTATCTCTGTGGTGGGGTGAGTCTTGAGGGTATATGCCTAGGAGTGGTATGGCTGGGTCGGGTGGCAAGTTCATTCCAAGTCTTCCAAGGGTTCTCCACACTGCTTTCCATAGTGGCTGCACAAGTTTACATTCTCACCAGCAGTGGATGAGTGTTCCCCTTTCCCCACAACCTCTCCAGCACTTGGTATCATTTGTTTTCTTGATCCTAGCCAGTCTTATTGGAGTAAGATGATATCTTAAAGTGGTTTTCATTTGCATTTCCTTAATGATTAGTGATGTTGAGCAGTTCTTGAGGTGTTTCTCAGACATCTCTAATTCCTCGCTTGTGAAGTCTCTGTTCAGTTCTTTGCTCCATCTATTGAGCGGGTCATTTGTTTTCTTTTTTCTTTGTTTTTTGAGTAGTTTATATATTCTGGAAATCAATGCTTTGTCAGATGTATCTGCAGTGAAGGTTTCCTCCCACTCTGTGGGATTTCTCTTCACTTCCTTGATTGTTTCTTTTGATGTACAGAAGCTTTTGAGTTTGATGAGGTCCCATTTGTCAATTGTCGACCTTAATTCTTGTGCAGCTGCTGTCTGATTTAGGAAGTCTTTTCCTACGCCTATGTCTTGTAGTCTGCTGCCAACTTTTTCTTCTATCACCTTCAGAGTTTGGGGTTTCACGTTGAGGTCTTTAATCCATCTGGAGTTGACTTTTGTACAGGGTGAGAGGTAGGGGTTTAATTTCATTCTTCTACAAGTGGTGATCCAGTTTTGCCAACACCACTTGCTGAAGATGCTGTCTTTTCTCCATTGTGGTTTCTTGGCCCCCTTGTCAAATATGAGATGGCTGAAATTGTATGTGCTCAGATTTGGATCTTCGGTTTTGTTCCATTGGTCAACAGGTCTGTTTTTGTGCCAGTACCAGGCTGTTTTTATGACTATAGCCCTGTAGTATAGTTTAAAATCTGGTATAGAGATCCCTCCTGTGTAGCTCTTTTCACTCAGGATTGATTTGGCTATTCGGGGTCTTTTGTTTTTCCAAATGAATTTAAGAACTTTTGTTTCCAAGCCTGTGAAGAAACTCTTGGGGATTTTGATTGGGATTGCATTAAATCTATACAAGAGTTTTGGTAAAATGGACATTTTTACAATGTTAATTTTCCCAATCCATGAGCATGGGAGGTTTTTCCATCTTCTGAGGTCTTCTTCAATTTCTTTCTTTAAGGGTTTAAAATTTTTGTTGTAGAGGTCTTTGGTGTCTTTGGTTAGGTTTGTTCCTAGGTATCTTATTGTTTTTGAGGCTATTGTGAGTGGGAAGGTCTCTTTGAATTCTTTCTCCAGTTGCTTGTTCTTGGTGTAAAGAAAGGCCATTGATTTTCTAAGGTTAATTTTGTATCCTGCCACTTTGCTGAAGCTGTTAATCGTTTCTAGGAGTTTTCTGGTGGAGTTTTTTGCATCCCTTAAGTAAACAATCATATCATCAGCAAATAGGGATAGTTTGACTTCCTCTTTTCCAATTAGTACTCCTTTAATATCCTTTTCTTGCCTTATTGCTCTAGCAAGTGTTTCAAGCACTATATTGAAGAGGAGTGGTGATAGGGGGCAGCCTTGCCGAGTTCCTACCTTTAAAGGGAATGTTTCTGTCATTTCCCCATTTAGGATGATATTGGCTGTGGGTTTCCTGTATATGGCTTTGATTACATTGAGGAATGATCCCTCCAATCCAATTCCTTCTAGGACTTTAAGCATGAAGGGATGCTGGATTTTGTCAAAGGCTTTTTCAGCATCAATTGCGATGATGGTGTGGTTTTTGTCTTTGATTCCGTTTATGTGTTTGATGATGTTTATTGATTTTCGTATGTTGAACCATCCCTGCATCTCTGGTATGAATCCAACTTGGTCATGATGGATGATCTTCTTGATGTGGGTCTGTATGCGATTTGCCAGTATTCTGTTTAGAATTTTGGCATCTGTGTTCATGAGGGAGATGGGTCTATAATTCTCCTTTTTAGTTGGATCTTTGCCTGGTTTTGGTAATAGAGTGATGTTGGCTTCATAGAAGGAATTTGGGAGAATTCCCTCTGATTGTATACTTCTAAACAGTTTCAGAAATAATGGTTGTAGGTCTTTTTGAAATGTTTTATAGAATTCTGCTGTGAAACCGTCTGGGCCTGGGCTTTTTTTAGTTGGGAGGCTTCTTACTACATCCTCTATTTCTTCATATGTTATGGGTCTGTTTAAGCTGCTGGTCTCCTCTTGGCCAAGCTTTGGTGATTCCCAAGATTTCAGATATTCATCCATTTCTTCTAGATTTTCAAACTTGGTAGAATATAGGTTCTTGTAATATTCCCATATAATTTTCTTGATCTTTTCCTTGTCCGTTGTGATATTTCCCTTTTCATCACAGATTGTATTGATTTGGAGTTGTTCCTTCTTTCTTTTTGTTAACTGGGCTAGAGGTCTGTCTATCTTGTTTATTCTTTCAAAGAACCAACTTTTGGCTTCATTGATTTTTTGTATTGTTTTCTTTGTTTCTATTTCATTGATTTCTGCTCTGATTTTTGTTATTTCTTCCTGTCTGTTGCGTTTAGGGTTCATCTGTTGTTGCCTCTCAAGTGCTTTTAGCTGTAGTGTTAGATCATTCACTTGTGCTCTTTCTGTTTTTCTAATGTAGGCACCCAGGGCTATAAATTTCCCTCTTAGGACTGCTTTTAAGGTATCCCATAAGTTTTGTTGTGTTGTATTGTCATTGTCATTCAGTTCCAGGAATGTTTTTATTTCTTTCTTTATCTCTTCCTTGACCCATTCATTATTCAAGAGTGTGTTGTTTAGTCTCCATGTGTTCTTGTAGGCAGGAGGGCTTGTCCTGGTGTTGATGTTGAGCTTCATTGCACTGTGGTCTGACAGGATGCATGAAATTATTTCAATCTTTTTGTATTTGTAGAGGTTTCTTCTGTGTCCCAGGATGTGGTCGATTTTGGAGAATGTTCCGTGGGGTGCTGAGTAGAAAGTGTATTCTCTGGTATTAGGATGGAATGTTCGGTAGAGGTCTATGAGGTCCATTTGGTGTATCATATCGTTCAGTTCAGATGTCTCTCTGTTTATTTTTTGTCCTGTTGACCTATCCAAAGGACTCAGTGGGGTATTGAAATCTCCCACTATGAGTGTGCTGGGGTTAGTCTGTGACTTGTGGTCCTGGAGAATTGTCTTTATAAAGTTTGGTGCACCAGAATTTGGGGCATATATATTCATAATTGTGAAATCTTCTTGGTGGATTGTTCCTTTGATGAAAATGTAATGGCCTTCTTTGTCTCTTCTGATTTCTTTTACTTTGAAGTCTATTTTATCCGATATTAAAATAGCAACACCTGCTTTCTTTTTGGTACCATTTGCTTGGAATATTTTTTTCCATCCCTTCACTTTAAGGTGGTGCCTGTCCTTGAAGGTAAGATGTGTTTCTTGTAGACAGCATATCGATGGATTCTGTTTCCTAATCCAGTCTCCCAGTCTATGTCTTTTGATTGGGGAATTTAGTCCATTAATATTTAAGGTTATGACTGATAGGTTTGTGTTGCTTCCTTTTGCCTTATTATCCATCTGCGGTTTTGATTTAGGTTTCTACTTCTGCAGTTATGCTTTTATTGATTTCTCTTTCTAGGTGCCTGGGGTTGGTTGCTCCTTTCTTCTGTTCTTTGAATTGCTTCAAGTATTCTCTGAAGGGTTGGTTTTCCGGACATGTATTCTTTCAACTTGTTTATGTCATGGAAGGTTTTTCTCTCTCCTTCAACTATAATTGACATTTTTGCTGGGTATAGTAACCTGGGTTGGCATCTATTGTCCCTTAACACTGGGAATGCTTTGCTCCAGGTTCTTCTTGCTTTCATAGTTTGCATTGAGAAGTCAGTTGTAATTCTGATAGGTTTCCCCTTATAGGTCACTTGTTGTTTTTCTCTTGTGGCTTTAAGAATTTTGTCTTTGTTTTGGGTGTCTAGCATTTTAACTATGATGTGGCGTGGAGAATTTCTTTTCTGATCTTGTCTGTTTGGAGTTCTATGTGCTTCTTGTATTGGTATTGGTTTGTCCTTTTTTAGTTTGGGGAAGTTTTCATCTATTATTCTGTTGAAGATCTGATCAATACCATTCTCTTGGGATTCTTCTCCTTCCTCTATTCCTATGATGTGGAGGTTTGATCTTTTCATAGTGTCCCACAGTTCCTGGTTGTTCCACTTTTGTGTATTTTTAAATTTTTCATAATCTTTCCTTGAGGTTTTTAGTTGTTCTGTGTTATCTTCCAGGTCTGATATTCTTTGTTCTGCTTCCTCCATTCTGCTTCTGAGGCTTTTTCCATTCCTTTCCTCTTGATTGGATGAGTGTTTGATTTCCTTTTTCATTTCCTCTTCTGATTTCTTTAGTGTTTCTACTTCCTTTTGGAGCTTCTCAATCTCTTCCTGTAGCTCTTTGCTTCACTGGTTGGTTTCTTTATCTTTTTCAGCATGGGATCTTTTCAGTGTTTCTACTTCCTTCCAGAGTTTGTCATTCTCTCTCTCTAGGTCCTTCTTGAGTTCTTCATTCTCTTTTCTTAGTTCTTTGATTTGCTCTTTATAATCTTGTAGCTCTTTAAGTATGCTCATAATTGTGTTTCTGATATCTGTGTCCTGGGCCATCCCCAGGGGGATCCCACTGTAGGAACCTTCCATAGGGTTGGTAGAGCTTGGTGTGGGATTATCCTGCCCCTTTCCCGTGTTTTCTCTTCTTTGTGTTCCTGGCATATCGGCTTCTCCTTGCCTGTATTCCAGTGTGAGTCTCAAATGCCTCTTCACTGTGTTGAAGGCTTGCTTTGCTTTCCCCTTTGTAATCCGGGGGGTGTGTACCTGTGCTTCAGCTTGTCTTGGGAGATCTCAGATCTCAAGACTCACACAACCCTACCTTTTATACCAGCTGGGAGGATAACTCTTCCCCCACAGCCACAAAAGCCAATTAAGCCAAAGACAACTGGATTAACTTGATTTGGTCAAACAACAATCAGCCTTGCTGAAGCACCCAGCTCCTATCTACCTTCCTGCAGCTCAGCTGGTCTTAGGAGATCTCTGGCATATGCCTTTAATCCCAGTACTCAAGAGGCAGAGGCAGGCAGATCTCTGTGAGTTCAAGGCCAACCTGGTCTACAGGGCTGGTTCCAGGCCAGCTGGGGCTATAGGGAGCCCTTGTCTCAAAACCCAAAAACACACACAGAAGAAGAAGAAGAAGAAGAAGAAGAAGAAGAAGAAGAAGAAGAAGAAGAAGGAGGAGGAGGAGGAGGAGGAGGAGGAGGAGGAGGAGGAGGAGGAGCAACCAGGGTGGTGCATGCTCTCTCTCCTAGGACTCAGGAGACAGAGGCAGAGGCAGGTAGATGGACTGATGTGAGTTCAAGGCCTGGTGAGCATATAGTTAAAGGCCAATCAGGGCTACGTAGTCAGACCCTGATGAAGAAGATCACTTTCTTCTGATCAAGGGAGCAACCAATCAATAAGACATTATAATCGGGCTGGAGAGATGGCCTAGCGGTTAAGGGCACTGACTGCTCTTGCAGAGGACCCAGGTTCAATCCCCAACACCCACATGGTGGCTGAGAACCGTCTATAACTCCAATTCTAGGAGAACTCCAGTTCCAGGGGAATCTGAGACCCTCTCCTGACCTCTGAAGCATTGCACGACACGGGTGCACAAACCTACATGCAGACAATACATTAATACACATAAATAAAAAAGACATTATAATCATGAACATATTGTATACCAAACTCTGGTGCACACGAATCATAAAAGAGTACTACTAGACTTCAAGATGCAGATTACCCCATCTCAATAACAGTACGTGACTTCAGTACCCCACTTTCTGCAATAGATATATCATCTGGACAAAAGAATAAAGAGAGAAGCATCTGAACTATATGATATCATACAACAAATAAACTTAAGAGACATCTACATAATATTCCACATAAGCACTAAAGAATACATATGCCACTCAGCAGTCTGTGAAAGTTTCTCTAAAATAGACCACATGCAAAGGCACAAAACAAACCTCAACAAATAAAAAAATTGAAATGATTCCATGTATTCTATCAGACCACAATAAAACTTAAAACCAACAGCAAAAGAAGCTCTAGTAACTACACAAGCTCATGGAGATTAATCAACATACTCCTGAATAATGAATGGTTCAAGAATAAATAAAAGTATTCCTGGAACTAAATGAAAAAGATAATACAACACAACAAAACCTCTGGGATATATTAAAAGCAGTCCTAAGAGGGAAATTTAGCTCTAAGAACTTACTTAAGATACTTAAGAACTTAAAAATCAGAAAGAGCACAAATAAATGATTTAATGATATAAATCAAGAATTTGGAAGACTCCAAACAAAAACAAACCTAAAACCAACAGATGAGAAGAAATAATAAAAATCAAATTAGAGGGGCTGGAGAAATGGTTCAGTGGTTAAGAGCACTGGTTATTCTTGCAAAGTATCCAGGTTCAATTCCTGACACCCACATGGCAGGTAACAACAGTCCGTAACTCTACTTCCAGGGGATCTGACACCCTCTTCTCCATGGGCATTGCATGACACATGTGCACAGATATACATGCAAGCAACACAGTCATGCACATAAAAAAATAATAAACAAAATATTTTTTAATCAGAGCAGAAATAGAAACAGAAACACAGAAAACAATACAAAGATTCAATAAACCTAAGAGCTGGTTCTTTGAAAGATAAATAAGATAGACAGATCCTTAGTCCAGCTAATGAAAAAGATAGAATAAATCAAAATCAGAGACGAACCTGGAAACATCACAACAGACACCAAAAAGATACAGAATATCATAAGGATATCTATAAGGGCCCAATAGTCTATTAAATTAGAAAATCTAAAAGAAATGGATCAATTTATAAATTCAATGGATCTGCTAAAGTTAAGCTAAGAAGTGATCAACAGTTTAAACAAACCCATGACAAATAAGGGAACTGAAGCAGAATGCAAAGCCTCCAACTTAAAAAAAAAAAAAAAGCCCAGGCACAGATGGAGTCACAGAAAATTTTACCAGACCTTCAAAGAAGAGCTACGACTAATTAAATTATACGTCTTAAATTACTCAAAAAAAAAAAAAAAATAGAAACAAAGGAAAAATGTCCAAACTTCATCTATGATGCCAGTATTATTCTAATAACAAATCCAGGTTAAGACATAACAAGAAAGAAAACTATAGGCCCCATATCTGTACATAGATGCAAAAATTCTCAACGAAATAGTTGCAAACCACATGGAGACACATCTCAAAAACACAAATGGGCGGGAACACGGGTCTAGATTTGTTATAAATAAATAAATAAATTTATGTGAAAAAAAAATCATCCACCAAGATAACGTTGGCTTTACTGCAGATACAGGGATGGTTCTATGTATGTAAGTCAATAAAAGTACTAAATCATGGACCAGGCATGGTGACTCATGCCTTTAATCTCAGCTCTTAGAAGGCAGAGGCAGGCAGATCTCTGTGAGTTCAATCCCAGCCTGGGTTACATAGAAAATTCTAGGCCAGTTGGGGCTACAGGGAGAGCTTGTCTCAAAAGACAAAATAATAATAATAATAATAATAATAATAATAATAACAATTCACATAAATGAATGTAAAGACAAAAACTACATGATCATCTCAATAGATGCAGAAAAGGGCCTTTAACAAAATCCAGCATGCATTAATTATAAAAGTCCTAGAGGGAATTAGACAGGAGGAAATATATCTTAAAATAATTAAAGTTGTACAACAAACCCACTGCCAACATCATGGAGAACAAGTTGAAGCATTCCCATTAAAATCAAGAACCAGATAAAGATACCAGGATACCAGCTACCACCATTCTTTTTCACTATAGTCCTTGAAACTCTTGTTAGAGCAATAAGAAAACAGAAGGGAATTAAAGGGCTACTAATTGGAAAAGAAGAGATCAAATTATCCCTATTTGCAGATGATATGATATTATTCATAAAAGATCCCAAAAATTCTACCAGAAAATTTCTAGTAATGATCAACACTTTCAGCAAAGTGGCAGGTTACAAAATCAATTGACAAAAATCTGTAGCCTTTCTACATACCAATAATAAGCATTCAGAGGAAGAGTTCAAAAACCACTTCCTTTCATAGTAGCCTAAAAAAAAAAGTCCAAGAAAAAAACCTAACCAAAGATATTGAAGATGTCTAACAATGAAACTTTTAATCTTTGAAAAAAGAAATTAAGGATTACACTAGGAGATGGAAAGACCTTCCATACTGAGGGGTTACTGAAATTAATATTGTGAAAATGACCATCCTACCAAAATCAATTTATAGATTAAATGCAAAGCCAATAAAAATACCCATGACTTTCTCACAGATTTGGACCATCCTAAAATTCATATGGAAATACAAAATACTCCAGATAGGCAAAGAAATCCTGAGCACAAAGAGCAATCCCAGGGGGATTACCACACCCGATTTCAAACTATATTCTAGAACGACAGTTATAGAAATAGCTATGGGCACAAAAACAGACTGGTAGATCAATGGAACAAAACAGAAGATCCAAACATGCGTGCATACAATTATAGCTACCTGACATTTGACTGAAGTGCCAAGAACACACACTGGAGAAAAGACAGCATCTTCACCTTAAAAAAAATAAATAAGCCGGGTGTGGTGGCACACGCCTTTAATCCTAGCACTTGGGAGGCAGAGGCAGGCGGATCTTTATGAGTTCAAGGCCAGCCTGGTCTACAGAGTGAGTTCCAGGACGGCTGGGGCTACAGAAGACCCTGTCTCGAAAAGACCATAATTAATTTTAAAAAGATGGCATCTTCAGCAAATGGTTCTGGCAAAGCTGGAGATCCATGCTTAGAAGAATGAAATTAGACCCTTATCAATCAACCTCCAACTTGTTCAAAGATCTCAATGTGAAAGCTAAAATGCTGAAACTATTAGGAGAAAACATAGACAGTACCCTTGAAGATATACATGCAGGAAAGGTCTTTCTAAATTGGACATCACTTGCTCAGGAATTAAGATCAACTATTGACAAGGAAGAACTCATTAAACCAAAAGTTTCTGTACAGCAAAGGAAACAACCAGTTGTGAGAAGAGGAAGCCCATAAAGTAGGAGAAAATCCTTACCAACTACACATCTGACAGAGGGTTAATATCTATAATATACAAAGAATTCAAAAAACAAAAGAACAAAACAAATAACCCAATTGAAAAATGGGCTATGGCCCTGAACAGAGAGCTCTCAAAAGAAGAAATAAAAATGGCTAAGAAAAAAATGGTTAACAAAAGACTTAAGAAGGGTTCAACTTCCTTAGTAATTATAGAAAGGCAACTCAAAACCACTTTAAGATTTTATCTTACCCCAGTAAGAATGGCTAAAATCAAGGGAACAAAAGACACCAAATGCTGGGAAGGATATGAAGAAAGAATGCTCATTCATTGTTTCTGGGATTGCAGACTGGTGCAACCACTGTGAAAACTAAAAACAAATCTACCATATGAACCAGATGTACCATTCCTTGACAAATACCCGAAGACCCTGTGCTGCTGTGTTTGTTGCTGCTCTTTTCATAATAGCTAAGAAATGGAAACAACCTAAATGACCCTCAATTGATGAATAGATAATGAAAATGTGGTACATTTACACAATGGAGTACTACTCAGAAGTAAAGAAAAATGAAATCACAAAATTTGCAGGTAAATTGATGGCGCTAGAAACTGTTGTACTAAGTCAAGTAACACAGATGCAGAAAAATAAGCCATGCATGCTCTCTCTCATCTTGTGGATCTTAACTCCACAAATTCTTAAATGTGAGTATACATATCCCCATGTAACCACAGGATTCAGGGAAATGGTAAGGAACCATTGGGGCAAAGGGGAAGGAGCTGGAGAGAGGGGCATGGTAGGATACAGGTGTTATCAAAAGGGAAATGGGGAACAGGGGTATTTTAACTGAGGAGGGTTATGCAGGGGAAGAGATATAAGAGATAAATAATCCTTAGGTAATATGAAAACCACAGGGAAATGTGTAGTCCAAATGCCTACTGAAAAATACAAATACTGCATCTGATGGCTAATCTTGGTTGTCAACTTGACTGGATCTGGAATTAATTGAAATGAGAGAAACTTCCTTGACTGGATTATTTGAAGCTGGAAGATCCACCTTAAATGTAGGTGTTACCTTCTGATGGCAGCCAGTATAAAAGGCCCTGGCAGAAGGGAGCCTTTTGCTTTTTGCCACCTGCCTTCTCTCTCTTTAGCGGGTTCATCTCGCTTCTGTGGCTTTCCTCTTCTGATAGTGGAACCAACTTCTTTGGATTCCAACTTAGACTGAAGACTACCTCCAGGAATCTTTCAGGGCTCCAGCACCAGAATGGGACTTCTGAGACATCCATGTTTGTGGAGTGAGCAAGTACTGAATTCTCAGTTTCAGCAGTGTGACACAGCCATTGTCAGACTACTCAGGACTACTCAGACTCAATCTTGTAAACTAATAAATCTCTACAACCCCTATAATCAATCATATATATCATTTTATCAGATGTGTTTTTTTAGAAAACCCTGATGAATATACTATGTGTGATTGCATTATGTGTGTGTGCATGTGTGTGTGTGTGTGCATGTGTGTGTGTGTGTGTGTGTGTGTGTGAATGCGTGTGTGTAGCTGAGGGCTATATAACAAGAAACACAGTGCCAGACAGGAGAAATCTCCTTTTCAGTTATTGGCCAGGGTAGTCCAAGAGACTCCCGAAATTACACAGGCTATGGCTACAGCCCTTAATTGTGTACCAGTATTTAAGGTAAGACCCTATTGCTGATGACAGGACATAC
Organism: Rhizomys pruinosus; assembly: GCA_009823505.1. Classification (NCBI taxonomy): domain Eukaryota; kingdom Metazoa; phylum Chordata; class Mammalia; order Rodentia; family Spalacidae; genus Rhizomys; species Rhizomys pruinosus. The sequence goes on along the minus strand of VZQC01014352.1, from coordinate 3,390,532 downwards.
TTCAGACACAGGACTTGGACATTCTAGCTGGAAATGACCTGGAAGTCTTCTCCTTGAAGACTAGCTCTCAGAGTTTCAGAGTATACCATGATGTGGGGCTGGATAAACCATTATGTCTGAGTATAAGAGACCTGGCTCCTTACCCCCAAAACCTAGAAGGCTGGCAGGAGATAGGAGCAGCTCCCCATTCATCATACTGGATGTCAGGTACCTGCAGCTTACTGCTTAGGTGAGTGTAGCTTGAAGTGTAGCATTCCTAAGCTTATCCCTCCTGAAGCATTTCGGCCCTGTCCGCTGGAGGTAAATGGCACAAGCCATAAGCTTATCTTGGGAGGCTACTACTGTATTCCTGCCATAAAATTTAGCCATTGCAAAATGCAGGTAGGCTTCCCTTCTGTCCCACCCACCTCCTGGTCAAAGAGCCCACCAAAACTCTATATAAGTGCTTAAAACTCCTGCAATAAATGAGTTTTGTTCGCTGAGGCAACTCCCAGATCTTTCTTCAGATTTGTTAGGGTTCATTCGCTATCTGGGGAACTATCCTCTGCTCCCTCCCTCTTCCCTCCTTGTACCACCCTCCCCACCACCTCCCATAGTCGTGCCGTGGCCTGTTCTATTGGTGTAGCAGTTACACTTTTATCCTGGGGTATCAACAGCATTGTAATTGGACTTAAACTCTACTCAGTGGTAGGGAACTCATGTGTTACTGTAAACAGAGCTAAATACACATGACTGAAGAGGTCATAGATCCAGGAGAAAACCTACATCTGTTACATCCCTAGAAAACATTATTTCTGACTGTATGCTAAATGTGGATCCTTATATTTACAGATAAGCACATCTCTCAACACTCATCAAAGAATCTTCTTCTTTGCAACAGATGGAGATGATTAGAGAGTTCCACAACTGGTCAGATGCTAAGAGTAAGTGTCTCTGAAGGGCCTAGGCCTAAATGACATACCTGCAATGGACTCTGTACCTAACACTCAGGGAACATAGCGAACTGACCAAAATGAAAAAAAAAAAAAACAATACAGGGGCTGGAGAGATGGCCTGGCGGTTAAGGAGTGCCGACCGCTCTTGCAAAGGACCCGCGTTTGATCCCCAGCGCCCACATGGCGGCTGAGAGCCTTCTGAAGCTCCAATTCCAGGAGAACTCCAGTTCCAGGGGAGTCCGACACCCTCTTCTGACCTCCGCGGCATTGCAGGACACGGGTGCACACACTTGCATGCAGACAGTACATTCATGCACATACAGAGATAAATAGAATTAATAAAAAAAAAAAAAATACAAACTCAAACCAGAGAGAAACAGCATATAAGCAGGAAAATGGGTAAGAAGCTCCAACCTTAACAGAGGAACTATTGGAAACTGATCACTGCTGAATGAGGGAGTTGGTTTTCTTGCAGGGAGTGATGCTAGATGTGTTGACCAGGCTCTAGTGGATGCACGCACACTGAAGGACATCTGGAAACACGCACTTGACAGGCCTTAACATATGTGACGTAACACATGAAATCTAGCAGGTGTGATTATAAGGGAGGGGTTCTAAATATGATCAAGATATATTGTATGAAATTCATTAAAATTATAAAAAATAATGAAAAATAGAAAAAAAGAAAGAAAGTATATGTACTTAAATTAGAAGTTTAGCTAACACAGCAGTCAGTTTGGCTGCCACTGAGAGAGTCTTCTTAGACTAGTGACTTCCTAATAAACAGCACCATCCCAACCATCAGAGTACAGGTGATGGTGGTTTGGATTCAACTGGCCAAATCCTGTTCTCTCCCCTAGGAATGGGAAGCAGAACACAGAAAGTGACTCACAAAACTGCAGGAAGCTGGGCTGGAAATCATAACATACAAACACGAGGTCGCTGTCACAGACAGAAGGTGGAATGGTGGTAGGTGGGAAGACAAGGGGGCAAAGCAAAAACAGAGAGAATCAAATCAGAGCAGAATGGCAGAGGCAGAGAAGGATGGAGTGCACCCAGGAAGCCCGACTCTCCATGACCAACCTCGTAACAAGCACACTTACAGTTTAAGCTTTTTAAAGTTTACTTCTATGGCAATCAACCAAACAGAAAGACAAACATTTAAAGTGTACATCATACAGAAAAGAAAGAAGGGCATAGAAAGAAAGGAAAAGGGCAGGAGAAAGGAGGAGACATTGGAGAGGGAAGAAGAGAGAGGTATAGCCATACAAACAGAGACTCCACATTGCTATGATAGAAATATCACTGCTGCCCAAGGGACTGGGAAAGAAGAAATCAGTTGAGTGGTGAAGAAAAGTGGGCTATTTTGGGACTGCATCAAAGAGCAAAATGTGGAGCCACAGTAAAAAACTCAGGAGCATTGCAATCTAAATGTGTCACTGTTCTCCAGCTCTCCACCATTGCTCTCCAAAAAGCAAGCCTTGGGCTCAAAGCCTCAGTCTCTCACACAGAAGCAGACAAGGTTCATGAGCTTGGGAGAAACACATCAATCAAGCCATTCTTGAGGAACTGTGAACATTAAAATGTTGGGGAGGCTGGTAGCCTGTTATTACCATCAGTGGCAGTGTATGCATCTACAGAAGTGATCAGATTAGGGGAATTTGATAAAAAATAGCACCATGTTATTATATATTATAATGAGGAAGGAAGTGCATGGGAGAAGCAATTTTTAGAAAGTAGGATGACAGAAAGATTAAATATTTTCCTCATGGGATGCCATAAGGTACAAAATTTATCAGACTGGTAAACGGGATGAGAAGAAGTGAGTTAAATTGAGTGGATTCCAGGTTCCACCATCAACTAACAAGTTACTTTACTTCCTTGTGCCTTGTTTCCTCATGTATAAAATAAGGATAATAAAGGAAATACTGACCTCATAAAGTGGTTTAACATTAAGACGAGGACTGTACAGGTCGGGCCCTAACACACTTTCAGTACACTTACTATTTCTATCTCCAGTTGAATTTCTCCTGTAAGAAACTATGAGACTAGAATGCATGTGTAAGTAGAGTTTATTTGGGAAGTGATCTTAGGAGCAGGTCCAACAACCCTGAGACAGAAAGGTACGGCAGCCGATTCAGAAGTTCAGTCCTCACAGCTGGCCAACTGGCTCTTCAGTCTGTGTTTCAGACTAGAGGAAGGGAGACTGAAAGTCACTAGAACTATATTCTAACACCAGAAACTTGGAAGGTATGAGCCAACCTGACTTTGGTAAACTCTGGCCAGTGTATTTGTTAGGAATAATAATAATGATAATAATAATAATAACAAAAACAACAACCACAGCTAAAGACATATCTAATAAAAATTCCAAGCAACTTAGTTTCAGTGGTACATGTGTACTCAACAGGAATGAGATCACTAGGATCCTGTCAGGAACCAGGAAATGTGTTAGACTCTTTAACATCAATGATCTCTTTTACTGGCCTATAATAGAAGGCTTCTGCATCAAAGGTGCCTAGATTAATGTAGAGTTTAATTAGCTTCTTAGTGAACTCAAACCAGATGCCTTGATCTGACCTTGGACTTCAAGATCTGACCTGGCCCTGGTCCAATGGTGTCTTGCCAGAATACAACAGCAGGCTGCACAAGGAAAAGTGAACTCTTCAAGGATTTTCTCATGGAAGCAGAGGACCTGGGTTGGATACACTCTCAGAGAGCAGCTGTGTGGTCAGTTTAGTCTGACACTGGAAGCTGGGATTTGTCTTCAGTGTCAATCACTCACTCACCTTAGAATAGTTTCTAGTTGGCCATTCACCTATTAGAATGAAAACAAGAATGAAATTACATTAAAATGCAATGGTGGTAATGCACCTGAATTGAATATTTAGCTTTGGATGCTCTCTTCTACATATTTCCACCACATGTTCTGATTCTTCCAGATACATAAGCGAGCATCCATTCCTCACCTCTGCTAGTAGGTGGAGTCATGATTGTGATTAATCAACAGACAGTGAGCAGAGATGATGTTCTATTTATGCCCTAAGCATTTCAGAGCAAGTTTAAGTGTCCAGTGCTCCCTCTTTCTCTCTAATATAGACCCTGGAAATCTCATTTAGGAGACAGCAATAATACTAGATACGGAGTTCTGCAGCTTGTGGTGGGTTGGCAACAAAGCCACCCATTGTTGGATATACAGTAAATAAAATTTAAGCCTTCTTTCTGTTAAGCCACTGAATGTCAGGATTCATTGTTTGCTACATTGTACACAAACCTATCCTGACCAATATCAACTCCAGGACATTCTGAATAATTTTTCCTATAGGAGTGAATAACTCCAAGTAAGATGTCACTCAGTGATTTGAAAGACAATGGATTTTTCTCCTACTTTGTGTAGATTATATTTTTGAGCATATATTGTTTCTATAATAAAAACTGGAATAATAATTTCTGTATGAAAACTAAGGTAAGCAGTGAATTGCTTATCTATGGATAAGCACAATTCATTGAAAAGGCTTAAAAGAAAAATCTATATGGACTTACTCCCAACATCAGGACTTTTTAATTCACAGAACAATTTCTTGGGGTTTTTCTGGGCTGACATCCATTCCTTGCCTCTCATAAAGCCCCTTACCAGAATACCACAGAGCTTAAATAATGAAAGAAAAGGATAATAGCTTTTTGGATATAAAACCTGAAGTAATTGTATTGTATGGCATGTCTGTGGCCTTAATGTAAATTATTTTTTTCCTTTGATTCCTTCCCACTATGCTAATAGCATGCCCTCCAGAGTAATCAAGTTACCCAGCCAACTAAGCTCTTGCATTACTAAAAAGTATTACCCAAGAACAGCATGTAGCCACTAAAGCCTTCCCCCATCCTGTGAAAAATGTAATGCTGGCTGAAAAGGAAAGCCATTCTTGGAGCCAATGTGGACTTCGCTGGGGTCTCTCCTTCCCCTCAGCTCTGCTAACAATTTAAAGACAGAATAAGAGTCAAGGCTTATAGTCAATTGAACTGGCAGAATTGTACTTATTGCTACACTTCAGAAAATAAATTCAGATACATAGACAAAGTTTTAAATGCCTTTATAATGTCCAAATTAAGTATAGAATTTAAAATTATAATTTTATAATTTAAAATACTATATTAAATAGTTTAAAAATCAAATAAAATAGAATTTTTAAGTTAGCAACAGTAAATAATAAGAGAGCAAAATAAACTTACCTTTAATAACTATCCTACTCCCTCAATGACCTCTGTGGATTCGTCTAATATGGAGTAGATCCATGCAAATGATAAGAAGACTATGGACAAATCGTTAGGGACTAGGGATGTAGCTGAGTGCAGAGTGCTTGCCTAACATGTGGGAGGCCCTGTTAAAATAAAGGGGGAAGGGGCTGGAGAGATAGCCTAGCGGTTAAGAGTACCGACGCTCTTGCAGAGGACCCGGGTTCGATCCCCAGCACCCACATGGCGGCTAAGAACCGTCTGTAACTCCAATTCCAGGAGAACTCCAGTTCCAGGGGAATCCGAGACCTTCTTCTGACCTCCGCGGCATTGCACGACATGGGTGCACAGACCTGCATGCAGACAATACATTCATACACATGCAAAAATAAATAATAATAAAAAAAGAAAAAAAAAATAAAGGGGGAAAAGCAACCATTAGCTATCATATTGCAGTATTTATACACTCCAGGCAGCTCAGCTTTGTCTTCTGGCCTCTAGCCTTGGGCCTTATCTACTGCTACTGAACTCATGCTTGTATTTGGACACAATGATTTTCAGACTGTTTGGCTTTTACTTACTCCTTGATTCATTTCTCTCCATTCTCCTGTATTATTATGGATCTTCCCTGACAAGAGATTTTGCTTATCTCCAGTAAGGTTGTCTTGGTAGGTGAGGAGGGCAAGAAACTGGAACAGCTGAAGTTGGTCCTTTCTCCATTCTCTGGTCTTCCTCTTCTAGTCTTCATTTCCTTCCATTTCTCTCTTGAGCAAACTCTCTGAATATAATGTCGTTGTGATGTTCTCTGCACCATGGAACAGATCCCATACTGTGTCATCATAATCAAAGTGGAAACTATAGTTTTCTCATACACCCTCAGCTTGGTTTGTCTCACTTCCTTATTGGAGAATAGACTTCCCTTACTCTATCTATTCCCTCACAGTCTTGCCATTACCTTTCTGAATGTCCAACTCTACACAGGTCGGTCTCGCCCCTTGTTCTGCTACTCTGATCGGGCAAATATATGTGAGAAGGACTTACCTTATCCTTAATTGAAAACCTTTATGTGATGCTTAATCTTGGTTGTCAACTTAATCTTGGTTGTCGACTTCACTGTATCTGCAATTAACTGAAATGAGAGAGAATCTCTTCACCAGATTATTTGACGTTAGAAGACCCACCTTAAACACGGGCATTATCTTCTGATGGCTGCTGGTACAACAGGTTGTGGCAGAAGAAACTTCCTTTTCCACACTTGCCTTCTCTCGCTGCCAAGTACATCTTGTAGCTGTGTCATTCCTTTGCCAATAGTAGAACCTACTTCTTCAGATTCCAATGTAGACTGAAGACTAGCAAATCTACAGGAATCCTCCAGGGCTTCAGTGCCAGATTGGGACTGCAGAGACATTCCACCTCATGGTCTGAGCAGCTACCCAATTCTCAGGCTCTCACAGTGTGCTGCAGCCATTGTTGGGCTACTCAGATTCTATCCTCTAAGACAATCTAATAAATCCTCATACACACATATATATATATATATATTCATAATATATATACTAATATACTATATGTGCATACATAAATTCTGTCAGTTCCATTCCTTTCAAGAATCCTAACAACTGCACCCTACTTCACAGTTACTATCTTTGGGTCTTTCTGGTTTATACCCTTGCAATTTCTGTTTGAGTCCTTCCAGTGTTCAGATCTTCCCTTCAGCTGTGTCTGACATGCTACTTCAACTATCCACTTGTTCTTCATTCTGAGGAGTGCATTTTTCACTCACTGAAATTTTATGATTTCTTCTTCCTTGATTATACTTCCCTTCTCTTTTTGGATTTGTTTTAAGAATAATTTTGAATGGTTTCTCTCAAATAATTCCAATAATTGTACTATTTGCTGCCCTGTTTCTGATATTTATGCTGACACTCACTAAGGGTCACTTGTCTCCTTAGATGTTTACTAAAATTTGATACAGTCTAAGGGCCTCAAAGTTCCACCTATGACATTGTTAACTTAGTATTTAAGTATATTGCTGTAGATGGAAATCAGGTCTGGTTAACAGTATATTTATTTGTCAGTTTTCTCATTGTTATGACAAAATACCTGACAAAATCAATTAAAGATGGAGGATTTATTTTTATTTGCATTATTTTTATTTACAAAAGGACTCAGTCCATTATAGCAGGAGTGTGGGGCAACTGGTCACCCTCCATTTGTAGCAAAGAAGCAGAGGCAAAGACCAAGGCCAGTACTCAGGCTTTCTGCTTTGTCTGCTTTCTGCGAAGTTCTGGCCCACACATCACAGGGTGTTGCATACCATGTTCATCGTGGATGTTTTCTCCTAGAAACATTGTCACAGACAAGCACAATGTATGTCTCCTGGGTTATTCCAAAGCCAGTCAAGTTCAAGTTGATGGTGAAAATGAACCTTCCCAGCATGAAGGGGGTCTCGCTCACTAACAACTCTAGAATATCTCTGAACTGATGAATTTCTCCATTTTAGCGGTTATACTGTTTTGTTCACAATCTATTAAGAAGCCAGTTCTGTTTTGTTTTCCCTTTTCCCTGCCAAATTGAAAGCAGGTTTTCAAGGAGCCAAGTGAGACAGTTGACTCCAGCTTTATAAAGGCACAGACTGCCCACCATCTCATTCTCCTTGGTTCACAGGCTTTGTCTCCACTTCCCTACATATAGGCCCTTTAAAGCCTACACCCTCATTTATAGAGTTTCCAAGATGACTTTAAAGCAAAAAGGAAGAGTCAGTTCTCTCTTTGTCTCTCCATTCCTGTCTCATAGGCTTTTCTTTGAGCCTTGTTCAATAACATGCATAAAACAAAAGGTAGAGAACACTTTTCAAAGCATTGCATTTGGCACTTCCATCATTTTCTACTGTTGAATGGACTAAATAGCCTACGAGAGCTATTGATACAGTTCATCAAAAAGAGAGGACAGTTATAAACATTTATGTTGTTTTGTGTTATGACACTCTTGGAAAATATTTGTAGTATAAGGAAAATATTTTACAAAATATTTCCATACTCCATTAACTTCTATAAGTGTTCATTTCCTGGGGGTTGGGGGGGTGAACTTCCTGGAAGTTTTGTGTGGCACTATCAGTGCAAGCCTGGGAGAGCAATGCTTACCTTTGGCTTTATCTATTGTACTCTAATAGTCACTTAGGATGAAGACTAGTGGTTTTTTTTTCACTAATAAAAATGTGATTGACACCAGCTTTTATTACATCACTCAGTGCCTGCAAGGAGTTACATAATGGCTTCAGCAAACTTTGGATGTCAGCTATGGCAGCAAGGCTTGGCCTGTGACATGTGGAATTATATTCTCCTTTGTATTCATTCCAGATATTTTATTTCTTTTTCATCACTTTCGTTTGGATTACTGTTTTATAAGGTGCCTCAAATCCCAAAAGCAAAAGAAAAAGGATACACAGATTTTGTCTTTTGATGAATGTGTATTAAACAAGGGAGAATTCTGAATTTCATAGATCAGTTTTGAAATTATCAACATTATCAAGTTGAATAATAATGACTGAACCATTTGTCCTGTGTGTCTTTCGAAATCAAAGAGAATGACTAGCAAAACCAAGAAAATATGTCTATAAGTCGCCTAATGAAAGGTACAGAAAGTGAAGAAATACTATGACCAAATCCACAGTAATTAAATTTGGATTTGTAAATAAAGCTATACTGAATCTCAACTTTCATAATAAAGCGAATATATTCTCACTTGCAAAAGGCACATCACTTATCTGATCACACATGACTAAGCATGCATTTCAGTTTTGTATTGTTTTATAATTGTGAAGTAACAAAATTTACATTTAATGTGAACCCTTCCCATGTCTGAATAGAAAGGAAACTACTGCATTCATGCATGGTGTTTGTACTATTTACTGACATGTATACCTGTATGCACCTGTTTCCTCAACTGTAAAATGCACATACTTATAGTCAAGACTGTGGGAATAGTATGTAAACAGCTGTAAAAAGTCAAAGCTGTTAATATTTGTATAACATTTAGCATATATGTTAGTTGTTAATTCATAAATTTACAATAATTAAGCACACATGCACACAAAATAAGAAAATAATGTAAAAATGACACATAATATTTAAATATTACATCAGTAATTTTGGAAATATTTTCTTCCATTTTTAATATTTTTCAGTGCTACAGATCAAACCAGGACCCTAGGTCTGCTGAATGTCATCTTACACATCCCAGCTCTGATGGAAACAATTAAGAGTTAGACAGTGAGGATTATAATTACTGTAGTTTTGGACTTCTTCAAATAATTCTACAAATAAGCAATATATATATATATATATATATATATATATAATGGGACTGTTATGAAGAAGAATCTGGCTGGAGAGACGGCTCAGCAGTTAAGAGCACTGGCTGCTCTTGCAGAGGACCCAGGTTTGATCTCCAGCACCCACATGACAGCTAACAATTGTCCACAGCTCTGGTTCCAGGGGATCCTGCCCCCTCTTCTGACCTTGCCATCGTAGGACATGGGTGCATTTACACACATGTAGGCAATACACTAATACACACAAAATAAAAATAATAACTAAAATATTTTTAGAAAGTCAGCAGATCCAATTTCCAATTTTGAATTAGATTGAAACTTGAACAAGTTACATATTTTTTGAAAAGACTGTTTCAATTCTAACATAAAGAGAAGAAAGATAATATTTGCTTTTAATTCTACTAGGCCTTCTAAGTACGTCACCTACATCATCCTAGTTCATCCACATGCCAACTCCATTGGGTAAATATTAATCCCCAGTTTCCAAACAAGTAAACAAAGGCGGGGCAGTGTTTCCACTACATCTACCACACCTCTCTCTGCATTCAGTGTGCTGAGAGATGCTCTTTACCACAGAAAATAATAAAGAGGTGGCTTAGGACATAGTCATTGCTTTATACAGAAGCCCTAAATTATTTCACTAATTTTGTTAATTTTCACTGTAAAACTTCCAAATCCTCATGAAAGGTCAGTCTGTGAGATTAAGACTTTCATGAAGAAGGACTTCAGTGAGCATGGTTTCTGGTCATTTCCATAACTGCAGCTCTAAGGACATAGAAACAAGCTCATTGCAAACAAGGACAGAGATCACTTCAAGTGTCCTGAATATATAAGCAGGCTTTTAGCAGTATAGCATATGAAGCCAAGTGTGGATTTTTAACAGTGGAACATCAGCACACTTTCACATTTAGAACTTGGCTTGAAGGAAGCAACATAAATTCTCATGCCAGAAAAAAATCCTTTCCCAGTCTGAGAAAACCCCTCATCTATAAGCCACCACCACTTTCTCCTTAGACCAGGTATATCAGCTTAAAACTCTGAAGTAGAAAATGTAAAAGGAAATTTAACATCAACAAGTGGTAGAAATATTCTATCTTCAAAACTGCCTCTATGCAAATCCAGGTCAGAAAAGTATTTGGTTCCAGTAGAACCTGAAGTTCCCATCTCATCAATCCTCTGTGGGAACCTGCCAGACACTTGTAGCATCAAGCCCGAATTTTCATTCTTCCTATGCTAGAGCTTAAGATCAGCTCATTGTTAGACAGCAGTTGCAGTATTTGTCTCTTTTTTTTCCCTGGGAAAATGGTTAAGACCTAAGGATGGTGATAGCTTCTATTTTTAATGGAAAGGCTTAATAAATACAATTTGATATACATGGAAGAAGAGGGATGATATATTCTGCAGCAAGCCAGCCCTGTCAAGAGCAACATCGCCTCTAATCCTGCTGAGCAGACGACGTGGTTGTATATCCTCATTAATGCCATAATTGGTATCTGGAATCTGTTCAAAAATGCCAATTTCCTTTGCAAGGAGGGATTATGGCTGAAATTTCTCGTTTCTTTATGGTCTGTAGATGCTTATGAAATTCAAATACAGCAACTGTCAGTTAAACATCTCATGAAAAGCTGAACCTTATACTAATCCAAAGGAACATGAACAAGTGCTTGAGGGGAAGAGAATCTACAATGTGTCTCAGGCGCTAAACACTTACAGAAACATTAACATTCTGGGACAGGGCCGCTTGCTGAGTTTCTAAAGTAACTTAGGAGCTATCAGGATTCAGTTCTTAACAGACTTCAACACAGTAGGGGGAAAATTGTCAGTCACAAGCCTCCAGTATTTATGAATTATTAATGTTGGCTTTCTGGGTATTTTTTTTTCAAGTTTTGCTTTTGTGTGCATGTTCAGCTGAGTAATTCAATAGACTGATGGAGACATGAATAGATATGCTAACTAGCACCAGGGTTAACCTTTAAAGTTCGTTAAAGCTGTCAGCTTTCAATGAAATATTTTCATGTTCCTTTTTTTCTGTGAACTGGAATATCAACATTATTTGTTCATTGGGATCAGAGGTGCTTGGGAGGAAAGAAGGCTCCACCCTGCCATCACTTCTTTTCTTAAACCAATACACCACTAATGGATTCATCAAGAAAGCATCTCTAAAAACATTTCTCATTTATAAACCATGCCACCAGATCAGACTCACAGCCTACCTTTATCGTCATACTTTTCAACTAAATTTTTAAGAAGGGATGACATGTCCCTATTCCGATGAAAACATTAGGAAAAAAAGAAGATAGGATCTGGAGAAGGGAAACAGAAGCTGAGGAGAATGGGCTGCAAAGGAACCAAAGGCTCAGCTTACATTCATGGGAAAGGCAGAAGATAAGACTGGTCACAACCTCTTATCGACAGCAGGGACTCTAGACAAACAAGGCTGAGAGCAGGTGAATTAGAAACAATCACAGAGCTTCCAAAGCCTTCGAGGACCCTGCGTCTACACATGCATGTCTACCACTCTACTACAGACTGCATGATGGAAACCTTTCTGCTCTGAGAACCTTCCTACTACCCTGTAACCACAAAGTTCCCAGCGGCCTCCTGCTACGGGATCATAGGACACTTTATATCACCCACTGCCTATTTACAAATTCCCATGTCTTCTCAATCCCCATAGAAACAAGAAAGGGGGACTTGTGAACTGAAGCGGGAGGGGCGCAGCCCTGTCTCTACCGGCGTGTGCCAGGTCACCATCGAGACACAGAGTAAAGAAGCTACTTGTTCTGACAAGGAACAAGAAATGACAAAGTAAACTTAATCTCAACTTCTTTCTGAGGGATCTCGATTCTCCCTCAAGTTTTTCCTCTACCTCATTTGCGGAAAGACAGCAAACAAGAATGGTTTTGTCAACTTCATAAAAGAGAAGGAAACAAAATCAAGGTAAAGGGAAATGTGAATTACTTGCCATCATTCAATCATCTAACAAATAGTTCATTGAACCCTTGACTCCCTTGTAAGATCAAAGACAACGGACGCTGCGCAGAGGGGCCCAAAACGAAGGGTACAGCCATCAGCGAGTCGAAACGGAGACGTTTCGGGCGTGCCAGATACTACTGTGCTTGTAGAGGGGCAAGAGCGCCATGGACTAGGCTGGCGGGGTGTGCCCCCAGGAAAGACTGGAAAAAAAAAAAAATAAAAAAAAAAAAACCCAGACAACCGAAAGCCTCGGAGTTTGTCTGTGGGAGCTGGGAGTGACTTCGTCTGTGCGCCCCTGTCAAAGCCAGCTTATGTCTTTGATTTTTGAGGTCGCTGCCGTTATTCTTGCAGGGAGCACAGAGCAGCCTGAGAGGAGAGACCCGTAGGCGAAATATTAATTGGGGTGATTGCTTTGGCAGGGTCCAGGACAGGGGCCGTTAGAGGCAGCCACGGGCCTTACGGAGATATGTTGGAAGAAAAAAGAAAAATGACGAATGATGCCAATATTCAAAATCCATCTATGTACAAATATCCGAGTTTAGCAGGAATTAGTCACTAAAACAGGAGCCGAGAGAGGAGATGAGAGACGACCGAGAGGGGGAGAGCGAGAGAGAGATGAGGGACCCAAAAAATGCTTTTATTTTCTCTTAGTTCACCAAATCCTAGTGGACCAATGCCCATTGAGTTCTTAGTGTTAAGAAAACTTCATTTCCCCCCCTGCGGGAACGCCAACTGGTAGGGCAAACTTTCTGCTCACGGCTTATAATACAGAATTGGGCTGGAGAGATGGCCCTAGCGGTTTAAGCGCGCCGACCGCTCTTCCAGAGGACCGGGTTCGATCCCCCAGCACCCCCATGGCGGCCGCGACTGTCTGAAACTTCAAATTCCAGGAGAACACTTCCAGTTCCCAGGGGAATCCGACACCTTCTTCTGACCTCGCCGCATTGCCACGACGCGGGTGCACAGATTTGCTTCAGCAGTACATTCTATCCACCTACAGAAATACAAATTATTAACAAAAAATTAAAAAAAAAAGACATGGATTTACATATAAAAAAGTAATACAACTCTCCATAACTCGGTTTGGGGAGTTATTGAGAGCAGAGAGAGTAAACTGCCCAATCTCGGGCTTTTGATTGTCTCCCCTTCTGCTTTTGTTTAGTAAGCGTGATTTATTTATTCATTTGGGACTGAAGACTTTGAGAAACACTGCTTACCTGTACAGGCCCGCTTAGCCCAGGAGAGGAAGGCACGAAGCGACACAGAGGAGGCTGCGGGTGGCCCTTTAGGAACTCCTTTAATACCCTTTGGCTTTGGGCATCTGGCTTGTGAGCCTATCAGAGTCTGGCAGGGTTAGAACAGCACAGGAGCTGGGGGGGGGGGGGGGGCCCGGCAGCCTACTCAGAGGATTGGTGAGAAGCCCAAGGAAGAACAATGGAGGGGGCTGCCTTCCGGAAAAGACAGGGACACCTCCCACGCACCACAGGAGTCACTCACACCCCCCCCCCACATACACCCAGGCTAGGAAGGAAAGTCAAGGAGGACCGTTTTGTTTCCCTTGCAGGAAGCATGCTTTAATCACATCCGGTGTAGACCCCTGGGATATTTCATCACGTGCGATATTACTCACCCCCAGGAGTCCCATCCTTAGCCCCTCAGGAGATTCGTGCCACATGAAGCTTAAGAACCTTTCCTCCACTTTCCAGCCATCCTGGCCAAAATAAAAATGAAGTTAGTCATTGGATTAACTGATTCTGAGAAGACCACATGTACTTGTTGGAAATTTCCCAGAGGGTCTTCCCTTCAAAAGTCCGACAAGGTGTCCTCTCAGTAAACAAACAAATGTTCTTTTTTTTTTAAAGACACTTTTAATTTTACTTATTTCTTTTTAATTCTTTGAGAATTTCATATGATGTATTTTAAGTCTCCTTTTAATACGTTCTTTGCTCTATTTTGATGACATCTCAACAAGAAGTAATTTCATCAAGACCTGCTAATGTTGAAATAACATTTGATGGTGTTTGGTCCACAAATGGGCTTCAGAATGCCTTGTGAGGTGAAACTTTAAGCTTTTAAGAAATGTTGCCTTCATATGAGTTGTTTCAGCTTGATTTTTTTTTCCTAAATGGCTGTAGGCCCAAGCTTAAGAGGGTACTTACTACAGTTAGGGTAAATGGCCTTTTCCCTTCCTACATCCTGCATTCTTTTTTTTTTTTTCTTTATATATTTTTAATTGAATTTTTGTGCCTTTCATACATCCTTACCAGAGCTGCACAGAAAATGGAGACAACTCTGTTATATTGGTGGGCTGGTGTGACCAAGTAATGGAACGGTGGCTGCGCCAACAGAAATCCATTCAGTTTCTCACAGTTTTGAAGACTGGAAGTCTGAGAATAGGGCACGACAGGCCTGATTTCCTCACGGTAGTCAATGGATTTGCACATAATATTTGAACTGCATGTCTGTGTCCTAATCTCTTTCTCTTCTTACTAAGAATGCCCATCATACTGGATTAGGGCTTACCCTAATATGATCCCATTTTATCTGTTTTCTGTTTAATTTCCCTACCTCTAAATGTAGTCAAATATATTCCTTTGGATTTTAACATAAGAATTTTTTAAATTACTTTACATGTATGAATGTATTGCCTACATGTAGGTAGGTGTACCCATGTCATGCAGTGCCCACAGAAGTCAGAAGAGGGTGTCAGATCCTCTGGACCTGAAGATACAGGCAGTTGTTACCCATATGTGGGTGCTGAGAATTGAACCCAGGTCCTCCGCAAGAGCAGCCAGTGTTCTTAACTGCTGAAGACTTTAACATAAGGATTTTTAAGGGAAACAAGCAGTTCATCTCACGATTAAAAGCCTGGAGAAGACTATAGAAAGGTTCTACAGTGAGTACATTCCTCAGTGTCTCATATGATCCTACTTTTCTGGAGAAAAAAAAAATGGACTCTTTAGCCAGTGGGATTATCAACTGTAAGTATGCAGGAACTGGTCAAATGTCCACTTCCATATCTTGGAAAGGCTGCATTTAGTCCACCCACATTTCCAATCTGGTGTGGCACAAACATGCATGCTCATGGCACAAAAGCAGGCACAGACGGGGTGCAGTGGGAGGATAAAGCCAGCTCTGCTTCAGCCTCGACGACAGATGCCTGGTAGGGACTATCTGGGAGAGCATCAGCCCTGCTTTTCTTATCAGGAAATGGGGAGCTTTAGACACTAGCAAATCAACCTCTCTACTCCATTTTTCCTTTTTTCTTTTTTAAAATTACATTTAATTTATTTATTGTATATATGTATATGCTAACATGCACATACCATGGTCATGGTACATTTATGTGGAGGTCAGAGGATAGCTTACAAGAGTCAGTTCTCTCCTTCCACAATCTGGGTTCTAGAGATTGAACTCAGGTCACCGGGCTTAGTGACAAGTGCCTTTATCTGGTAAGGCATCTCTCTGGCCCTACCCACTTCCTCATACCTTTCCTATCCCACTACCCAATATTTTCCTACATTTTCTTTTTTATATATTTCATCATTTTATGTATATGAACATGTTGCCTGCACATACGTGTTAAGTGCACCTGTGTGGTAGTGTCTGTAGAGGCCAGAAGAAGGCGTCAGATTCCTTGGAACTGGAGTTATAAGATGGGTGTTAGCTGAGAGCAAGGACAAATGAGTCTCGATATAGATATATAGAATTTGCATCTGATCGTCAGGATGTCCACAGCTGACCTGGAAAAATGCTGTACTCTTCCTCATGAGTTGCATCCAAAACTTCTGACCCAAAGAAGCTGAAGTAGCAGATGGGAGGAAGGTGGGACAGGAGGAGCTAAAAGCCACCCCACAGACAGAGGGAGAGCTTACAGAACATGACATCCACACACCGCGTTGTCTGGCATCCTGTTCCAACTGCTCAGAGGTGACAGCATGCCTTTCACTTTACTTTGGCTCTGAGTCATTTGCAGCTTTGTCTGGTGGCCAGCTTTAACTGGAAAACAAACAAGAAAGAGAAATGTGGTCCCATTAACTAGACTGGCACAGTGTAAACTCCAAACTTAGTAAATCTGTTTACAAATCTGTAGTCCACTTTTTCAACTGTATCTTTCAGAAGTCCACATTAAGGCTAGTCTTAGGAGTATATACTTCAAATAAAATTAATCTTTATAGATGGGCACATACCTGTAATCCCAGCACAGTACAGGCTAAGAGAAGAGAATTGCTAGTTCAAGATCATCCTGAGCTTTCCGGTAAGATCCTATCTTAGAAAAAAATTGTATAAATCTTGGTTGATGATCAGATAAAACTAATACCCATTTCTTATTCTAAATAATGCATATTCTATACCATTGCTACAATTTATACAATTATTTTCAAATAGATTATTACTTAACTATCCAATTCTTCCTTAAGTTCTGTAGGACCCAAGTTCCTCTGACCCACCACATAATTCTTCTCAAAACTCCTGTCCTAACCACTTGGGCCTTCCATCAGTTTTTGCTTTTACCAACAGCCTTAGAAACCAAAAAACGTCAGGTAAAGGCTGCTTCTATACATGCAATGGACTCCTGTTTAGGCATAAAAGGAAAGAAATTTTTCATTTGTGACAACAGTAGGACTAAGGATGATCACACACAGAACAAGAGTTGTGAGAGCTCTCCTACGTGGAACCTAAAACACTGCTCCTATAAAAATTGAGAGTAGAGCGAGGTGCCAGAGGCCAGTGAGGAAAATAGGGAGGGAGAGATGGGGAAGCCTGAGCTACAAGGAGTCGGTTACAGTTACATAGGAGTGCAAGCCCCGACGTGCTGTGTAGCATGACCACAGATAGCAAAGATGCACTGTATATTGCAAAAACCCTGAAAGACAGAAACCAAAAGCTTTTACTATAAAGGAATGAACAATGTCTAAGGAGACAGATGTGTTTAACCTGCTTTAAACATTATACAATATACAGATGTATTAAAAAGTCATGTTATATTGTTAATACACATAATTTCAGATTTTATGTACCAATTGAAAATAAATTTAACTTTGAATAGTCATTTCTGTTAATTTATCAACAGTGGATGTTCTTGATATGTAATATAAGTTTCTACTTATAGGAGATTAGCTCAAAACATTTTAATTCATCTATAAGATGGAGAACTATTTTGCTATTAAAACTGATAATGTAAGAAAGCATATTTCATTACTTGGGGCCCTGTTAGTTAAAGGAAAGCAAGTTATTTAAGAAGATAGTCTCAACTTTGAAATCTCTAGTCCATATGTATAACAGAATATTTCATGTGCAGGCGAGTCAACCCTAGGAGGAGGCTGGCTGTAGTATTTGTTGCTAGTAGCCAGGAACCATAAGAAGAGATGCTGAGAGATCTACAGGCTGACTTAGGAACTCGGTTTGTCTTTTATCCTTACACTCTCTTTGGCTTTGGAAACTTTGAAAGCTGCAAGACGTTAAAGTTTATCTGGATCATCTTGTCATTTGGAGCATCACGTGTCTGCTTCAATATGCCTCGAAATCACGATTGCCAAATGAGAGTGATGCTTGGTGCTTCTCACATCGCTTCTTACCCAGAATCCCAAAGCACCGGCAAAATGTTAGCTTTGCCTCCCATCACTCCTTGAAGAAGCTCTGGATAATGTCTGAGACAATTTGACTCATAAAACTTATCAAGTAATCCAAAGATAGATTGTTAAGGGCACATTTCTCAAAATAGATACATTGTAACTCCCTGCCTATCCCCCTAAGAGATAAGAATCCACAGATCTATAAAAGGAATATGGAAAATAATAAAAACCCCATCCCAGTCTAGTGAGTACTCTACATATAGATTAAGTACATATAGGGAAAATCACCAAAGTCTCGGCCTCATAAGAGATCTATTGTAATTTTCTCATTTTTTATATCCATGGTGCCCTTTAAATTTTTTAAATCCAATAAAAATCTGTTATTACTTAAGTTTCTAGCAAGACTGCAACCAAAAAAATTGATTTTCTTAAAATATTGTCATGTAGCTATGCAATACTAACAATGTGATTTGGGTCTTTTGTTTATTTTGACAGGGTCATCATAGCTCAGACTAGCCAAGAGCAGGCAATCCTCCTGCCTCAGCCTCCCCAGTGAGGAGATTACAAGCATGCACCTCTCTCTCCCTTCCTGGCACGATGCTGAACAGCATTGTCTTTAGCCTGCATTTGCCAGTGTGAAGCATCCACATAATGGACCTAGGACCATTCTTGACCTGTCATCCATGCTGGCAACTGAAGACTTCTCAGCCACACTCCGTTCCATGCACAACATCTTATTTGCTTTATTATTTTAAAATTCCAACACATGATTGTACAGCACACATTTCATAAATATAAATTTATGTCAAAATCCTGGATATTTCGAAAAAGGATCACCTGCATTTATATTCTAATAATGTTTTAATATTTTATGTATTTATTTTATGTATATGAGTGTTTTGCCTGCGTGTAAGTGCACCCATGTCACACAGTATCCACGGAGGTCAGAAGAAAGCATCAGATCCCTCGGAACTGTTGTTATGGAAGGTTGTTAGCTACCTTCCATAGGTGCTGGGAACCAAACCCGGATCCTCTCCAAGAACAACCATTACTCTTGGTTGCTGAGCCATCTCTCCATGCCCATTTTCCGACAACTTAAAGGAAATTATTTTGGTTGATTTGGGATTCTATAAAAAAAAATTCATGAGGAGTTATTTGCTTATTTTTAAGTAGAATTCTATTTTAAAAAGCTAAGAATTATTAACTATTCTCTGAATGTGTTTAGGATATTCATTAATTTGGTGAAATAGATTACAGTGGGATTTCTATATACATGGATGAATATGAATTATGTTTTAAGAGCAGAAATATTTTCCCCTACAAGGTAGATTTTTGTTTGTTTTATTTTTATTCCACACATTTAGTTTTGAAATAAATATGTTGCTATATGCCAGAGTAATTGTGGATGGACAGAGGCCACCAGGAAACAATAAAACTGTCAACACAAACTAATGACAGCTGAAGAGAGGAGAGCAAATAGGACACGAGTGTTTTATGAGGAGAGGTCAAGAGGTCGAAATCACGGGGGATAAAGATGGCTTTGCCATCCAAACTGAGCACACGTTACGAGTAAATTAGAATTCTAGAACTTGTTCCAGATGGTAGAGAGAGTAGCATGGGAGACATGCATGCCAGCAATCCAAGTCAGAGATAAAACACAAAGAAAGGCTGGTGTTGAGGAGAACAAAGGCCAACAAGGAGCCAGAGGTGTGGGTCCCAGGATAGGGGGAAACAACCACAGGTGAGGGGTAAGAGACAGAGACAAAACGACAGCTGTCTTGAGGCTAGGTGCACGACTCAGGCTATGCACCATGCAGTTGGCAGGCTCCACAGTTCTTTGTAGCCACCAGAACAGAGGCCAGCAACACTAAATCTCAGAACTGACTCAGTGCTTCAGGATCTCCCTGGGCTGGTGGATCTATATGCATCTATACTGTTTAGAATCTCCGTTTACTGGCCCTTTGGTGAATTCGGAAGGATTCATGAGAATAACATGCAAAACTTGCACATTAACTGTCTTTCACTGTCTGTGGGGAATTTCCTTCCTAGGCCTTCCATGGGTGCCAGAATCTGTAGGTGCCCTAGCTCCTTGTGGAAAATAGTGTACTGCTTGCATATAGCCCTCAAACACTGTCCCATACAGTTGACGCTGTCTTTGTGTGACTTTAATTACTAATACAGTGAAATACTGTCTGAATATTTATATACCATATTGTTTAGGAAATAATGTCAAGAAACAGAGTCTATATGTGCTTAGTCCAGACGAAATTTTTTAATATTTTATTATTTTTATAGTATATGTACGAGTGTTTTGCCTGCATGTGTGTAAAGTGCACCCATATCATACAATACCCACAGAAGTCAGAAGATCATCTGGAGCTGGAGTTACAGACAAGTATTAGCTGCCATGTAGGTGCTGGGAAATGCTGGGTTTGTAATCCCAACTACTCAGAAGGCTGAAGAAAGAGCACTGCAAATTCAAGACCTGCCTGGGCTACAACGTGACTTCAAGGTCAGCCTACTATGTATGAGATATATAGTACAGGATTTACTAAATCAGATCCTGACTCAAAAATTCTTAAAAAGGGCTATGAATGTAGCATATTGATAGAACTTTTAGCTACATATACAAGGCAATAGGTCTAATCCTCAGTACCAGGGAATGGAGGACACTTCATTGACCAGGAAAAAAATAATATCTTTACGCAACGTTTCTAAAACTCCAAGATTAGTATGTCCATGATTAATAAATGCCAAAATGTCAATGGTGAACAGAACATGAAACACTTGAATGAATTCCATGCTACAGATCCACAATTCACCTTGGGTTCTCACAGCAGTCTGCTTTTATTGAATGATTAGGGAGGTTTAGTTAGATTTCTCCATACATTTTTCTGCCAGAAAGACAGAAGTCTCAGTACCTTCACACTAGTGTGGGTGACTTGATGAATGTGGTGTGCTTCACAGTCCTGAGTTCCTCTGTGTCTCCCTTGCTGTGAAGCCCTCTTAGGTGCTAGAGTCTTCTTCCAACTCAAAACCTTTCCAGCAAAAGCAGTCAGATCCTGCTGGGTCAGCACTCCCTGAGTCCATGTCTTCCCACACTAAATTCCAGGCCCCAGAACCTCTTGTCTGTATTCTCAGTCTATTATCAGCAAATTTTCCAGTTCTTAGTACATAGTATGTACCCAATAAACATTTATCAAAAAAAAAAAAAAAAAACACGGAAGTCTTCCTTAGATTTTACATAACCAGAGATAAAGCATCGCCCAGAATCAAAGAAAATGTTGGTGGAGGTGATTAAATGAATTAACAGAGTTATCTAAACTAACATTTAAAGAACTTGGATGCAGAAAGATCTGAAAGTCAAGCAAGTGAACACTTGACACTTCTGTATAGACTGGGGACACTCTGTGTGAAGTCCAGAGGTCCAGGAGGAAGCAGGTTTGCAATGTTGCAATCCTTGGGATTGTTTGCAAACTGTGCCCACATTTGAGAAGAATTGAGATGTGGATGGTTGGAACATTTTTCAAAGACTCTCACATTTGGTTAAAAATCAGTGAAACCATGTGGCGGCCTAAGAACCGTCTGAAACTCCAATTCCAGGAGAACTCCAGTTCCAGGGGAACACCCTCTTCTGACCTCCGCGGCATATTAGAAGAATTGAGGGGAGCTACCAAAATGAGGGGTATGTGGAAAAAGTCAAATATAAACCTACTCTCTTAAGCCCAATTAAAAATATAATTGGAAGGAATAGTAGAAAGGAGGGTATGCTGGGGGTTAAATGTTTAAGCAGAGAAGGTGGGAGTGAGGAGGGTGCGGTACTGGGTTAGCCAGAACTAAGGATATCTGGAAAAGCCTTATGGAGACCAACTCATTTATAAGCTATTACAAAATGAGGATTTTTAGTAGAGCTTAAATGGAGGTACCTTGTGTGAGTGAAAAATGCTGATCCCAGTAGACACAGATCATTAAAAAAAAAAATTCTCTCAAGCCGGGCCTTTAATCCTAGCACTTGGGAGGCAGAGGCAGGCAGATCTCTGTGAGTTCAAGGCCAGCCTGGTCTACACAGTGAGTTCCAGGACAGCTGGGGCTACAGGGAGACCCTGTCTCAAAAAAGACCAAAAAAAAAAAAAAAAAAAAAAAAAAAAGAAAGAAAGAAAGAAATGTCCATGCCAGGCATGGACTATTTCTCTATGAACTAGTGATCAGGGAGGGACCGAGGGCTCCAGAACTACACAGGCTGCTGCCATTGCTCTTGGCTGCTCACCACAACTAAATAGCAAAACTACATTGCTGAAGATACCATACACTTGGGTTGCAGGACTCACACTGACTGGGAAACTTCCTCCTCGCTGACTAGCTTTCACAGTGCTAACAGGTTGCCGGTGAGAAAAGACATCAGTGATGTTACCCAGAGCTGGACCATGCATTACTACCATAGAGACATTCCAGGCAAGATGGGCCATTAGGGCAATAGGGGCACGAATGTTATGGAGGTTAATAGACTGCTTTCTGAATGTATTTAAGACCTGGCCCATAGGAAGGAAGTCATGGCTGGTACTGTTAATCTGGGAAGTTATGGGTTCTGTGGTTGGGGTGGCAACATACTACTGTTATTTCACTAAATGGTCCTGTTGTCAAATTTCCTTTCTAGGTGTTTATGTTTATACCCATAGATCTGTGCTATTCTCAGCCTTGATCAGAGAAGCTTGTTTCACAGTGAGCCACGGTCAACACAGAGACTCATAACTGGTGTGCAGTGTGATCCTAAATGGCTGTTTCGATTCTTTTATCAAGGCTAGGGAACACTGTGGAAGAGCAGTAGAAAGGATATAGAAGTTGGAGGAGGGTAGGACTGCTGTGATGTGCTCTCCTCTGGACATTGTGTGGCTGTTGCCCTCATAAACTCACAGCAGCTATGGTTACCTGCCCACAACCAAGCCAGTCAGCATTCCAGCATGGATGGGGAGGGGCTCAGGAGACTCCACCTCCAGCCATGGAGCTATGGCAGTTTGTGGTTGCTAGGGGAGGAAGAGTTCCTTTTCTTTGGGTGTGTGGCCACTTGTAGGTGGCCCATGCTCCAGTGGATGGGCCCACACCCATGTACGCACAGCCGTCAGTAACTGGATTCAGTGGGATATTAGAGGAAAAAGAAGAGGGCGAGAACCTGGGACTGGGGCTAGGCTGGGAGGAGACAGAGAGAGGAAATGACTGGGTGGACGCCAACAGCATATACACACATAGAATTCTCAAAGCGTAAACAAAACTTTTTTAAAAGGTTATGTTTTTATTTTTCAGTAGTGGGCAAAGGTAAAGACACAAAAAGAATTTCCACACGTATGAGAGCATGAATGTCCACGCTGCCCTGGAAATGCATGGGACAACATCTGTGCACCATCCCGACCCTTCAGTGAGTGTACAGGCACTGAAATGGACCAAAACTGATCAGTGGTAGCTTTCCCTTATAAATTTCACAAAACTTTTATAAACTCTACGTGCAACAATTTTTTTCAAGTAAACTACAAGGTAGTTAAGTTCTCAGATAAAATTTTTATCAAGTAAGATAAATCTTTTAACACATTTATACAAATGTCACTTTCAATATTATCTTTTTCAGTTATACTCTGTGTGCATAGGGCAATAAGGAATGGAAAGCACGGAGATTAATTTAAGTAACAATTACCATAATTCACAATTGCATTAGCACCTATTAAGATTCATTGTTCTGTGGAAATTTTAATGATACGTTCCTGAGTGAATAAAAGCAGAAGATGATTAGAAATAAAATTGTTTCTATGTATCCTGACAGGACTGCTGAGTGTAATTATGCATTTCGAAGGCGACCTGTTTGGAGTTTACTCCATAATTTTATGTAAATGTTAAATAACTTCGAACTTGGTGTGTTCTTCCTCCCTGGTTAAATGGTAATTGGTGTTATTTCAACAAGGGGAATGTTGCAAGGTTATTAGCAGACTTTCTCTGCCAATAAAGCCAAGTTTTGAATTGCAGCTCCGCACACTTCAGAAGGATGCAAGTATCTCTAGTTCTTCTTCATTTTTCAGCCTAGTGAGTTGACGAAATTTTAGTTATGAAAACCAGCTTTCCATTCTTAAAATTTTCAGCAAAAACTCAAAAAGTGAGAAATCATTCTAGGTAGAACAGTGTTCTCTCGTAATGTTGGTTTGCATCAAGTTCTTCACTCCCAAATGGAAACAGACAGGTGACCTCAGCCTCAGCCTCTCTATAGCACCATTACTTCATTCTGTGGGTACAGCAGCTGTCAGTGTCCACACATGCCACAGCTTCTAGGGGTGAAAACGGATCCAGCGTGTAGTAGGTATCCTGGTGATGACAGGAAAATCTCAGATCCTCCCAACCCCTCACTGAAGAAGCAAGGACCCATTCATTCTGCTGGAGAATACGGGTCTCCTTTGTCTCAGAAGACATGCTGGGCCTCACTGTCTTACACATCCTCCCCCCATAGCCACAGATGAAGAAAACAGAAGCCAGTGCATACCTATGCAAGGGAGCTGAAAGCAAACAGAACAGAAAGTTCAACTGCAGCTTGATTGTTATATTCAAAGTAGGATAATCAAAATAATCAGTTCTCATTGTAAGGTACTTTGGAGATAAGACTGAAAATGAGTCATATTGTTTGCTTTGTTCTCTCATAGGCGAGTGAATAAGTATGCTTTACAAGCTTTTAAGAGGATGTGGTGATAGCTTAAAACCCAGCTGTGCGATCTAGTCAGATTTACAAAGCTGGACCTCGGCAGAGAAAGTGCCAGATGTTGGGCTGCCAAGCCCTAGACCTGGGTCCCCCTTCCACAGGCAGTCTATCTCAAGTACAAATGAGTGCATTCTCCTCTGAACACAGAACAATGTTGTGGGGTGAAAAGAATGTTGGTCTTCAATTTACACAGAGTTAGAGTGACTTCCACACCTTTGCCTTTCACGTGGAGCAGTGAAGGCCAATGCCTGATTTGTCTGAGCCACACCACTCCTTAAGGGGAAACTCAGGATAATCACCGAGCTTCTTGTATGAAAGTGCTACAAAGACTGTGGTTGTCTTGAAATGGACTGAAATGCAGGAAGATCCCGTCTACATGTGGAAGCTTCTGGATAGCTTAATCTCTCAGTTAGTGGAAAGGGACTAGTAAAATGGAGAATTATTGCATAGATTAACATTTGTTTTCATTTAAGAAATGCCATTATGAACATCATCATCAAAATCACCGTCAACCATCATTAACTGATTTCCTCCTTGAGGCAAAGGCTTTATTCTAAAAGAAGCTTGGAGTCTAGATAAAGACCCAAACCATAATAAAGTTACACGCTCTGCACCTAAGCCAAATTGTAAAGGCTGTCGCCTGAGCTGCTGAAGTTCTCTACTTCATTTTACTTTGCCTGGTGAGATCCTCTTCCTCCAACATCTTTTGCCTTCTCTGTTCTCTTCATTCCAAATGTGCTTATGCCTCCTGTTCTACTAATGCAAAACATGTTTCATAGATAGTTTCCTCTATCTCAAGTTTTGCCAACTTTATCCCAGTTTCACAAACACATATACAGAGATGTCACATGTAGTGATAACATGGCCTAGAGTAAGATAAAACATAAGCCAATAGTGGATAAATTTTAAAACAAGGCACTATTTTGGTGATTCAGATAGCAGATGTCAACTCAGAATATATAGTGACACATATCAGGAGGCAACTGCTGCTGAGAATTTAGGAACTACAAATAACTATTGAATCATTCCCAAACAACTCACCATGCTAGGAGGAAAAAAAAAAATCAAAAATAGAAGTATTCAGTACTCAGATTTGTCTCCAAAGTTAGGGGCTCTGCTTATGCTTCTTGCTATTCTCAAGCACTTTTCTAAAAGTATGAGTTAAGACTGTTCACCTCCAGAACTAAAAGTGCCCTTCTTGTTAAGTTCTGTCTTTTTATCCAGTTTCAGTCCACAATAAATTGCATAAATTATTTCAACTGCAATATAAATATAATTTTGAACATTTGTATTACAGCATACGTAAGAGCAGGGACTGTCTCCGCTTTGGTTATTGCACTATCTCTAGGGCCAGAAGAGTCTCTGGCTACAGCGGAAGCTTGAGCCGTTTTGGAAAAAAAAAAAAAAACTGAAATGTGTGTGGAATTCAAGACTTAGATGATTACCCAAAGACATTGACTGCCTATAGAAGGGAAGGCTTGGGGTGGCCAAGTTGTTGCTATCATAGAACATTTTAGTGAAAATAAAGACTATATATATTGGGAGCTGGGTGTGGTGGCACACAACTTTAATCCCAGCATTCAGGAGGCAGAGGCAAGCAGATCTCTGTGAGATGGAAGCCAGCCTGGCTTACAGTGAGTTCTAGGCCAGTTGGGCTACAGGGAAACTGTCTCAAAAAAAAAAAGAAAAAAACCCACCAAACAAACAAAATCCAAGGGGGGGAGTAATTAGTTGCTTCTAATTAAGCTAGAGAATTTAGGGAATATAATGACTCAGGACTTTGAATTACTGCTCAAACTGGATAAGAGATCAGAATGCTTCTAGAATGTTCTAAAAATATCATCCTTTACTCCTATAAGGGCCAAGATATCTGAAAACAGAGTCAAAATCCAAGGTGAACCCAAATCGCAAACCTGCAGTGATGTTAAAGCTGAGTCTCAAAAAAAAAAAAAAGAGTAAGACTCCTAAATTTTGAAATGGTTCACACTGGCAAATGTCAGTGGAACCAGAGAACTTGACACCCCCAGTTCCATGGAGTCCTTTTTGCAGATAGATGTCCTCCATTACAGAAGTCAGGACCCTCTTCCTGTAATCACTTCTCCCAAATGGGTGGCCTAGCAGTGAGTTGCTGATTCTCCTGGAGATCATCACTCACTGCAACCAGAATTACAAAGCGTGAACCATGAAAAGATGTGAATCATTACACTACATTACATGATTTGCCAGTGTTTATGGAAAGAGACACCTAAAGAACATGCATGGAGATGAACTGTGAGTGTCTGTATCAACATGGAGGGAACATAGTACTGGACAAGGATATACAGATGACATCCTTAGGGATACTAAGACAAGACTGTGACTTCAGTCTGTCAATGGATCTGAGTTTGCTCTATTAATTAAAACCTGGTGACCCAGCAAAATAAAGGAGAAATATGAGAATGGCCAAGGCAGCCTCCTAAAGACTTCAAAGGGCCAAGAAACAGGAATGCTTGAGGGGGTTTATTACCTGTACACCTAGCTTCTAAACTCTACCTGAGGCAGGGCAAAAGTCCTTCACCAGACAATAAAAATTACAGCTGTGAGTATCTTTAAAATGTTTTGCACCAAATTATTTCTGTAGTAACTTACTAAAGCCATACCTAAATTTTTCAGGCTAGGTTCAGTAGAACCTAGTTGTATTAAGGAAGTCTATTATTTATTTTTTTAATTTATTTATTATTTTTTATGTGTATGAGTGTACTGTCTGCATGTAGGTTGGTGCACCTGTTTGTGCAATGCCGCAGAGGTCAGAAGAGAGTGTTGGATTCCCCTGGAACTGGAGTTAAAGACGGTTCTTAGCCACCACGTGGGTGCTGGGAATTGAACCCAGGTCCTCTGCAAGAGCAGTCGGTGCTCTTAACTGCTGAGCCATCTCTCCAGCCCCAGAAGTCTCTTACTTTAAGTACACAAAGCAAACTATTAAGACAACCACCATCTAAAATATTTTAAAATATGACCAAACAATAAAAGCTGATGTGAATTTAAAAAGGTGGGGGGGGCAATACCATACTAGAACAGGTCTTGTGTAGCACATCTCTACAGTCAACACTGATAATATACTAGAACAGGTCTTGTGTAGCACATCTCTACAGACAACACTGATAGTAATACTTGTGACTATGCGACTGGCTACTGGGTTCCCAGAATACAATGCAGGTAGTGGAATCAGGGTGGTACAGGGTACACTGAGCACAGATATGGAATAATCGGAGGATTTCACATGCAGAATCTCTGTTGCTGGCAAATTCTCATATACCCTTAGATCCGATTCAATTACACAAAGAAAGCTTTTTAGGCATAATGAGCAAAAATCTAACAGTCACCACAGCAGCCATCTACAGCCCTAAACAAATTCCAGACTAGATTTGTTAAATTTTCTTCCCTTCCCTCCTCCTCTTCCTCCTCTTCCTCCTCTTCCTCCTCTTCCTCCTCTTCCTCCTCTTCCTCCTCTTCCTCCTCTTCCTCCTCTTCCTCCTCTTCCTCCTCTTCCTCCTCTTCCTCCTCTTCCTCCTCTTCTTCCTCTTCCTCCTCTTCCTCCTCTTCCTCCTCTTCCTCCTCTTCCTCCTCCTCCTCCTCTTCCTCCTCTTCCTCCTCCTCCTCCTCTTCCTCCTCTTCCTCCTCTTCCTCCTCTTCCTCCTCTTCCTCCTCTTCCTCCTCTTCCTCCTCTTCCTCCTCTTCCTCCTCTTCCTCCTCTTCCTCCTCTTCCTCCTCTTCCTCCTCTTCCTCCTCTTCCTCCTCTTCCTCCTCTTCCTCCTCTTCCTCCTCTTCCTCCTCCTCCTCTTCCTCTTCCTCCTCCTCCTCCTCCTCCTCCTCTTCCTCCTTCTTTGCTCCCCTCTTTCTTATATGGATGTTTTTAACTCCTCTATCTCCTAGAGTTCTATCTAAAATAAAAATACATTGAGAAATAACTGAAAATTTAGAGCCACACTGTAAGAAAAAGCAAAAAGCCTATGCCATATCTTCACTGAATTTTCATTTGGTTGGCATTTTATAAAATTTGCTTTCTGTTAGGGTTTGAATATGAAATGCCCCCCAGGCTCCTGTACTGAACTCTTAGAACCCACCTGGTGGTGCTAATTTGGGAGGCGGTAGAAAGTTTAGAAGGTGAGGCCTTGCTAGAAGAAGCAGGCCACAAGGGTGTGTCCTTGGGGTTATGTTTTGCCCGGGTTCTCTCTATATTCCCTCTCTGTTTCCTGTCCATCAGGAAGTGAAGAACCCCCTCTGCCATGCAAACACTCCATTACTATGATATTATTCTTCCCAGCACGAGGGACCAAACAGCTATGAACTTGAAACCTTTGAAGCCCTGAGCTGAAATAAATCCTGACCTGCTTGGTCAGGCATTTTGTCACAGCATTGAGAACTCTGACTAACACATTACATATAGATGCACGTGGCTAGCATTTTCTTTTCCTAAATGTTAGAAACAATTTGTTGCATAAAACCCGTTCCTTTGCCTCTAAGTACTTGGGGAAGTTGTTGATTAACACACATGAAGATGTGGTTGTCTGGCCCTGCTGTTCAAAGCAGCCCACTATGTGGAAGACCAACACCCAGGCAGAACGTCGTGCTAGCCTGCTCAAAGTCACCTTCCAACACTGTTCCCACTGTCTGCCAGCGTGTTCCCCCACACTGTGTGGAGGACTTAGCTGTGAAATATGCCTCCTGTTCCCCATGACATGAAGTCATCTTCTCAGGGAGACAGTGTAGCTCCGGCTAGGGAATTGACATCAGACAATGTCCAGCCCTTATCATCTTCTGTGAGCCTTGATGTCTTGGACCTTCCCTTCCATGGCATCCCACCTACAGAGAGTTCCTTCCCAGCATCTTCTGCTGAGATGTGGAGCAGTACAGGCAGAATGTGAATGCTAGTATCTCTGAGGTCCCTAGCTTGGAGAATTCATCTGCCACTGCCTTGTTACAGGCCTTCTTGCAGGGCTTCTAGTATTTTGTGTCAAATTTTAGGCCTGTCAAAGTGTGTTCAGTGTGCACGGTGTACTCTTGTCCAGGAGTAGTCCTTCTTAGGACATGTAGGCCCTCCAAGTTGGTCCTTCAGTACTCTGGAACACAGTGGTTGGTCTTGCTGTTCTCATTGGTTATGTGTCACACTAGTGTCACACAGTTGTCTGCCACCAAGGACTCATCCAGGGCAATGAGGGATGTGCTAGGCACAGGCAAGGGCTTGGAGCTTCCACCATTCCTGTGCAAAGTCCATCATGAGGTGACTCGTGCTGTCGCTGACCTTGACTTTGAGTGACAGCCAGAATGTTGTGGCTATGGCCACAACATCTTTGGTTTTCTTGGTGGCCTGAAAGATGTCCTCACAGTTGACTGCCTGCAGGGTCTGGTTACTGATCACCTCAGAGCTGTCGAGGACTGGCTTACAGGCCACTATGAGCTGTGGCTGGCATGGTCCTGTTTTAGCTTCATCAGCATCATTTCCTTCAACTTTACCAGCACAGACATCAGGGACTGTGATTCAGCTTCCAGATCCCCCTAGACTTCTGTTGAATTTGCCCCCATCTTCAATAACATTTGCTTCAATGAGTAGACGAAGGTCTGGATTTCTTTGTTCTTCATATCCAGGGTGATAATGATCTTTCAAAGAGTCTCCCTCTGGTCTCCCACAGCAGCATTTGGGTCTCTCTGTTGTTCCAGCTGTCCTAGAACATCCACTGTGTGGACTAGGCTGGCCTGGATTTTACACTGATCTGACTGTTTATGCCTCCTGAGTGCTGGGGGCCACCACATCTGGCCCATAATTTTTTAATGAATTTAAAGGCAGATGTCCTTTAAAGCTGGGAAAAGCTTTTCTTAGATGATAAGAGTTATTAAACAAAAACCACAGTGCCAGGCATGGGATGCCTCCTTATGACTGTGGTCAGGAAGGTCCTATGTGCTCCCCAAACAATCCAAGACGCTGCCACTGCTCTTTGTTGCCCAGCAAAGACTAGGTAATAGAAATCTGTTGCTGAAGATACACACCTCACACTTTGGTTGCACTATACTGAGCACTCAAGCTGGAACTGAACTGAAATGCTCTTCCATGTCAGCCAACTTTCATAATGCAATGCAGGCTGCTGTGGGATAAAGGGCATCAGCAGATTTATAAGTTGTGAATTTCATGATCTTTCCAGGAAAGATGTACCATATGTATAGCAGTGGCATAACTGTTATGGAGGCAACCAAATGCTCTCTATTCCACAGAAAAGAATCCATGCCTGATTTAACCTGCTTGAAAGTCCATTGCAGGGTAGGTCATAAGTCCTGGGGGGAGGCTTAATTCTGCTTCTTAGCTAAATTGACATAGCATCAAACCCTTTCTAAATATATGTTTATGCCCTTAGATAATTAATCAGAAAATCCTCTTTCCAGTGAACTGCAGTGGATGCAGAGGGTTATGGTTGCACTAGGTGTTGAGAAATAGTGATTACTGAGTTCTTAGTCCTAAACAAGACATTCATAATATCCTCTCCAAAGCTCAGGGAGTGTTGTGGAAGAGGTCATGGAAAGAAACAGAAGATAAGGACAATGGCTGTTAAACAGTCAGGAGCCCTCAACAACTGCAGATGGATCTACTGAGTTTACACAAGAATGGCCTCATTAGCAGCCAGTCCTGAATGGAGGAGGGAGTCTGACCACTTGCTGGTGAACTACTTCCTACTGATAGATTCAGGTAAAGGAGAACTCACTGCCTTCAGTTGCATATGTACTAATGACTCTACTAGGCTCCAATGTATAATCTCAATCCAATTGTCATACGTATGGCCCTGGTTAAACTAAATAGGTCACAAAACAAATCAAAACTCATGAATTTGGGAAAGGAACATGTTAGGAGGAGAGGAGCTTGATAGAGGGAGTTAAGAGAAGGTAAAGAGAGAGTAACCGCCAGGCATGGTGGCGTACACCTTTAATCCTAGCACTTGGGAGGCAGAGGAAGGCGGATCTTAGTGAGTTCAAGGCTAGCCTGGTCTACAGAGTAAGTTCAAGGACAGCTGGGGCTACAGGGAGACCCTGTCTCAAAAAGACCAAAAAAAAAAAAAAAAAAAAAAAAGAAAAGAAAATAGAGAGAGAGAGTAACCAACACGCATTATATGCATGTATGAAATAAAGAACTAACTTAATTTAAAATTAAAAGCATCAATCCACAGAAACATTGGAAATATTAAGAAAAAAAGCCTGAAAGAATCAATCTTGTTAAGACTGTGGGAAACACTCAAAGGGCAATCAGATGAAAGCTGTTAGGAAAAGGCAACTACCAAAGAGAAAATTGCTTCTGCTGCTCTACCCCACCTTCCACTCTAAGGAAGGCGTCCTGGGCTCCCAGTGTGGTCCCTGGATGCAGAGGGAGTAAAGAGGTCAGGTCACAAAGGCTCTTCTGTCAGTGTGACTGCCTGGAGTTCAAGCTGATTTTCCTTTTGTTTCATCATCTCCTTACAGTTGTTCGACTGTCACTGTTGGATAGGAAGTGGCAGAGTGGGGGAGGGGGGCATCAAGGAAGGGTTCCAGCTATAACTGGGACCTCCTGTCTCTGGAAGCTTCCTGAAGAAGCTCTTCTTGGAAAAATTTTGCACCTACTTTACATCAAGATCACTGCAGACAAGAGCACCAGAGATCTACCATGATCACTGAACACCTGTGGACAGAAGCCAATGCTTCTGAGGGACAGTCCCTGTCCCTCCGTTCTGGGCCCTAGTTGTCCTGCCAGGGTCTTCTGTCACCTTGGCTCTTCAGCTCTAGCCTTCTCTGTCTCCCACAGCCCAGCCCCCATCGTGCCCTCCTCTTCCTACTCACCACAACATGTTTTCCAATGTTGAATCTCCAACCTCTGTTTCTCACCTTGGTGCTTACTTTTATATACAAGTCACTCGTTTGCTGTATCCCACTGCATCTTGACCTAATGTCCATACTCTATTCCCTCTGTCAGGAGGTCACTCTCCTACCTGAGTCACTGGACTGTTGTGTGCACCCCACCAGCTTGACTCCTCTGTGACTCAGTGGAATTCATTCCAATCCCACTGCACCCTTTCCTAGGGTGCACCTCTCCAGGCATCCCCAATTTTTGGCCCCTTTCATCCCCATGCTCTCAGGAAGCCAGCCCACTGCGGCTTTCTCCTGAAGGTATCATCTTACATGGGCATTCCACTCTTTCTCCCATGGTATGTTTCTGCAAGCGTTCCATTCACCACAGCCTTCTTCATGGACCTGCAAACTACTGTGTGGAAACTGCTGGACACATCTGTCATGTCCAGAAATGGGAGATATAAGGTACTTAGATATTAGGAGGTAAATATCATGGGCCAGTCTGAGGGTATTTGGGGAAGTAATTGAGTAATATTTGAATCAGTAGACTAAGCTCAGCTTCCCTCCTTAAGGTGAACAGCAACTGTAGGTCCACAGAAGAATAAACACAGATCATCCTCCTGCCTGATTGCATTGAACGGGGACATCATTCTCCATCTCCTCAGATTTGAGTTTAAAGTGTCTATGGCATTTGAGCTGGAACTTACTGGCTCTGGAGGTCTCCAGCCTTCTTACTCAGACACATGTTTGCTCTCTTGTGGTTCTGAATGGAATATATATATATATATATATATATATATATATAGATATATTATCCTGAGCTCTCAGCCTACAAAACAACAAAAGCCAGTTCCTCACAACGACCTCTATTCTCTTCTTCTGTCACTCTCTGTTCTCATCTTCTTCCTCCTCCTTCTCCTCCTCCTCTTCTTCATCCTCTTCTTCCTTCTCCTCCTCCACCTCCTGCTCCAACTCTTTCCCCTCTTTCTCCTCTGTTCCTCCTGCTCCACCTCCTTCTTACTCGTGTACCTTATTTGGTCTGTTTCTTTGAAAACCTTGAGTAGCACAGATAGATAACCTGAATTTAACAAGCAAAACCAAACTGAAGCTTGCTGCTAATCTTCCCAGATACCAAGACTATGAAAATCAAAGAAAGAGTGATAAAGTAGTCTAGATTGAAGTAAGGAGACAAACGTAACATGCAATTCTGAATAGGACCTTTAGGTTATATTGCATATTTATTATGACATGATGTAAAACTTGGAAGAATTAATTGATAGTGAAGTTCTGGTGTTAGCTTCCCAGGTCCAGTGGATGTATCAGATTACATTTGTGGGAAATGCATGCTAAGTGTTCAGGTGATATGATGTTATATACAGAATTTACTCTTAAATGTTGCAAGAAAAGTAGTATGTCCCTTCCCTTCTTTACTCCCTCCTTTCCTCCTCTTTCCTTTCTTCATTTTCTTATTCCATTCTCCCCGACACATATCTTGATTTAGAAGTTATTCAGGAATCATACTTCAGTTTCTACATTCATCAATCTTGTTACATGTATGCTTTCTATCAGTTAAAACTTACTGTTCCTCAAAACCGATATGAAATACAATGCATTCAACTCTAACTCTCCTGACTTGCATATCATTATATCTTATCTGTCATTTTCAACCCTACCAATTAAATGACACTATGATTGCTCTATATAGACTTGATTCAATTGTGTCTAACGACATGATGTCATTTTTTTCTTCTTCCTAAAGTTCAACTTTTAGAAAATGCTTCTATTATTTATTATTAGCCCTAGTTTTTTGGCTTCTTAAAATGAAGTCTTAAATTCACCTTTTATTAAAAACTATATTTTATCTGGGCACCCAATTTGACCTTGACAGCTATTTGTCACAATGTTAATTATACTTCTCATCACTGTGACAGAACACCTAGCATAACAATGGTGAGGGACATTTAATTTTGGGTCTTAGATTTAGCGGAATTTCATATTTCATCCCATTGTGACTGAGCAGATGTAGAGAAGCTTCATTCACAGCAGTGGGAACATGAGGCTGACACTCCTCACATGGCTACAGACCAGGGGGCAGAGAAAACAAGCGGGACCGAGGGCAGGCATAACCTGTAGGCCATCCGTCCAGAGTGGCCTACTTAGGCCAGTCAGGCCTCACTGCTAAAAGCTGTGCAGCCTTCAAAACAACACCACAAGCTAGAAGCTGAACACTCAAAACACGTGGTGTCTTCATCCTCTCCACGACCTATGATCTCCCAAACCACCAAAGAGTTTTTGAGCAGGTTCACAGGATCAGATATGAACTATCTCCCATGGAGCAGGCCTCAAATCCAACCATAATGTGGTTGGTTGTCTTCATAACAGTCATAGCACTGTTGCACCAGAGGGCACATCTTTATTGGTGGGTTATTATTGTAACTCATAGACATGACAGCTGGGTATGATTGTTGATGTCGGCATTGCACCTTCTGGTACTATGAAAGCTAGCCAGGAGGAGTCTCACAGCTCAGTCCCAGCTTGATTATCTATGTTTTATGACTGAAGTGTGTGGTGTCTTCATCAGTAGGGCCTAGCATCAAACTCAGGAGGAGGGAGAATTGGCAACCAAGAGCAAAGGCAATGCCTCTACTGTTTGGGGACCTCCAGGATACTCTTGGCCAACAACTCACAGGGAGGAATTCAACGCCTGACCCTGGGGTTGTCATGAATAACCCATGGTTTCTGGGTGCAGCATTATCTACCTTCCATGCAAAGTCTTTCCTTTTAAAATGTATTTTTAGCAAGGCTATAAAATACTAGGTTTCCTTTTATTATTTTTTTAATTTTATTTATTTTTGTATGTGTATGAGTGTACTGTCTGCATGTAGGTTTGTACACCCATGTCATGCAATGCCATGGAGGTCAGAAGAGGGTGTCAGATTCCCGTGGAACTGGAGTTAAAGATGGTTCTCAACTGCTATGTGGGTGCTGGGGATTGAACCCAAGTCCTCTGCAAGAGCAACTGGCGCTCTTAACCACTAGGCCTTCTCTCCAGCCCCAATAGTAGGTTTCTATATGGCTTTTTCATATCTCCTTAGTTATGATTACCTTTCCCACCTCTTCCCTGTCCACTCCTCCAGCCTACCCCCTCACTACCCTGCCCACATAGACCTTTCATTCACCCAGTGTATCTCCTCTCCACTTTCACTTCATAAACTCTACTAAACTCTTCCTTAAGTCCTCTTTTCTCTCCTTTGTAAAGGCCCCTTTGTATCTTCCAA
Organism: Rhizomys pruinosus; assembly: GCA_009823505.1. Lineage (NCBI taxonomy): Eukaryota > Metazoa > Chordata > Mammalia > Rodentia > Spalacidae > Rhizomys > Rhizomys pruinosus. The sequence goes on along the minus strand of VZQC01014352.1, from coordinate 3,354,632 downwards.
GACTTTTTAGGCTCAGAGTTAAACATGATGTCTAAGAATTTATAGCTAGATATGCATATGAGAGAGAACATAAGGCCTTACCTTTCTAGGCCCGAACTTCATTCTACATTATTTTCCAGTTACATCCATTTTCCTGTAATGTTCATATTTTCAGTATTCTTTACAGTTGAATAAATTCCATTTATATATATATATATATATATATATCTACAAATTATATTTTACCCATTAATCTACTAATAGACATGTAGCAAGTTCCACTTCCTTGCTTTTGTGCATAGAGCAGTAGTGAACACGGATGCATAGATAACTCTGTTGTAGATCGTAGAGTCTTTTGGAGTATCTGCTCAGGCATGGTGTAACTGAATCATATGGAAACTTGTTGTTTCTTGTCAGTTACTCTGACTTCATGCTTGTCACCATTCCTGAAAAACACTCTTTGAATAACATGACTCAACATGGCTGTCTTTCTATCACTCTGATTAAGTATACAATGGTCTTTATACTTCTCTCCATATGTTTGCCTCTTTTCATAATCTTTATTTCCTTTCTTCCTCTGTGCCATATTCCTAGTGACTTCTAAGTTCACTGAACTTGCAGTTCACTATATTTTTCTACACTGATCTTTTATTTACATTAAATCCTTGAAAATTTTACCTTGATAATCTGTTTACATTTCAAAGCATAGCATATAGTTCCTTTAAAAAGTTTTCTTTATCCTTAGGAATTTCATACAGGTATTCAATGAAATATGGTTATATCTATCCCCCATTTTTCTACCTCCAATTTCCCCATGCCCTCCCAACACATACCCCTCCCACCTTCAGGTCTTTTGAATATATAACCCTCTAAATCCAGGTAGTACTGCCCATATGTGCCATGAATGCAAGGCCATCCACTGGAGCATGGAAACACCATTCATTTCTATATCCTCAAAAAAGAGAAATTCTCTCTCTCTCAGAAACTATCAATTGCCATTAGCTCCTCAGAAAGGGGTATGGCCTGGAGAATACCTTCCCCATATACACCAGAATTGTGACTGGTTTGATCTCGCACAGGTCTTGTGCAGATAGCCATAGCTACTGTGTATTGATGAGTGCGGCAGCCATGCCATACCCAGGAATAAGCATTCTATAATACCCCGTTCCATCTTCTAGCACTTACATACGTTCCAACTCCTCTTTCACAGAGTTCCTCGAGCCTTAGTGTAAGGAGGGCTCCTACTTAGGGCTGAGCACTTAGTCTCTTATACTTAGCACACTGACCAATTATGCCTCTCTCAATTGGTGGCTGCCCATTACAAAAAGAAGCTTCTCTAACTAACCTTGAGAGCATTCCAAGTCTGTGTGTATAAACATAAATATTTAAAGACAATTTGGCAGCATGACCATTTAGCAAAATAACAATACCAGGAGATTCTACCCTGGGGCCTAGGACATCTCAAGCTATGGGACTTCTGACCAAGATTACAGTACAGTACTGCCATAAATTCCCTCCTGTGGAGCAGGCCCCATATCCAATCACAAAGAGGTTAGTCACCCTGTAACAGTTATGCCACTGTTTCTCACATCTTACCTGGAGGGTCAGTATTGTAGAATGAAGGTTCTAGCACTGGGTACATCTATTCATGTCTTTTCTCTTCTCTCCTAACAGCCTGCATAGCGCCTACTGGGCACTATGAAAACTAAGCGGCAAGAAGGAAGTTTTCCAGTCAGTATGAGATTAATTTCTCTATATCCTACAGCCTAACAATGAGATATCTTCAGCAATAGTGTGTTACCAAGCACTTAGGGTGAGTGACCAAGGGCAAAGGCAATAGCCTGGGTTGTTTTGGAAACTTCTGGGACCTCCCTGACCAGTAACTCACAGGAAAGTATCACATACCTTCCACAGTGATCTTCATTTAATAGTCCATGTCTTCTGGGAGTGGTATTGTCCACCCATGCAGGGTAATTCCACACTTTTTTTGAAACTGTATTTTGAAATTAGTTTAGTGGGTCTCCACAAGGCATTTTTATATATCCTTAGTTTGGGTTAACAAGCCCACTACTCCTTCCTCTCCCCCATTCCCCCATTCCCCCATCCCCATTCCCACTTAAATTCTTTAACCCCTCTTTTTTCATTTCACATGTGTATTAGTCACTTTTCTGTTGCTGTGATAAAACACCATGACCAAAAGAACTTATAAAAGGAAGAGTTTATTTGAGCTTACGATTGGTGGTTCCAGGGAATTAGTCCATTGCGGCGGGAGGCGTGGCGCCTGGATCTGGAGCAGCAAACCAAGGGTCACATCTCGAAATGAGCACAGGAAGCAAAGAGGAAGCAACTGTAGACCACGAAGCTTGTTAAACTCACTAAGCCCGCCCCCAGTGACACACTTCCTCTAGCATGGCCACACATCCAAGACCTCCAAAAACAGCGCCACCAACTGGAGACAAACGTCTGAATACCTAGAGCCTATGGGGGACACACATTCAAACCACCACAACATGTATTCTACTATCTTCCCAATTATTTTTAATTGGGTTATGAGATAGTAAACTTCGATATAACTTTTCACACATCCTTCCTTCGGGTTAGCTCTCACTTCTGTATTTTAATTTCCCCCATACTCCCATAGCCCACCCTGCTTAGCCATTCCTACTACCAAATATTCTACCTCTCTACTTTCATTTTACCTATAATCTACAGTATCCTCCCTTAAAGTACCTCCAGTGCTCCCTTTCTACTTTGCTGGCAGGAAAATGAAACTAGATCCTTATCTCTCACTTCAACTTCAAAAGGATGAAGGATCTCAGCATAAGGCCTGATACCCTGAAACTGGTAGAAGAAATTAAAGATGATGCTTAAATTTATAGGCATGAGTAAGGACATTTTGAATAAAACTCCAATAGCACAGAGAGTCAATCAACAATTAAGATCTCATGAAACTAAAAGCTTCTGTACAGCAAAGGACACTGTGAATCCAATGAATAGGGAATCCACAGAATGGGAGAAAAATTTTCCTAGCTATTTTTCTGACAGAGGATTAGTGTCTAGAATATACAAAGAACTCAAAAAACTAACATTAAGAAAATAAACAATACAATTTAAAAATGGGTTATATAAAGTTCTTAAAAGAAGAAATGCAAATGGCTACAAAACACTTAAAATGCATTCCACATCCTTAGCTATCAGGGAAATGCAAATTAAAACTACTCTAATATTCCATCTCATCCCAGTCAGAATAACCATTATCATGAATTCAAGTGACCACGAATTCTGGTGTGGATGTTGCAAAGAGAACAAAAATGTTGTTGGTGGGCATATAAACTATTATAGCTAATATGGAAATCAGTCTAAAGGTTTCTCAAAAATCTAGAACTAGAATTTGATCCAGCTGTAATTCTCCTGGGTGCATACTCAATATACTTTGTCATCCTATTACAGAGACACTTGAACAACTATATCCATTTTCGCTCTGTTCACAATAACTAGGAAATGGAATCAACCTAGAAAGAAAAATTTGGTACATATGCACAATGTAACACTACTCAGCTCTAAGGAAAAGTCATGGGCTTGCAGGTAAATGCCCTGAACTGGAAGAAATTATGCTGAGTGAGGTAACGTGGATCCAGAAAGACAAATCCAATATGCTCTTTCATATGTGGATCATAGCATCAAATTTATCTTGGAGCATAGTTCTTTATAACATTTACCTGGCTGTCTGCAGTCTCTTAATGCTTGCTTAAATTTTTTCTAAAAATTGAATAGCCACTTATTGGATACATTATCACTCTTCATTTAAATATTCAATTACAAATGATTTAGGAGTACTTCTACTGCAAATGCTGACCTTGGTAGCTCACGTTGATATATTTTCATTATGAATTACATGTGTTTGGTTGACAGTGATCTGTGACTTTGCCTTTGTTTCTACTGGAAACCTGAGGAGATGCTCTCTTTGACCACCTTCTCTTCGCACACCTGATGATCTTAGTGACTTTCGTTTGTTTGTTTTCTCAGTAGCCTTTTTTTTTTTACCATATCATTAATCTGAGGTTTAATTCACCCTCTCTCCCATTATTAGTACTTTCTATTTAAAAATTCTCATCTTTTATTGGTCTTTCACTGCTCTGCTCTCAGCACTGAGTTTAGCCTGCTTATTTGTGGGTACTTAGAGATTACTGCTATTTCCTGAAATCCCAGCAGTGAATCCAAAAGTATATTTAATGCAGAATCCAGCTGACTCCCAGCTGCCAAACCTAAACTTGAAGCCTGAAACTTTCTAGCTCTTCCATCTAGAATACCATGATTAGCTCACCTCCTCCTTCACCACTCAAGCCTCTGACTGCAAGCTCCTGGAGCACCTTACTTCCGCTCTCCAACAGCACGAAGCAAACGTTCATCTTTTTACTTCTCTCACTTTGTAGTCTCAGAGCACAGTCATGATAAAGCTGCTGTTACACAAGTCCAATCTTACAACCAGAACCATTAAAAGGAAATGAACTCACGGCAGAATGATTTGGGCCTTTAGGGCCACAACTCTTTCATTTTGACCTACAAAACTGTCTTTTTAATCAATGTTTAGTCAGCTTAGCAGGAAATAATGCCCAGCTTGTTCATTCACAGCCTGACTCTCCCCAGTCGTTTTCTGAAACAGGTTTGACTCTAAGACAGCCTGGTGGACGCAGTGAGCTGCACCCCCCCCCCCCCGCAGATGCTCGCATGCCAGGAGGAAATCAGATTTCCAGCATGTTTTTCAGCAGTTTCCTTTGTCTGTCTATAACTTGCCTTAGTGTCCACATTCTTCTCCTTGAGTGTCATAACAGCTGAAAGGAAGTCACTGAGTATAGCTTTGTAGTTGACAGTAAACGTTGGAGAAGAATGTGAGCAAGATACATATTCATTAAAATGTCACAATGAAACCCATTATCTTACATGCTGTCTTAAAAATGAACTGATTAATTTTTAAGCCAAGTAGTGGTACCACTTGTCCAATCTTTTGAAATATTTTATATATTATTTTGATTTTATGTGTATGAGTGTATTGCCTGCATGTAGGTAGGTGCACGTGTGTCATGTGATGCCCACATAGGACAAGAGATGTTGGATTCCCTCAGAACTGTATACAGTGGTGCATGGTTGTTAGCTGCCATGTGGGTGTTAGGAATCAAACCTGCATCCTCTTCAAGAACAGCCAGTGCTCTTAACCACTGAACTATCTCTCCAGGCCCATTTGTCCAATCATTGAGGATCTGAACAGGGGTCAGGGCTATTCCATAAGCAGGTGGCTCCAAGTTCATTTTCAGTGTTATATTTACTCCAGAGAAAAGCCTGGAACTGAACAACACAGGCCCTGTTGTTTGAGTATTTTCAAGCCAAATTGATTAATGAGGGATGTATCAACATAAGTGTACTAATAAGATGGTACAGGTGTAAATTAATTATCCAATTATACACTGATTTGCCCCTGAATGACACCATTTTAGATAGTATAGTAAATAAAAGGTTATATTTTTTAATGCTGCCAAGAGGCTAGAGAGATGGCTTAGTGGTTAAGAGCACTGGCTGCTCTTGCATAAAACCCAGATTCAGTTCCTAGCACCTACGTAGCAGTTAACAACCATATCTAACTTCATTTTCAGGAGATATGATGCCTTCTTCTGGTCTCCATGAGCACTGCACAACATGGGTGCACTTCCATACATATAGACAAAACACTCAAAAATATAAAATAAAAAAAATAAAAAAGAGATACCTCTAACTCAGAGAACTAGTGTGTTGATACATTGTCTAAGATGAGCAATTAACCCTTGAAGTCACATTTTATACTAGTAGCTGTTACAATATTTTTAAATTTTTTTAATAATATTTTGAGTATTCTTTGAGAATTTCATACATTGTGTCTTGATTGCATTTGGACCCCTACTCCATCTATTCTCAAATACACCCTCACTTTCCTACCCTATTTTTTAAGGCCTATGACATTAAATTTATATTCCTCAAGTACTTTTGGATGGGGACTCATCTCCTAAGACCTGGTCAACTGATACAGTGTCACACCCTTGAAGAAAACTGAGAGTCCTGAAAGCCACTTCAGCTCCCACATCCTGCTCCACACTGGGTTTTTGTCTCACATGGGCTTGCCCAGGTCTTGTACATGCTGTCACAAGTGCTGGGGTTCATATGTGCTGTGCCTAGAAAACACAGTCTTTCTGTCCCGTCTTCCACAGTGTCCCTGAGCTGTAGAGGGGAGGGTGCGATATAAATGTTCCATTTAAGGCCAAGCACTCCACAGTCTTTCTGCATGATGCCTGGTTTTAGATTGTTGTATTAATTGTCATCTGTTGCAAAAAGCTTCTTTGATGAGCATTGAAAGATGCATCAGTCTACAGGTATAACAATAAGTCACTAGGAGTTGGTTTAATACTATGGTATCCCCTTAGCAGGATAATATAAGTAGGATCTCCTCTAAGGCTTGTGACATATCCAGTCACAGGTTCTTGGCCCTGAGCACAGTGTCAGGTATGGGCTCCATCTTGAGTGGTGGCCCTTCTCAGTGGATGACTTGCACCGAGTGATGCCTGGGGATAATAACTTGACTCAATAGACCTTAACACAAATGACAGAATGCAGGAAATCCAGTGGGGGGTTATGGGACGGTGACAATTTGGAAGAAGGTATAAAGATGATTACAATAAAATACACAAAACTGGCAGGCGGATCTTTGTGAGTTCAAGGCCAGCCTGGTCTACAGAGTGAGTTCCAGGATAGCTGGAGCTACAGGGAGACCCTATCTGGAAAATACCAAAAAATTAATTAATTAATTAATTAAAATACACAAAGCTTCAATAAAAAATTAACAAAAAAAATCCAATCAGAAAGTAGTTAGTTGTTCCCTTAATATTTATACCACTGTTGTATCAGTGAGACCTTCCTTCAAGACTAGACATTATTACAGCTCACAGGGTTCACAGCTGGAAAAGATTGATGATTATTCTTCTCTTCTGGTAATATGCAAAACATCTTCCAGCACTGTATAAGCTAGCCAGTAGAGATGAAGCTTTGGGTTAGTACTCACTTGATTTCTCCAGGTTTGTCAATGACACACCTATGTAGTGTCCTCAGTAGCAGGGTCTTACAGTCGAGTTCTGCTGGATGACTTAGAACAGCGACAATATACAGTATTGTTTGAGGGTCTATGAGAACCCCCTGGTCAACAACTCCAAAAGCCCATTCCTGGCATTGGGATTTTTATTTGCTAGCACACGATGTCTGGAGACATTGTCCCCATGTTCTAGGATAGCTCCTTTTAAGCCCTTTACATTGTATATGTATGTATTTTAAGAAGCTTCTACAGTAGTAGGTTTCTGAATGACGCTTTCAAATGGCCTCTAGTGTTAGTTATCCCTCCCTGTGCTCCCTCCTCTACTTTTATAGTGGAAAAAGGGGAGCATGCCAAAGACAATGGGAGAAATGAGGAGACTCTACTTAAGCATACTTTATTTGAATAACCATAATGATAGCTAACACATTGTATGCTAATTTTTTAAATAAATTAATTTAAAAGGTAACATGCCATGGATCTTGCTCTTTAATAACAAAATTGGAAAAAATAAAATTCTAATTCAGTATGTTTTTAACAATTCATAAACATTACTCAGGTCTTAAGTATGAATCTTTTGCTTTTTTCAAAGCTAACATTTCTGATAAAAGTCATTATAGATTTGAAACTTTTACAGTAGCTTCATGTTGGTGAAAAGATGTTTAGAGAAATGTGACCCACCTAAATACGGTGACTTTATGAGCAGATTTTAGAAGGCCTTGTTATGAGGGCACTTCAATCTAAGTTCTCTGAGCTAAGTACATGCACATGAAAATGCAACTGAAATTCCAGAAAAACATACAATAAATTGTTTCCCTAAAAATTAAATTGACTTAGTAACAGTTTCTCAGATGTTTTCTATTTCTTTTTTCTCTATGCGCTAAAGCCTTTAGTAATGAATATTTAAAATTCTAAACAAATTTTTAAAAAAATATTTTATTGTAGTTTTGTGCATTTCATACAGCATTTCTCAGTCCAATTTAGACTGATTCCTCTTTCTTTGCCCCCCACCTGAGTTCATGTATTCTGCCATACATGTCTTGTATCCTCTCTGTCTTTAAAAAAAATTTTTTAATGCAGAGTTTTGTTGTTTGGAATGGAAGTTTACTCTTTCAGTCAGTTCTTTGTCTAAGTCCAATTATTGTTGTTGTTCCCTTCAATTTATATTGCTCCAAAATATGCATCTATGTTTATGCCACACATATACCATAATTATGATGTCTGAAAATAAAAAGATTTGATGCAATCCCAATTAAAATCCCCATGAGTTTCTTCACAGAATTAGAAAAAATAATCCTTAAATTCATATGGAGAAACAAAAGACCCTGAATAGGCAAAGCAACCCTGAGTAAAAAAAAAAGCAATACAGAGGTTCACTATACCAGATTTCAAACTATATCACAGGGCTATACTCATAAAAACAGCTTGGTACTGGTACAAAAACAGACCTTAGACCAATGGAACAAAACTGAAGATCCAAACTTGAGCTCCTACAATTTTAGCCACCTCATATTTGACAAAGGGGCCAAGAAGACTCAATGAAGGAAGACAGCATCTTCAGCAAATAGTGTTGGCAAAACTGGATCACCACTTGTAGAAGAATAAAATTAAACCCCTGCCTCTAACCTTGTACAAAAATCAACTCCAATGGATCAAGGACCTCCATATAAAACCCATAATTCTGAAGGTGATAGAAGAAAACGCTGGCAGTAACCTACAAGACATAGGTGTAAGAAAAGACTTTCTGAATCAAACAGCAGCCACACAGGAAATAAGGTCAACAGTTGACAGATGGGACCTCAATAACTCAAAAGCTTCTGTAGACCAAAAGAAACAATCAAGGAAGTGAAGAGAAAACTCACAGACTGGGAGGAAACCTTCATCGGTGACACATCTGACAGAGAATTAACTTCCAGAATATATAAAGTACTCAAAAAAATAAAAAACTAAGAAAACAAATGACTTACTCAAAAAACGGAGTAAAGAGCTGAACAGAGACTTCACAAGTGAGGAAGTAAAGATAGCTGAGAAACCACGGCATGGGCAGATGTTGACATATGACCAGCACAACACCAGCACTCGCCCAAGGAGGCACACCTGTCCTGGTGATTTGTGCACCCTCACCCCCTGACCATGGAGGCTTGGTACCATCTGGAAACCTCCTAACTTTGGGTTCCAGCACAGCCTGGGTGGTTGTAGACATGAGGCCATCAGGTCAACAGGGTACTGGTCACAGGCCAAAGTAGCAAAGTAGCAACATTACCCCCCCACCCCAAGCTGTTGGAGCTGTGGTGTAGAGGATCTAGAAGGGGTAGTGTTAGTGATTCTAGTCTGGGCAGCCAATGTTGAGGCACCAGAATCCAAACAAATAAACAAACAAAAAAACAAATCCACATGCCAAAGACACAAAGAAAAAACAACATGGGAAAAGCTCATAATAAATCCACACCGAACTGTACAACCCTACAGAAGATTCCTACAATGAGATCTCCCTGGAAGGAAACCAAGACAAGGACCTTAGAAAAACAATTGTAGACATATTCAAAGAAATCAAAGAATATAAAGAACAAATCAGAGAACTAAGGGGAGAGAATGAAAAACTCAGGAGGGACCCAGAGGGAGATAATGACAAATGTTTGGAAAGAACTAAAGGGAGAAAATGACAAACTCAAGAAGGAAGTGGAAATGCTGAAAAAATCCCAGGCTGAAATGAAAAAAGAAACTGACCAACGAAGCAAGGAACTACAAGAAGAGAATTACAGGCTCCAGAAGGAAGTAGAAATACTAAAGAAATCACAGGATGAAATGAAAAAGCAAACTGAACATTCATCCAATCAACAGGAAAGCATAGGAAAAAGCCTCAGAAGCAGAATGGAAGAAGCAGAAAAAAGAATATCAGACCTGCAGGAAAACATGGACCAACTAGAATGCTCAAGTAAAGATAATGAAAAATTAAAAAAAAAAAAAGAGTGGAACAACCAGGAAATGTGAGACATTATGAAAAGACCAAACTTCTGCATCATAGGGATAGAGGGAGGTGAAGAATCCCAAGACAACACTATTGACCAGATCTTCAACAGGATAATAAAAGAAAATTTCCCCAAACTGAAAAAAGACAAACCCATACAAATACAAGAAGCACATAGAACACCAAATAGACAAGACCAGAAAAGAAATTCCCCACACCATATAATTGTTAAAACACTAGATGCTCAAAACAAAGACAAAATATTGAAAGCCACATGAGAAAAACAAGTTACGTATAAGGGGAAACCCATCAGAATCGCAGCTGACTTCTCAGTGCAAACTATGAAAGCCAGAAAAATGTGGACCAAAGTATTCCCAGTGCTAAATGACTTTAGATGCAAACCCAGGCTACTATACCCAGCAAAAATGTCAATAGTTGAAGGAGAAAGAAAAAACCTTTCATGACATAAACAAGATGAAAGAATACATCTCTAAAAAACCAACAATTCAGAAAATACTCAAAGCAATCCAAAGAACAGAAGAAAGGAGAAACTATCCCTGAGCAATTAAAGAGAGAAATTAACAAAATAGACCAAGAATGCAAACAAAAAATAAGTGGAAAGGAAGCAACACACATCTCTCAATAATAACCTTAAATATTAATGGTCTAAACAACTGAATCAAAAGACATAGACTGGGAGAATGGATTAGGAAACAGAATCCTTCTACATGCTGTCTACAAGAAACTCATATAACCCTCAAGGACAGACAGGACTTACAGTGAAAGGTTGGAAAAAAATATTCCAAGCAAATGGTACCAAGAGACAAGCAGGAGTGGCTATTCCAATATCAGACAAAATTAATCAGAAGACAAAGAGGGCCATTAAATCCTTATCATGAAGACTTCACAATCCTAAATTTTTATACACCAAACTCTGGCACACCTAACTTTATAAGCACTTCTCTGCAGGACCTCAAGACACAAATTAATCCCAGCACACTAATAGTGGGGGACTTCAGTAGCCCACTTCAATAGCCCCTTGGATAGATCAACAGACAAAAAGTAAACAGAGAGACATCAGAATTGAACAATACAATATACCAAATGGACCTCACATACATCTACAGAATATTCCACACAAACACCAGAGAATATACTTTCACTGTAAGTAACAAGAGACCAGCATCACTGTGGTGAAATCTTCTGGGAAGAATTTCTTCAGGGTCAGCACACAGAAGCTTTGTTCCAGAAGGGGCCTGAACCTCCATCTCAAGCCAGAAGCAGGACTTGGTAGTGTGTAAGAGTCTCCTATATAGTTCTGGTGTTGAAATTTGGGGGTGGCACAGAGAGCAGCCGAGGCTTGGCACTGTGAGAGGTCAGGAAAGACCATTGGTGGAATGCACCTCGGTTGCGTGAAGACCCCAGGATTGCAGGGGTCATGGAGAGAAGCTGAGGCTTTGCACACAGGAGAGGTCAGAAGAGACCATTGGTGAAGGTGCTGCCTCAGTTTCAGTGGCGACCCCAGCTTTTGGAGAGTGCCAGGACCATGGGATGACCACCAAGAACAGCAGCAGGTGTGAAATGGAGTCAGCCTGGGTCTTCGAGATGAGCTGTGTGTGCCACGGATGACAGAGTCAGAGAGGGGTTGCTGCCGAAACCCTTTGGAGCCCAGAGGATCATGAGTGAATCCCAGGTGTCCAGCCTTGAGCTACTTTGCTGAACTTAGATTTTGTTTGAGAGTGCCTGATTCTTCCCTTTGAAATAAGACAGTACTTGTGTTTAGATTTTTTACAGCAGCCCACAGTTAAGAGACTTTTAATAGGCTGAACTTTTAGCATTTGGACTTTTTAAGGACTTGTGGGGCTTTTAAGGTTGTACTGTCTTAGGTTGTGATTAATGTATAACATCATACTTTGGGGATAAGAACTGGAAAAGGTGGTGGTTTAATAAGTGATGGTTTTGTGTTGTCAAGTTGACAAGGGTTCAATTGTGCTGGATAGCTTTAGTTTGTCAAACTGACACACTTGGGGTGAGAGGACCTCAAATTGGGAATTGGCTCCAATTCGGTTCTTGGTCTGTGGCCAATTCTGTGGAGTATTGTCTGACTGGCGAGCATGTGTGGGGGGCCCAGCCCACAATAAGTTGAGTGCCACCCCTGGGAGGTTGTTTGTGTACCATAAATAGAAAAGGACGGGCTGGGCATGAGCCAGAGGAGAAGCACAGAAACAGCACTCCCTCTCTACGGGCTGTGCCTTTCAGCTCCTGCCTCCAGGTTTCCCTGCCCTTCGATTCGAGTTTCTGCCTTGGGCTCCCTCAGTGGTGACACAGGAGATGTGAGCTATCAATCCTTTCCTCTCCAAGTTGGTGTCAGAGTGTTTTGTCAACAGCAATGGAAGAAATAACACAACATTGATTCATACCCCAATTTGAATTATACAGGATTCGATGCAATTTAAATTTTCAAAAAAAATCCCCATGAACTTTTTCAACAGACTTTGAAAAAGTTCCTTTAAAATTTCATATGGGAACAGAGATAAAAGCATCCCGAATTGTAGTTAAAGCATCCCTGAGCAAAAAGATGCAATATTAGGAGGACTGCTTTACTCAGATTCAAAGTATAATTATATGGCTATAGTCATAAAGACTGCCTGTACATGGCACAAGAAAAAAAAAAAAAAAAAAAAAAAAAAAAAAAGACCCCATTGACCAATGGAACAAAATTTGAAGATCCAAACTTGAACAATGAGACCATCATACAATTTAGCAGCCACTCTTCATATTTGACAAAGGGGCCACAAAACTCAATGGAGGAAGAGCATCTTCAGCAAATTTGGGTGTGTGGCAAAAAACTGTGATATCCATTGTAAGACAAACCTAAGAATTAAAACCCCTGCCTCTCACCCTTAAAACCAAATCACTTCAAGGGATCAAAATCTCAACGATAAACCTAAAATGAATGAAGTTGATGAAGAAAAATTGGGCAGCAATCCCAAGACATAGGTATAGGAACAGGAAAAAACTTTCTAAATCAGACAGCACTGTGCAGGAAATAAGGTTAACAGTTAACAAATGGAACCTCATCAAACTCAAAAGCTTCTGTACGGCAAGAGAAACAGTCAAGGAAGTTGAAGAGGAAACCCACCAGAGTAGGGAAGAATCTTTCACCAGTGATATATCGACAGAATATTAACATCCAGAATATATAGACTACTCAAAAAACCAAGAATTGAAAACAAATACTCAAAAGATGGTGTAAAAGAGCTGAAACAGAGACTTTCACCAGTAGGAAGTAAAGATGGCTGAGAAATATCTATAAAATGTGTCAACATCACTAATAATTTAGGAAAGCAATAATAAACACATTAAAAAAAAAAAAAAAAAAAAAAAAAAAAAAAAAAAAAAAAAAAAAAAGAAAACAAAAGACACCTAATATCTCTGGAGAGGTTGTGGGGAAGGGGAAACACTCATCCATTGCTGGATTGGGAATCGTAAACTTGTACATAACCACTATGGAAAGCAGTGTGTGGGAAACCCTTAAAATATCTCAAAATGAGCCTACCACCTGACCCAATCATATCACTCCTGGGTATATACCCACAAGACTCACCCTACTGCAGAGATACATGCACATCTATGTTTATTACAGCTCTCTTCACAATACTGAAGAGCTGAAAGCAACCCAAGTGCCTCTCAACCAATGAGTGGATAGAGAAAATGTGGTACACCTACACAATGGAGTTCTATGCAGTGGAAAAGAAAGATAACATCATGATCTTTGCAGGTAAATGGATCAAAGCCATTATGTTAAGTAAAATAACACAGTCCCAGAAAAACAAATGATGAATGGTATCCCTCATTTGTGGATGCTAGCACCAAATCCCTAGTAATAAGGCAAACTGAGCAATGTTAATGTTATATTTCTTTTTATCTGAAAGCAACTGTGCTCTTAATGTAAGTCCCTTAATGGGTTCTAGAATTAACCTACCACTTATTTTCAGACTTTGTAATTTTGGTATATGGGTGGAGAGTACATATGCATATTTTAGAGTATTATAAAATTAAGGGAAAAATGTGAATTCCTAAATATGATTTGGAATTAACATACAGTAAACACGTTTTTAAATACCTTTTTTTTTTCTTAACAAGCTAATAGATAGGCAGAAAATGGGACAATTGTAAGTCCAGCTTTCAGCAAACTTGGATGCTATAACTGTAGTGGCTCTGCTATAAACAATACCATCTGCAAAATGGCTAAGCTTTATATTTTTAAAAATTGGCAAAAATTTCAAAGTATAAAAATAAATGTAATATCTTTGTAAGATATTATATACACAAATTCATTAGTCAAGATGATCCTTGGATAGAGCAGATTAAGTCACTTATAATTGCTGACCTTCCTCAGCAGATCCATCAGAGTCTCTCGTTGTCTCAGGAAAGCCATTCTTCCAGACTGACTGTGGGATAAAATATACCTTCTTTGAAATGAACTTATTAGACAAGCTGTGAACTACAAGGATGGAGTCTGGTTTACTTAAAGGGAGAAGCTAAGGGCAAAGCTGAAGCTTGCAGTAATCTTGCAAGAATACCAATGTGACTCTGGGACACCACTGGCACCATACTGGAGTGAGGGAGTGGGGCTGGGAGTCAGTTTGCCAATTTGTCATTATGAGTGGAGGATGCAGAATTCATGCCAGGACTCCTGGGGCATGTTGGGAAAGGAGAATTGCTCCTTGGCATGTAAGAAATGTTGTCTCCATACACTTTATAGGCAAGCCTAATAAACTCCCTAGTCTTCTTGTAGTTAAGATTGGAGAGTCTGCTCCTTGCTTTGCCTGGTAACTGGGGAACCAGAGGCAGAGGTGCTGCAGGACACTTCATGCATGGGTACCCTTCCCCAGGCATTCTCCATGACAATGATCCTGCTGTGTTCATCCCAAACTTGACTTTTATAAATGCTCAAGGACTCCTCCTAATTGAACTTGGAAACCAGGTTTAGGAACAAATAACACAAAAAACATCTTTAAAATTCCTCTTCTTCATATGAAACCACATAGGCATGCCCACACAAATTATCATCATCCATAAAATCAACCAATGAGTTATTTGTTTTAATAATCTTTCCTAAAATTAATCTTGTCAGGTTTTGGATATTACATTACATTACAAAAGCATGTAGTAAATACCAAGGCACCATTATTATTTCCAACAGAAACTCTGGCAGTGGGTTCTCTGTCATTACCACTAATAAGTAACTAACTCATGTGAGAAATATTACACTATCAATATCAAATTATCCGTATGGCAGAGTTTCTCAGCTAGTGCCCATGGTGGTCCTATGATGTGCTTTGCACACGCAGTGCTTTCCTGAGTTTTACTTTACTTTTTGTTTTGTTTTGTTTTGTTTTTAAATTTTTTTTAATTTTTATTTATTTATGTATGTGCATGAATGTACTGTCTGCACGTAGGTTTGTGCGCCCGTGTTGCGCAATGCCACGGAAGTCAGAAGAGGGCGTCGGATTCCCCCAGAACTGGAGTCAAAGTCAGTTCTCAGCCACCATGTGGGTGCTGGGGATCGAACCCGGGTCCTCTGCAAGAGCAATCAGCGCTCTTAACTGCTAGGCCATCTCTCCAGCCCATTTTTTTTTGAGACATGTCTTACTGTAGCCTCAGCTGGCCTGGAACTCATTAGGCCGATCAGGCTGGCCCCCATCTCAAAGATTCACTGACCTCTCTAGCTCCAGAGTACTGGGACTCAGGTATGCCACCAAGCTTGGCTTTTTGCTTTTTTTTTTTTTTTTTTTTTTTTTTTTTTTTTTTTTTTTTTTTTACTTTAATCCAAAAGCATCTTAAAAGTCTTGGAGAGCTCCACATCCAGGAAAGATTAACTGAGCTGACATTTTAAGATTGTTAAAAGAACTGGAAAAGAACTCCCATATATGTGCTTATCACTTTGCCTGTTCTGAAGTACGTACTCAGTATATGCCTTTATAATCAGAAATGGAGACTTTATGAATATCATATCGTTGAGCTTTTACAAGATCTTCACAAAAGAACCTAAACTACTTAAGGCCCAACAGTCAAGGCCCTCATCCCCATGAACAACATAATGACAGTGCATACTGACAGATGTCAGGAGTCAACTTTTCCATTTAGCGGTGTGCGTTAACTTTCCCCTTTATAGCTACAACAATATTATGTTTGTTTTTCTTTGTTATCAGATGGGAAAACATAAAGGGAAAGTTAAAATATTATATCTACTTATTGGCTTCTGCACTTCACTCATTGGGTGTTAAAGCAATGACTAACATTCCTTGTGGCCCTTGCAGCTGCTTTAAGCATGGAGATATACTTTACATGAATGGAATACAACACAGATATTATTAACTTGTCACTAGAGTTTACACACTCAGATTTACCTTATCTTCTTCCAGTTGCACAGTATTCTTTTGTATAAATGTAGCATAATATTTTTAATCACTCCATACTTGATGAATTATGCAAGGGACATGACTGCTTAAAGAAGCATTTGTATACAGGACATGGTTTATAGGCCAAAACAGAAAGAATAGGCCTACTCAAAAGCCATATAAATCCAAATAAAAAAAAATAAGTTAAAAAAACATTCTGAGTAAATAAAAACATTCTGATATTTGTGCTGGGAAGAAAAGCTTGCGCCCACTGAAGTCCAGTTGTCAGGCAGCAGCATGGAAATCATGAGTCAGCACTGGCAAGCAGTACAGTTAGGACATTTTTGGTGTCCTCGGGTGGCTAAAGGGCTCAGGAGATGAGCTTTGGGGAAAACAGAGAGAACACACAGGAGAAAGGCATGGGCTAAGCAGCCATGCAGACTTGTGGTTTGAATTCCACTGAGTGACCATATCCCCTTTATTTAAATGTCCTGGGCATCAGAGTTCATCTGTAAAATACGAATACTTATATATTTTTGGGGGCTGAGAAGTCTAAAAACTATAATGTATAAAAACTTGCTTTAGGTCCAAGATGGTTTATTTTTGTATGTGTATGAATGTACTGTCTGCATGTAGGTTTGTGCACCCATGTCATGCGATGCCGCGGAGATCAGAAGAAGGTGTCGGATTCCCCTGGAACTGGAGTTCTCCCAGAATTGGAGTTATAGACGGTTCTCAGCCGCCATGTGGGTGCTGGGGATTGAACCCAGGTCCTCTGCAAGAGCGGTCGGCGCTCTTAACCGCTAGGCCATCTCTTGGCATGGTTTCTAATTTAATCGTCCAAACAGATCTCTCATCCTACAGAGAATTTAAACAGATCCAAAAATGTTAAATAACTTTCCATAGTCACACATCTAGTAAGAGAAGTAGTGGGCTTAGAATTGCAGTTATCTGGTTCTCTAGCAGTTGAGAGCAATTCCTGGTGGTCTAGTGGTTAAGATTAGGCATTTTCTTTCTAAAAGCTGAGAATGACATTGAATGAGATTTAATTCACATGCCATAAAGCTCATCACTTCAAATATGCCATTCAATGCTTCCTGGTATCTTCCAAAGGCTGTACACACATCACTATTGGCTAGTTTCTGAACATTTCCATCCCTCTAAAATAAAGCCTTTTCTGACATCAGCCACTCAACTCACCATTCTCTCCAGTCTTATCTACTTTGTGTCTCTATGGATTTCCCTCTGGAAATAATTCTTATAACAAATCCCTACAATTTGTGTCTGCTTCCTTACATTTAATGTGTGTTCACCGTTCACCCATGTTTACAGATGCACTACAGAGCCTGATTCCTTTTACTGGCTAAATAACATTCCATTGTTATACCACATCTGCTGACATATACCAGAATGAGTTTCATCTTTTAGTAATTATAAACAAAGATATAAATTTGCATGTACAAGTTTTAAATGGATTGGCATTTTCACATTTTTTGAGTATATAGCCTAAAGGTATTTCTGGGTTTTATAATGGAAGGCTCCTATGCTATGGACTTGAGGCCTAGCCTGAAATGCTATTGGATGTTGTGCCACACCAAAGAGCTGGGGTCACCTGGGAGGCCTTGCAATATTGGGTACATGTCCTCTAATAGGATTGCGGGCCCTGAGCTCTTTCCTTATCCTTTTCCCATGTGCCACAGGCTGAAAAGCAATGACTCAGATCAAACATGGAGTGAAACCCTCTGAGCCAAAATAACCGCCTCTTTTTAGTTCTTAGGAAACTTCACCCAGATATAGAACACAGACTAACATACCATGATAATACTATTCATGTTTTTGAGGAATACTGTTTCTCAAAACTACTTTCCACAATAGCTGCAGTAATTTCACATCTGTCTCTGCATAAAATCATGAATGCTCTGATTGCTCTAAACACTCATCTCCAGTTTCCTGTTAATAGTTTAACTGTATCATAGGAAATCCCAGTGATTCTGAAGTGCTCTCTTGTGGCTTTGATCTATGGTCTTTCTGTGAGCTTATTAGTCATTTGTACAGCTTCAGAGGAATGTGTAGCCACATCCTTCACTACTTTGTTATTGGATTGTGCTTTTTGCTATGGTGCAGTGTATTAGTCTCTTATCAGATATGATGTTCAGGTGTTTTCTCCCAATCTCTGGAGTCTTCTCCCCCTTTGTGATAAGCCATTGGATGCCCAGAGACTATCATTTTGTCACTTGTTATTTGATCTCTTTCTCTCTGGTTTCTTTTGCGTTTAGAGCCATCTGATTTCATAGTTCTCTCTCGCACTCCCTCCTGCTTCTGAAGATTAGTTATGCAGAGTCCGTGCCACTGCATCTGACACATCATAGGATTTCAATACATTTAAGTTTCTTCTTTCTGAACTCAGGAAGCCAGAGAGCGAAGATGCTTGGGTGAGACAAATGTCTGGACCCAGTATGTGGGGAGAGAGCCCAAACCCAGAAGGAAGTGAGGAAGAGGGATAGGTTGGAGAGTGAGTGGATGAGAGAGATTATCACCTGACAGAACAGAGCTGAGCTGGCGAGGTCACCTTGTGAGACAGCTGGGGAACGTCAGGTGAGGACACATAGGTGTCAGTAGAAGATGGGTAGCTCAAAGGAAATCAGAGATTTATTTATGAACTTGAAATTTAAAATAAATTTCAAAAGTTACGAGCTAGAAAATGATGAAAGATTTTTAAATCATGAATAAGGTTATTTCATTCTATCTTTAAAATCATCATTACTTCCCGTTACCCTAAAAACAAAACCAAGTGCACAACCTAGGCTTTGTGTACCAGACATTCCCATGGAAGATTCAAAGTGAGCAGGCATCAGGGAGAAAGTGCACGGTGCCCATGGGTGCAGACACAGGGCAGCACATATCCTGTGCGGCTTCTGACACCTCTGCTGGGTACACTCCATGTCGTGTAGTGGTGGTGGCAGGGACTCTGAGGCTCCGGCCTTTCCAGGGTGACCACGAGGGCTGTGTTGGATGCTTCTGACTGGCCCTGTTCTCCTGAAAAATCTCCCATGGACTTCCAAATTACCTAATACCCCTTTCCTAGAAATATGTAGTAGCAAGAACACATTCTGTTGTTTGTAACGATGTACCTTGGGAGTGTGCTACTGATAGCCCAGTGGGCAGGGTCAGAGATGCATCCTGCCAGACACCAGACAGCCCCTCTCAACAAAGAGTCAATGGTGCTGAGAGTAAGAAACCTTGCTGTAGGTAAGGGTACGATCCCAACTAGTTCATCAATGTGTGTTCAGAATAGCACCTGGATGATGTGGGGAGGGGATTTAATCAATTATTGTGAAAGAATTGGTAAACAGCAAAGGCTGTAAGAGTTCCTTGAGGATCAGCAATTAGGAGTTGCTGGACAGAACATGTGCCTCCTTTTAGCTGCCTGTCCTTCAGTTTTTCTACCCTAATCCCCTGAAGGTTGGGGACTGAGGACTCTCCCTCAGCCTATCTTCTCTTCTCCTCTCTCCTCTTCTTTGTATTCTGTAGTGTCTTCTCAAGCTCACACTCCTCCTAAGGAACCTCCTCCAATTGTCTGACTCGCTGCTGGATATACATGAAAAGATCCTGAAATTGTGTTTTCAGCTCTGACTTCTCTCGGGAGTCTCACCTCTCCACATGCGGCTATTCACAGGCCCTTCTTATAGGGACTTCATGGCCTATGCTTCACGCTTCACGCGGTGACAAGATGGCTGCAGGCCACACGTACCACCAAAGGAGCGAATCCCTGTCACCCGCACTCCAGACCTGACCCCTCTTGGCCTCTCAACCCCGCTCTTGCTCCTTATCATCGGTTTTTAGCTTTCCTTCCGAAGTCTTAATAGGCGTTGAGTCTCCCACTCTCCAAGCCGGCTGCTGGGAAGCCATTTCTCCCCTGGGCTCTTTCAGCCTCTTGCCCGGCCCTCAGGTGAGCCGCTGTCCGTCCAATCTAGTGATACCTGCTTGACCTTTCTCCAAGTTATGTCCTATTATAGCACTCTGCCTTAAAATCCCAAGACATCAGCTGGGCGTGGTGGCACATGCCTTTAATCCTAGCACTTGGAAGGCAGAGGCAGGAGGATCTTTGTGAGTTCAAGGCCAGCCTGGTCTACAGAATGAGTTCCAGGACAGCTGGGGCTATAGGGAGACCCTGTCTCAAAAAGACCAAAAAAAAAAAAAAAATCCAGACGTCCTACCTTTCAAATGCAAGCCAATTTAGAATGTTGCCTCTGCCTACCCAACCTGCCTTTGTAACCTTGTACTTCAATGCAATGAGTTTCTTTCTCCTCTGCACAAGCTCCCCTCTGTGCCTTTTCCCATGTGCCACAGGCTGAAAAGCAATGACTCAGATCAAACATGGAGTGAAACCCTCTGAGCCAAAGTAACCGCCTCTTTTTAGTTCTTAGGAAACTTCACCCAGATATAGAACACAGACTAACATACCATGATAATACTATTCATGTTTTTGAGGAATACTGTTTCTCAAAACTACTTTCCACAATAGCTGCAGTAATTTCACATCTGTCTCTGCATAAAATCATGAATGCTCTGATTGCTCTAAACACTCATCTCCAGTTTCCTGTTAATAGTTTAACTGTATCATAGGAAATCCCAGTGATTCTGAAGTGCTCTCTTGTGGCTTTGATCTATGGTCTTTCTGTGAGCTTATTAGTCATTTGTACAGCTTCAGAGGAATGTGTAGCCACATCCTTCACTACTTTGTTATTGGATTGTGCTTTTTGCTATGGTGCAGTGTATTAGTCTCTTATCAGATATGATGTTCAGGTGTTTTCTCCCCATCTCTGGAGTCTTCTCCCCCTTTGTGATAAGCCATTGGATGCCCAGAGACTATCATTTTGTCACTTGTTATTTGATCTCTTTCTCTCTGGTTTCTTGTGCATTTAGAGCCATCTGATTTCATAGTTCTCTCTCGCACTCCCTCCTGCTTCTGAAGATTAGTTATGCAGAGTCCGTGCCACTGCATCTGACACATCATAGGATTTCAATACATTTAAGTTTCTTCTTTCTGAACTCAGGAAGCCAGAGAGCGAAGATGCTTGGGTGAGACAAATGTCTGGACCCAGTATGTGGGGAGAGAGCCCAAACCCAGAAGGAAGTGAGGAAGAGGGATAGGTTGGAGAGTGTGTGGATGAGAGAGATTATCACCTGACAGAACAGAGCTGAGCTGGCGAGGTCACCTTGTGAGACAGCTGGGGAACGTCAGGTGAGGACACATAGGTGTCAGTAGAAGATGGGTAGCTCAAAGGAAATCAGAGATTTATTTATGAACTTGAAATTTAAAATAAATTTCAAAGGTTACGAGCTAGAAAATGATGAAAGATTTTTAAATCATGAATAAGGTTATTTCATTCTATCTTTAAAATCATCATTACTTCCCGTTACCCTAAAAACAAAACCAAGTGCACAACCTAGGCTTTGTGTACCAGACATTCCCATGGAAGATTCAAAGTGAGCAGGCATCAGGGAGAAAGTGCACGGTGCCCATGGGTGCAGACACAGGGCAGCACATATCCTGTGCGGCTTCTGACACCTCTGCTGGGTACACTCCATGTCGTGTAGTGGTGGTGGCAGGGACTCTGAGGCTCCGGCCTTTCCAGGGTGACCACGAGGGCTGTGTTGGATGCTTCTGACTGGCCCTGTTCTCCTGAAAAATCTCCCATGGACTCCCAAATTACCTAATACCCCTTTCCTAGAAATATGTAGTAGCAAGAACACATTCTGTTGTTTGTAACGATGTACCTTGGGAGTGTGCTACTGATAGCCCAGTGGGCAGGGTCAGAGATGCATCCTGCCAGACACCAGACAGCCCCTCTCAACAAAGAGTCAATGGTGCTGAGAGTAAGAAACCTTGCTGTAGGTAAGGGTACGATCCCAACTAGTTCATCAATGTGTGTTCAGAATAGCACCTGGATGATGTGGGGAGGGGATTTAATCAATTATTGTGAAAGAATTGGTAAACAGCAAAGGCTGTAAGAGCTCCTTGAGGATCAGCACTTAGGAGTTGCTGGACAGAACATGTGCCTCCTTTTAGCTGCCTGTCCTTCAGTTTTTCTACCCTAATCCCCTGAAGGTTGGGGACTGAGGACTCTCCCTCAGCCTATCTCTTCTCCTCCTCCTCTTTCTTTGTTTCTGTAGTGTCTTCTCAAGCTCACACTCCTCCTAAGGAACCTCCTCCAATTGTCTGACTCGCTGCTGGATATACATGAAAAGATCCTGAAATTGTGTTTTCAGCTCTGACTTCTCTCGGGAGTCTCACCTCTCCACATGCGGCTATTCACAGGCCCTTCTTTATAGGGACTTATGGCCTATGCTTCACGCTTCACGCGGTGACAAGATGGCTGCAGGCCACACGTACCACCAAAGGAGCGAATCCCTGTCACCCGCACTCCAGACCTGACCCCTCTTGGCCTCTCAACCCCGCTCTTGCTCCTTATCATCGGTTTTTAGCTTTCCTTCCGAAGTCTTAATAGGCGTTGAGTCTCCCACTCTCCAAGCCGGCTGCTGGGAAGCCATTTCTCCCCTGGGCTCTTTCAGCCTCTTGCCCGGCCCTCAGGTGAGCCGCTGTCCGTCCAATCTAGTGATACCTGCTTGACCTTTCTCCAAGTTATGTCCTATTATAGCACTCTGCCTTAAAATCCCAAGACATCAGCTGGGCGTGGTGGCCAATGCCTTTAATCCTAGCACTTGGAAGGCAGAGGCAGAGAGATCTTTGTGAGTTCAAGGCCAGCCTGGTCTACAGAATGAGTTCCAGGACAGCTGGGGCTATAGGGAGACCCTGTCTCAAAAAGACCAAAANAAAAAAAAAAAAAAAAAAAAAATCCCAAGACATCTATTTGGATAAAATCCAGACGTCCTACCTTTCAAATGCAAGCCAATTTAGAATGTTGCCTCTGCCTACCCAACCTGCCTTTGTAACCTTGTACTTCAATGCAATGAGTTTCTTTCTCCTCTGCACAAGCTCCCCTCTGTGTCAGGAAAGCTGTTCTCAGGCTCATCTTGCTACTGGAGAAAGGTGAGTGCCTCTCCTAATTAGTTATGATGATCAGCATTAGCTACCATGCTGCTTAAACTTTAGTAGCTAGTTGTGCACAAAAGCACAAATCTGTGCTTTGCTGTGAAAGTCTTTTGTAGATGTGATCAATATCTATTATTGGTTGAAGTTTTGAAAGAAATTACCTCAGGTAATCTATGTGGGCCACATCCAAGAAAACAAAACCTAGGCCTCTCCAAGAAAGGAAGTGCTCGCTGTCATCTGCACCATCATCTCTGGTTGCTTTCCAGCTTGCCCTTCTTGATGGCCCTTTCTCTGGACTGTAGACTCTCCTATTCTTTCTATGGACATATATCTGACTGGGTTTCTTTTCTTTGATGGAACCTTAATTAATATACTACTCCCACCTCTCATTTTGGACAAAGGAAGAAAGAAGTATTATAATAAGTGTGTTCCTCCCTACTGCTCCCCAAGAGCAAAGTGGTCAACCCAGAGAGTCAGAACCTGATATTCAGTGCCCTCTGTTTTACTGAAGCCTGGACTTATTGTGCCTTGTCTTATAATTTGAAATAATACTGGCATCTTCTTTTAAACCCACACCTAAGCATACGTCCATATGTATTAACTACTTTTCTCGTCTCTGGAACCAAACATACCAGACAATAAACAATTTAGAGGAAGAAAGACTATTTCATCTCACAGACAGTCAGTGAGAACCGAGGACCCTAATAACTTGCTCCCACCAACCAGGCCTCATTTCCTAAAGGCTCCACAACCTCCCAAGAACTGTCCCCATCTGGGTATCAAATGTTCAGACACTTGAGTCTGTGGGGGGCATTCTACATTCAAAACCATAATGACACAGATGGACCCACATCTCCCTTCCATAGGCAAGCTACTAGTCCTTGCATATGAAGGGGATGGGGGGGGTTCCACATGTGTGGTTGGTAGTGGCAGGATTGTCAGGCCTCTGTGACAGAAATGAGGCAGCCGCCTCCCTTTCTACTTCTCCAAGTCCTTCCCTCCTGGGAAAGGTTATGGTGTGTTACATGCAGACCTCACTCCTCAGGTTTCAACTCTTCCACACTCTGACAGAGTGTGCAGCAGTTAAGGCCAAAGCACCTGAATTTAGCAGCCATAGGTCCCAGCCATTTCAGTTACCCCAATCCCATAGGTTGAATGGCCACTAACAGAGACTTGTTATTTATCTAAAATCTCAAGTGAATAAGTGAATCAGCAAGGATCTGGTCTGTAGCATAGTTATTATTTGGCATCAGTCAGTGTCCGTGGACCATCTAATATCTCTTGGAGTTCAAGGTCTCACAGATATTCCCAAGACCCTAGAAAAAGCAAGGCAATTCCTAGAACTAAGGAACATTCACCTTGGAAAGGTCTAGGGATTTACATAGACGATTCAAACCAAGTGATTGTTTAGAAGCTAAGCATGCGAGACAAAGAGGTTACTTGTTTTTTTTTTTCCCTTTGTCTACTGCTGATGGTCTTTATCTAGCAAGGCATGGGTGAAGAAGGGATTTTATGCTATTTCTTAGGCAGTTAACTTTGTTCAAAGCTTGGAGAACTAGGGAAAATCCGAGAAAAGCTTTGGGGTCATTACTCTTTGGGAATCTTCAAGGTCCGTGCTGCAGAGTTCCAGTGGCCTCGGGGACCTGAAGCAGTCACCCCACTAAAATGCTGGGGGCGGAAGGGGGAGTGCGTTTCTGCTAGAAGCAGGATTCCCACAGCAGCTCACAGGAGGAAGTTCTGGCCTATGCAAGGTCCAGGGAAGAGCAAATGGCCACATGTGGAGCCTCCGGAGGGAAAATCTTCCTAACCGAGTTCAAGTGAACCTGCTACGTACTTGAGGAAGCTCATAGGGTAACTGGCATACAGGCAAATCCACAGACAAGATGATTTTGCCTCCATCCTTTTATTCTCTGTACTGCTTCCTACGTATCAGAACCCTT
This sequence comes from Rhizomys pruinosus, assembly GCA_009823505.1. Taxonomy (NCBI): domain Eukaryota; kingdom Metazoa; phylum Chordata; class Mammalia; order Rodentia; family Spalacidae; genus Rhizomys; species Rhizomys pruinosus. The sequence continues at coordinate 3,329,173 of VZQC01014352.1, read as the reverse complement.
CTCTCCTTTGATCTGTTCTGGTTCCCAGGAGGGGCAACATTATTTCCATCTGGGATATTCCTTTCCTATCCAGATCACATAAAAATGTTTCATGGGCGTGATTCTCTGATCAATCATCTTACAAGATAGGGTAACTTTCTGACTCCTGGGTAAAATGGAACATCAGAAGTCTGGGATGGGGGCTTGCCCCAGGCAGAGGTAACAGTTGGCCTACTCTCAACAAGATGGCTGCTTCCTGAAGCAGAAGGAGAAATGGTGGGAAGCTATTTTAGAACTAAGTTTCTTTGGTTTACAAGGAAAACATGACTCCCTTTTGATTTAATTTTTAAGCTTTAATTTCTTCCAAAATGTTAACAATAGAAAAAGTGAGCGACTGTTTATATTTTTGAAGACAAGGGTGCAGTATTTAGATATACTCCATAATCTCGTGTGACGACTTTGTCTAAAGCACTTGGGGTAATAATTTAGCTGAAAATGTAACTTGACCTTGGAAATAACTTGATACCCTTCCTTGTCGGATGCCGCTCTATCCTGCTTGAGTAAAGGCTGAATATTACAGCATGCTGATGCCAGGTAAAGATCTGATCCTGAGAAGCAGGGCAGGGGCTGGGCTGGGGCCCAGGAGCAGAAGCCAGTACCCTGGTGCGCCCTGGCCTCTCCTCTCCTGGGACACCTTGTCCTTGGCTGGTCCAAAGGCTTGAGTGAGAACAGAAAGTTGAAGAAGCTTTGGGCACGCTGGACCCCTTTCTGTGTGCCCAGGGCTGTCTCGCAGTGTGGGAAGCAACGGAAGAAGTTCTCTTTCTCTCCCTGCACCTTTGTTCACTCCCCACCCAGGGAAGGGCAGGCTGTGACAGGAACGGTCTTTAACCTGCATTGCTTGACTCATTAGTATCGGATGGAAACTGTAACACCGGACTATGGCTCTCTACCCAAGTGTCTCCAAACCCTCTCAGTGTGCCCCTTCTTGCACCTGGACAAACTGCTCCAGCTGCCCGTGCGTGGGTGCAGCGCTGGGGAAGGCCTCAAGGCTCCTCTGCTGCCACGTCAGACCCCACGTCCATGTCCATCCGCCACCTCCGCTCTCTCTGCTCTGCCCCCACCTGTCTCCTCCAGTGCTTCCTGCTGCCCTTTCTTTCTTCTCATAGCAAATGTAACAGAATTTAAATGTCCCCAGCCCTGGCTTCCCACCATTACATGGAGCCAAACCTGACCCCAGCCTTCAAGCCCCGGTCACCCTGGCCTTGGCCTGTATCCCAATCTCTATTCTCCTTGCCACATCTTCCGCATCAGACTTCAGCTTTTGTCAGCCTGGGCTTCTGTAACAGGACTTCAAAGGCTTGGTAGTTTTAGCAATAGAAACTCATTTTCTCACAGTTGGGGAGGCCCTGGGTTGGTTTCTCTAGATTTCTCTTTCCCTCTTTCACCTCCCCTATCGCTACCTCCCTCCCCCTCCCCCTCCCCCCTCCCCCTCCCCCCCCCTCTCCCTCCCTCCCCCCTTCCCCTTTCCCTCCCTCTCCCTCCTCTCCCCCCTCCCCCAGTCTTATAGAATGGCTGCCCTCCCAGAATGTTTATTATCTGAGCACACATACCTAGTACCTCTACATCATTGTTTTTAAAATTCCAACTATTAATACATGATAATTGTACAAAACAGTGGGATTGGCTATGATATTTCCATTGACTTGCACATTGTGCATTTTATTGTATGAGAATTTCCTGCAGCTTGGGTCTGGATTGAGTGTACCCCCAGTGTTTCACATAGGGGAATATATCCCCCAATGTGAAGTGTTAGAGGGTGACAAGACCTGACCGTGGTGTTTGGAGGAGGGGCCTTTGGGAAGCGGTTTGGGTTAGATAGGGTCGGCATGGAGCCCCATGATTGAATCCCAGCAGCTTTATAAGAGGGCAAGGGATGAGAGAAGACACACGCACTTTACCTCCTTGCCTCTTGTCCATGATACCCTACACCACATCAGGACTCAGCCAACACCGTCATACAGAAGCCATACCTAAAGTCCTATCCAATTTTGAACTTAAACCTCTAGAACCATGAGCTAAAAAAGTACTGCTTAAAATGTATGCAGTCTGTGGTTTTGCGTTATCAAATAACAGAAAATGAAGTGATACAGAGTCCTAACCCTATTGTTTCATATCACCTTAACTACATCTTTAAAACCCTATATGGTATGGCATGACTTTAATCCCAGCAGAGGGAGGTGAGTTGCTGTGAGATCCAGATCAGCCTGGGGTGGTCTCCATAACAAGTTCCAGGCCAGCTGGGGCTAAATAGTGGAAGGCTCTTTCTCAAAAAAAAAAAGAACAAACAAAAAGTTTTTATTGGGCTGTAAAAAAAGAAAAGAATGGCTCAGTGGTTAAGAGCACTGACTACCTTTTTTTTTTTTTTTCCAAGATAGGGTCTCCCGGTAGCCCCAGATGTCCTGGAACTCACTCTGTAGACCATGCTGCCTTGAACTCACAAAGATCCACCTGCCGCTGCCCCCAAGGCTAGGATAAAGGTGTGCCGCCACCACGCCTGCCTAAATTTTAATTTCTTTAACAATGAGTGAGACTGCTTGTATTTTTTAGTTTACTTGTCAGCCAGCTCTACTTTTTCCTGCCACTTACTTATCCTTTACTTTTAATATTTCTTATTCACGTGTTGTACTAATTTGGAATCTACATCTTAGAAAAAGGTTTTCAGAGTCATAGCAAAATTGAAAGACAGGTACCGAGATTTCCCGCGTGCCCTCTCCCTACGTGTGCATAGACTCCCCATCAACTCCCCCACAGAGCAGTACATTTATGGCAACTGATGAGCGACGACGATGATAAGTCAGTCACTCAAAGCCTGTAGTTCACACTGGGAGTCACTGTGGAAGCCAGCGCCCCATGGCTGTGGAGCAATGTGCAGTGCACAAAGGCAGCACGGAGCTGTCCTGGGGGATTCTCGCTGTCCCAAACTCCTCTACACTGCCTGTTCATTGCCCCTTTTTTTCTAAACCTTTTGGCAACCATTGGTCTTGTTACAGTCTCTTGATTTTTCTTCTTTTTCAGCCGGTGATAGGACTCACATGCTATTGTTCCTACTGAGCCTTAAAGAAGCAAATAACCTCTTCTCATCCTCCGCCCTCTCTCCAGATACTCAAAGATGCCAGCACTGGTCCACTTTCCTGCTTTAGAGACCTAAATCTTTGCATTTTTCTAGTCAATCTGGATTCGTTGGGAGGTGTTGTCTTCGTATGTGTCCCCCCCCCCACCTTTGTCACACATTAAGCCTAGCTGTCAGGGGCATGGTGCATTAAAGCTTGTCACTCTGCATACAATATTACACCACCAAAGATGCATCGTAAGAATTGCTCCTGCACTCAAGCATTTCCACACTCTGTGACGGCTCTCAGTGTGAAATCCGAGGGCACAGCATGCAGTTCTTGGGATTCTTGCCCAGGCTGAAGAGGTTTTCACTGAGTTAGCTGTTGTGAATGTGCTTGGCATCTACGGCAACTGCTTCCTGGTAGCCCTCATCTGGCATATTCCAGGGGTACAGTAAGAGTCACCACACCCTGCGCACACTGCTCACACCCAGGACCTGCACTAGGGTCGCCAACCATACGGGTTCCACAGAGTTCCTCTGCCAAACAGTGCCCTTCTGGCATGGAGCACGTGAGAGGGCGAGTGGGCACCAACATGGAAGGAAGTGGCTCCCTGTGAAGAGCACACCAGTGAATGCACTCAATGTGCCATGACTGAAATGCTCAGCCAGCAGGTGAATGACAAAATCTCAGCTGCTCTAATACTAATGACAAAATCTCAGTGGCTCTGATACTAATGGCAACCCTTCTTTCTTTTCTTTATTCTTTTTTCATTTATTTTTAGTTGATACTCTATTAAGTTCCTGAAGTTCTTTTTTAATAATACTTTATGAGGTTTTGTGTATTCATAACATCATTTTTCAGTTAATTCAATTTAGACATATTCCCCTTTCCCTGCCCCACCCCACCCCAGTTTCATGCATTCTGCCATACAGGTCCTGCACTTTCTCTCAGTCTCTCCAAGGTTTTCTCTGCAAAGGTTTATTGTCCTAGCAGAATTCATCCATTCAGCATCCGTTCCTTGACCCAGTGCTCATGCTGCTGTGGTTTCCTCCCAACTGTACCACTCCAAAAGTGCCCATGTACCTGTCATATATGTACAGAAATATGTCCTCCAGGAATAAACGGTATGTTAATTCCGATATATGTCCAGGAGTTCACTTTTTTTCCTTTTAATTTTATATTACTCAAAAATATGAATAAATAATATTCCATCCATATAACATTAATTACCATGTCGAAAGAGTGGTAAGTTAATTCGAGGGCTCATTATGAGATTCACTTTAAACATCACAGTTGCTTTTCAGATAGAAAGAAATAAACAATACCATTGCTCAGCTTGCCGTTCAATTGGGAGATTTGGTACTAGCACCCACAAATGAGGGAAAAACACCAATTTGTTTTTGGGAAACTGTGCTACTTCACTTAGCACAATGGCAGTCCAGTTCCATCCATTTTGCAAAGTTCATGATGGTATCTTTCTGTTACCCTGATAGAACTCCACGTGTAGATGCCACCACACTTTTTTGGTTATCCACAGCATCAGTTGAGGGGCCATTTGGTTGTTTCCAACTCTTCCACTTAGTGGAAAAAGAGCTTCCGAAACATAGATGTGCAGGTATCTTTGCAAGGAGGATGGCTGTGGTATATACCCATGGGTGCTAATGGCTGGGTAGGTGATAGGCTAATTTTTGAGTCTTTAAGGGTTCCTCACAATCTTTCCATAGTGGTGGGGTACAAGTTTACATTCCCACAGATGGATGAGTGTTCCCTTCCCCACAACCTCTCGCATTTGGTATAATTTGTTTTGCTTGATCTAACCCAGTCTTATTGGAGGGGTCAGATGATATCTTAAAGTTGTTTTTTTTATGTTATTTTCCTTAATTATTAGTGATGTTGAAAGCACTTTTTAAGATGTTTCTCAGCCATCTTTTATTTCCTCACTGGTGAATCTCTGTTGAGCTCTTTACTCAATCTTTTGAGTAGTCCTTTGTTTTCTGTACTTCTTTTGTTTTTGAGGAGTCAATATGAACTCTTCACATTAATGCTCTGGTCATATGTACACTGGTGAAGTTTGCCTCCATCTGTGGGCTTTCTCTTCACGTTCTGATTGGTGTCTTTTGCTATACAGAAGATTTTTATTGAATGAGGGTCTCAACTTTGTCAGGTGTTGACCTTATTTTCTGGCAAGCGGCTGTTTGATTTAGAAGTCTTTTCCTACTCTATGTCTTGTAGATTGATGCCAAACTTTTCTATCTATTCGCATTCAGAGTTTGGCGGTATACACATTGAGGTCTTTGATTCCATTCGGAAGTTGATTTTTATTTAATTTATTTATTTCTTGTATGTGTATGAATGTTTTTTTTTCTTGATTAAGTCTGTGCACCCGGTCGTGCAATGCCGCGGTAGGTCGCAGAAGAAGGGTGTCAGATTCCCTGAAGGGGTTCTCCTGGAATTGAGTTCGATGGTTTATCGGCCAGCCCGCCCCCCCGCCCACCCCCCCTATGGGTGCTTGGGATCGAACCCGGTTCTCTCTGTAAGAGTGGTCGCGCTCTTAACCACTAGGCCACTCTCCAGCCCCTGGAGGATTATTTGTTACAGGGTGAGAGGTAAGGAATTCTTTTTGTTTCTTCTACTATGTGATCTATTTTGCCCGTACACTTGCTGAAGGATTCTATCTTTCCTCCACTGAGTTTTATTGTGGCCCCTTTAATCAAATATGAGGTGGCTGAAATGTTATGAGCTCAGGTTGGATCTTCAATTTTGTTCCAATTGGTGCACGGGTCTGTCTTTGTGCCGTATCACTCTGTCTTTATGAATAAAGCCATGTAGTATAGCATGAAGTCTGGGTAGGGATCCTCCTGTATTTTACGTTTTTCACTCAGGTTGCTTTAGCTTATTTGGTGTCTTTTGTCTTTCCATATGAATTAAGGATTTTTTTTTTTTTTTGGAGTCTGTGGAAGAGCTCTTGGGGGATTTAATGGGATTGCATTGAATGCTGTATATTATTTGGTTATGTGGGAGAATTTGTCATCAATGTATAATGTATTTGATCACATTCACTTTACACTCCTCCCTCTGATGTCCTCCCTGGTCCTCTCCCACAATCCCTGCCCTATCCATTTGGCATGATGGCTGGCTTGGTCTTGTGTGGGCAACCACAGCATGGTGTGAGTTCATGAGTGCAGTGGTCCTCTCAAATGTTCAGAAGACACTGGTTTTACTACTGTCTTTTTTTTTTTCTCATCACTTCTAATGAGAATAATGGAAAACTGGGGCTGAGACATGACTCAGTCCATAAAGTGCTTCCCACACAAACAAGAGTACTAGAGTCTAGATCCCCAAAAGCCCCATAAAAGCCACATGTGGAATTACTGGAAACTGGAGACAGAGCAAGCTGGCTATCAAGACCAGCCTTATCAGTGAGATCTGGTTGGCTCATGACGATCTCAGTGATAAGAGAGCACAGTCAATCGCCCACCACATGGGCACTGCACACATATGTGCACATGCAGTCATATACACCCACACACATTGTGAACACACATATACAACATACACAATAGAAGAAGAATATAAAAGGGCAAAGGATGATTGCTAGAAGACACCCACATCAACTTCTCAGCTTCTGTATGCCATGTAGTGCTGTGGTGCCACACACCACACACACACACACACACACGCACACACACCAGTGCAAGCAAGAAAATTTCATTAGCATTCATTAGCTTTTGAACTGGGCCTGTTGCGGGCCTTAACATTAGAGCAGCCTTGACATGGGTGCTGTTCCAGTACTGCGCCCCACATTCCTGCTGCATTGGAGAGAGCAACCCACAAGTCCAGCTGAAAGATCCTGCCTGCAGCATGAAAGGTGTTCCGGACACGCAAGAGCTGCCCAGGTGCTGTAACCCAGTTTGATTGCAAGCAGGCTCTGTTATGCACGCCACTTGAAGCACCGTGAACCAGAGGGGAACAAATGTGCTGACACCAGCAGAAAACATATCCCGTGTAGTTCCCAGGAAGGGAAACAATCAGTCAAAGTGACAAGACTGATGACCAACCTTAAAATTGAAGGACATGCAATTTCTTCTCCTCACTGTGTCCAGATAAGAGGGGTCATACAAAAGCTCTGAATAGTAAAAAAAACAAAGAGCAAAAAAAAAAAAAAAAAGGGAAAATTTTATTAAAAGTGAAATGCTATTTACATAGTTATAGAATTTTCTTGATATTAAAACATTGTTTGAAGTTATGGGGTGAATATGGCTCGTAATAAGAAAAAATAAAATCTGGAAAAAATTAAAAAGTAGATTGTTAAAATCCTGGTTTCTTCTATCAAGATGGGGCAGTGGGTAAAGGTACTTGCACCAAGCTTGATAACCGGTTTGATCTTTCAGAACTCACAGAGTACAAGGCAAGAACTGACTCCTCAAAGTTATCCTCTGACTCCTACACAACCAGACACACAACACACACAACACAACACACACAACACAATCCATCAATCAATGTGAAAAAGTTAAATTCAAAAATAAAAAATTCAAACATATCTTGTTTCTCTATGTTATGACTGACATAAAAATAATATAAGTACTATGAGATAAGCAGTAAATGCTGCAACTATGCCCGCAAATAATATAATTAAAAAGCTGAGGGTTAGATAAACCACCACCTAACCCATCATGGGTATGTTATGTCACAGAAGGTGTCAGGGAGTGAAATTTTTTATCTGTTTGCTTGTTCTGGCTGAGGAGACAGATGTTGGTGCTCAGAATGGAAATAATGAGCCCCTCAGTGAAGAAGAAAGCGTTCCCAGGATCTTACCCTTTCAGCTCCTTTGCTAAAATACAGTAAAAGACAATTAAAGAAAGAAATGGAGGCGGAAAATGTAAGGTTCATTTATCAGGACAAAAATTTCCCCATCTTGCCAAGGTCTGGGAAGCCGGTCTCAGCCGCCCTCCTGCAGGAAGATTGATTGTTCCTACCCCCTTCTCCCAAGAGTGTCATTTCCCAGCAGACAGGAGAGGCACCTGATTCTCCCAAGGTAGCACACTCTCAACTGAGGCTCTTTCGATATTTCTTAGAGGAAAATGTCAGTTCCATTATGGCACCAAATTGAGGCTGGACTAATCAGAGCCCGCTGGGAATGGCCATATGCTAAAAAGCACCTGCTCTCGGGAGTAAGACTCAGAGCGACTTCAAATTGAATTATGGACTTAATGTGGCCCACCAGACACATCGTAATCCACATGGGAAAGTAAGCATTCTTCCAATGGAAAACTTACTGGGTTTTGTCATAAGAAAAAGAGACCTTTTTACATTTTAATGTGTTTATTAGCATATCTAATTATACATAACAGTGGGTTTCATTATGACACGTTCTACCTGAACATAATTATTTTGATCTCTTCGCCCATACACGTCTTCTTGTTTCTCCCTCGTCCCGCTGGCTCCTCCCTTCTCTAGTGCTCCTATTTTAATGTCTTCTTTGAAGCACAATGACTTTCATTGGGGCTGCTTAGCGGAGCATGGATGTCCTACCAAGGCTACCCACTGAAGAAAATGTCTCAACCATTTTCATGAGCATAAAGCTCTCAAAGTTATCTGTCACTGTTGCTCCAGATAAATCATACACTTTTCGTCATAAGCAAAGTTACCTTACATAGAATAAAATTTTTTGCCTGGCTCTGTCCAGGTATCTGGTGATGAGAAGGAAAATCCACCGCTTCCTGCATCTTAAAGAAAAAAACTAACCTGCCATCTGACTTTGGCAGCACTTGTATGGGCTTTCCCCATTCGGTAGCTGACTGAGGACTATGTGAGCCAAAACAAACTGTTGTAAGCAAAGAAACCAAGAGCAGGAGCTCAGAGCAGGGAGCAGGCAGAAGCACATCAGGAGATCAGTGCGGGTGTGGGGGTGCTGGGTGGGTGGGGGGGGGTGGGTGGGTCGGGCTGCACTCCGCTCTTGAGAACTCGAAACAGCCTCTAGGGCAGGCAGACCAGGCTGCAGTGGCTGGAATCTGCATCATCCAGAACACGGAAGGGACACCTACTCAGCTTGCTGGGCACATCACTGCACTCTCTTTCACCTAATAATCTTGAAATCCTTAACCCCTTCTCATACTGTGAAAAGTAACTAAAGCATCATCTTCTTTCTGGTTTTAGTAACAAGTCTTCTGATCTGAGATTTCCTCAACTTCCTCCCAAGGGTAAGAAAGTGTTAGCACTTAATTGAGGATAATAGAAAATCAAGCACAACAGCCTTGGATCTTATAGACTACTCTAATTTCTTGAAAAATTTGCTCCAGGAGGAAAAAGGGATACAGTTTTTAGATTTCAGTTAATCATATTTGAAAGCAATTGTCTGATATTTCTGTGCAACAGTAATTGTGCTTTTATATCCCTTATAATTAAAAGAAGACAAGTATGAGGAAATTGAGGCACCAATGTTATATTCAACAAACTTTTCTGCCATTTTTGCCTTTTCCACCATAGCTTCTATTTATTTTTTTCCATGAGAATGTACTCTTACTTACAAGTACTATTTAAAACAAAAGTCCTGGGTTGGTGAGAATAGCTCAGTGTTTCAGGCCAAGTCTGACAACCGGAGTTTAATTCCCTGATCCCACACCATGTCAGGGGAGAACTGACCCTTCAGAATTGTCCTCTGACTTTACCTATCGTGTAGCAGTGCATAGGCCTGCATCTCACATGTACACAACATGCGCAAAATACACATAAATAAATTAAAGAATTATGGCCTGTTATAAACTAATTAAAAAGTAAGAATGTAATACTTAAGGAACATTAAGAAAAATATAGATCTCAGTTTTCAAGTCACCTTGTTCAGGTTTCAAATGTACTTTGTTGGAGCACGAAACGTCTGTTCCCTCGTATTAGCGTAGTAAGAGGGGGCAAGTATTATAACCTGGCACAATTGAATTTACTGAAGTTATTGCATAGTACGCCTCGCAAGAATTCAAAAACGCTCAAATAGAATGACCGTATTTCATCTTCACTATAGTTTGGTGGGATAGAAGCGACAAATATACTGAAGATTGCTACATTGTACAATGATTATAATGACAGAAAGAGGCAGTCTAAAGGATTCAAACAACCTACATACATAGAAGGGACCTGTAGCGTCAAAGTTAAAATATCATCTGGAACAGTCATGGAACTAAAGCTACTCACCCAGACTAATAATTGCCTATGGTGTAGACACCTTACACCTACCTGTGAAGTGCTCTCAATCCTGCAAGCTGTACATCTAACTAAAGCAAGAGCACTTCTCAACCCATGTTGGGAGAAACCGAACCGGCTATGTGACCGATAGCTGTCATCAGCTGCTGGGCTGCCCTGCACAGTGGGGTTGTCTGGTTGGCTGAAGAACACTACCTCTACTGCAGGAAGGGCAGAGGGACGGTAGAAGCATTAGCCATAGACATGAAGAAGTCTTCTGAGTAGTAGTATTTTCTTTTGCTTCTCAAGTGTTACTATAAATTAAATTAAACAAGTAAGGTAATAATATACCAGTACCAAAGCTTTTGTGAACAACTATAAAAAGCTCCTGTGCAGACAGCTTCACCTTGCCTTGATGGCGGGTATTCCAACCCAGGTTTTAAGAAGCAGTGCAGGTGTGCAGTCCTTTGCTTCCTCCCTGGAAGAGGAAGAGAAGAAACTTTCTTTCCATAAAAGAAACTCTTTGCTCTTTGCAAGAAACATTTCTCTTCTGTCTTTATAAATCAAATAATACGAAAAATAAAAATTCCCTGCCAAGCCATATGCTTCTGTCCCGTCCTTAATTGCCTAAAATAAAGACAAATTGGCCCTTCTGTATTCCTTCCTTCCCCTCTTCTTGGGGGTGGGGGCTGGAGAGCCGGAGAGAGAGAAATCAAACAACTGTCTAAACAAATCAATCCAGCGGTTCGGGGCTTTTGACCTGCAGCGGTGTCAGTTTCGCGCCTTCTCTTTTCTCTTTTCTTTTCTTTTGAATCAACATAACCTATGATTCTGATCACTGCAGTATGTCAGCGTCTGCTGAGGGCACATTTTATTGTTCATAAAGCCCCAGACAATAATGAAAAATAAGCAAGAAAACGATAAATTCATCAAAGTTGTGAGAATATTTGAGGAAAAAGGAATTTCCCGAGGTAACTGTCCTTGACCTGGCTCTTTAATCGAGTGAAATTTCATCACTTTATCTAATATCATGCTTCATGCTTCAGGCTCCCAGCAATCCTATTTCAGTGCAGTCTAATGGGTGGCTGGCACAGTCAGGCAGCAGCGAGGGGCATAGTCTGTGCTGACGTACTGTGGGCGGCAGCCTGGGGAGGACTCATCTTGGGGAAAGGCGTTTCCTCACTGCAGCTCAGCTTCCCACCCCAAGACTGCACAGCTCACAAAGCCCTGGGCCTTATGAAAAGGCCGTGGCTGATTTGGGTGGCTGTGCATATGTGACTTTGGGTGACAGGTTGAGAAAGCCAGTTACAGTTGTCTGCGATCTGAATCTAGACAGTGTAATGGAGAGTGTCATTCTAACTGCTTTGCAGGCGGCTCTTCTCTGAAGCTCTGATTCAATTTGATATTCTGAGGTTAACGTACTGTATTGGGCCTGAAAATAGGAATGCACACCAAAAGCTTTTATACTTATTCAGTTCAGTGAGCATGCAAATCATAACAGCTATTTGTACACTGCAGGATGGTGGGACTTTGATGTACTGATTTATGCTTGCTATTTTGCTCCCCAGTCTATGGTGTTGAAATGCATCTTTTTTAAAGTTGGCTTTTGACATAATAGCTGAGAAATTATTATAAATGAGCAATACGGAGAAGAGAATACAAAGAGACGAGATGGAGACAGAGACGGAGAGATGCCACTGGCCTTGGACTCTAATTTCCAGAATATGCAACTTCAAATTTTTCTAAAAATGTAAAGGAGACTAAAGAGATGTATGTGACAACTGCATAAAATATGGGAGCCTGGACTGAATCGGTGCCAGAAACTGAAAATATCATCAAGCCTATCCTTAGGATAACCAATGAAACATGGGCCGGGGAAAAGCCTTGTATCAGTGTAAAGTTTCTTGAATTTAATCACTTGCTGTGCTTATGTAAAACACTTAATGTGTTTTCTTGAGCAGATCTCAGCAAATCAAAGGTATAGAGTATGGGGGCATAGTACATGCAGATTACTCTCAAAGTTCAGAAAAATGTAATTAGAAGAAGAGCAAATGATAAAAGATATGTGCTAGACCTTCAAAGCAGTGTGGCATCGAAGCAAAACAAAATAATTCTTGTCTAGCGACAGCAAATAAATTCCAACACACACAGGTTCTGTCATCATCCCCAACCCCCCACTCCAGAAGAAACAACTGTTGCAAGCATTTGCAAATTCACTTCAATATTTCTATGTCCCAGTGAGCCTTGGAGCCAGCTACAGCATTCGCCTGTCTCCTTCATTAACAATGAGCTGATTGAAATCTTTTAACACGTGTTCATTCAAGATAAGATTGGTGAACTGGACCAAACACAAAGGCACCACAGTTCCCTTAAGTAGCCCTTGGAACATTTCCATAAGTTTGAATTATTTCAAATATTTCTAACAATTACCAGAAGCAGAGAGCAACAGTGGAGGGAACTGGTGGGAAAATGAGTACATACTGTACACACATACTAAACAGAAGCATGCTTTCTAAGAGACAGGGCGACCAGCCTGGGTCCAGGCAAGGATGACCCCCGAGCAGGTCGCCATCAGTCTGGGATGACTGTGGCTCTGATCACGATGAAGGGCCATGATCTATGACCTCATTAGCACCCAGCTGTCTGCCTACATGTCTCTGAATACTATGTCTTGCTTCATCTTCTGTCCCTCACCTCACATTTAAGAAGCTAGAATGCAGTTGCTTTAAACCCCAAAGAGGTATAATCTCTATGAGTGAGATATTTCTATTTTGGGAGGGAAGTCACCACAGTAGGTCTAGTCTAGTGATCCCCCATGGGGAGGATGAGTTTTGACTGAATAAAACACCTGTAGTTTTCACCGTAGAGAGGAGCATTCTTAAGGAGAGACAACACAGCAAGGGACTTCTGTCCCTTGGGTTTTGGAAGCAGGATCTCGGCCATCACTGGGGGGAAGAAGTCAAGGTCTGACTGGTATGCCAAACCACAAGAGAAATTTTTTCCCATTTTCAACATGGTGCCCCCATTTAATTGCCCAGCTCTGGTGCTTTCTTTGGACAAGAAGCTGGCACCAGAGAGAATGTTCTAATAATAGCCACACCTCCAATAGCATTACCATACGGTGAAGCTTTATAGGTGCCATGTACGCTGAACATGTTGTCACATTCTCACCTTTAATCCTCCCAATTCTGTGATATTGTAAGCTCCATTTTGCAGGTCAGTACAGAGAGACTCAAGGTGCTGAGCAACTGGCCCAAAGGTGTGTGGCCCCAAGTAATGGCAGAGAGACACTTCATGCCTGAATCCAACTCCACAGTGCCTAATCCTCGCATTAAACAACCTCTACAATTGAAGACAAGCTTAGAAAGTGCTTTATTAAAAGCTTATTAAGTGAAACATTATAAATTAAGTGTTTGCAATATGGTAGCATTGTGCAAAGGCCATGTGAAATCACTGGTTTAAATAAAGATGGAGAATATTTAGAGCAAAGAATGCAAAGCAGAGTTATTTACATGAATTTTCTGATAGTTACTAAAAAAGGAAAGGGAAAAAAGAACACCTACTCAATTTTCCATTCCAGAGATTTTTTAAAACTACTTGGCAGGAACCATACTTTCTAAGACTATAGAACAAAACTGACTGCCAAATTATTGTAAGTTTAAAAAAATGGAAGCTTTAAAAGTGTTGTTTTAACAAGAGTAATAAACTAACTACATAAACAGTTTATCTAAATAAAGCAATTTTATTTAAAAGCTATTTATAAGAATTTGTGTAGCCAAATCATAGCTATTTGGGTCTGATACTATAAATTATTTGATTGTATATCTGAGGCATTAACTCTGTCTGCCATTTGCTATGAACTCCAACTTTTTCTTAATCACTGAGAAATATCAAGCCATATTAATGAGGCTTTGAAAAGGTCTGAAACATTAACTACATACAATTGTGACCTTGGGTTCTACATTGCCACCTGCCTGGTAGTTTCTTCATTCATCTAATGTTCACTGGATTCACCTGACATTTATTGATTGTTCATTGAAATTTGCCCCCTAGAAGCTTGGAATTACACGATAGGGATATATGAACAGTTCACACTGGAAGAAATGAAAGGATCTCCTGGGGAGTATAGTGAACAAGACTTACCCCTTCTTAGGAACAGTTTCTTACTCTGCATGACTCTGCTCTTCCTCTCTGTGGTTAGCCCTATCTCCTTCACCACAGGAACAAGGTCATGACCTAGACTGGCCAATGAGAAAATACAAACCACTAAGATAACAAGAGCCCCCATGTGCACACGTGCCCCAGACCTCACGATCAAGTCCTATACTTGGATTATGTAAGTGCTGTAAGAGAATTTCTCTCCTAGGACTAGGAGCTAATGGTACCATGTAATTCCGAAGCTCCAAAGGACCACTTTCCTACCATGCACAAGTGGAGAATTTCCTAAGACTGAACTCGATATAGAGCTCAAATCAAATCAACGTGAAACAGGCAGCCATCACTGTATTAACACAGCTCAACAATAATTTCTAGTAATACTTCTTTGCTTACCCTGTATTTGTTTCTTTTCATTGAAAACAAAGTTGTCACCATTATAACAAGATGAGCTTGATTGGCCTGTGAAACTTCTTCCATCTTTAAAATGTTATACTCTGTGTGCTATTGGAGAACAATTCCCTGCATCTAGGGACTGTACCCACAGGGTCCTTAGAGCAGTGAGCATCTGAAGAGAAGTTCTCCAAAATGGCAGAGGAGTGAGTCATTCCAAGTGAGAAACAGCACAAATAGGGCCGGAAGTCCAAAAGCCACAGAGGAGTGGAGGAGATGGGGCTGGAAAAGCCCAGCAGCACTACATCAGAGTTTGAGCACTTGCCAGGCAGCCCAAAGTTTGTTACGTGAGAAATAAAACCACCAGAGGCTCTAGAAGAAAAAAAGAATTCATTATTTGTGCTTTTCTTTTAAATAGTCCTACTAACAGGAATACTTAAATAAATTAGAGAAGAGAACAGAAGGCAACTAAGGATCTTGTGACAGGATCCCTGGGAAGCGGTAAGGACGTAAAAAATGCCTAGAGGGAAATTTTTAAAAGATGTTTTAGGACAAGAATGGAATAGGGCAAGGTGACTAATGTTAAACCCCCTGAATGGTAATGTCTTCCAGCAGGGGATTTTAGAAAGGAATCATGATCTGGTAGTTTCGATGAAACAATTTTCTATGGTTTCAAAACACGAACTTGCAAAGTGGAACTAACCTTTGAGAAATGCTTAGAAATGATCCAAAACAGGCAGATGCACTACGCTCACTCTAGTATCAGGAAGTAAAAGAATTTTACTTCTAAGCTTTGACTTTATAAACTGTTAAAACTGCAGACAAATTGACTGGCACAATAATGGAGACACAGAGTAATTAGTTGTAAGCTGAGAATAGATTGGGCTTGTGTGTTCATGGGGGGGGGGGGCGCAGAGGGGGGGGGGGGGGGGGGGGGGGCAGAGGGGGGGGGGGGGGGGGCGGGGGGGGTCAGAGAATAGGTAGCGCAAAGGTGGATACAACACAGTTTATCCGCTGTCTATCTATCTATATCTAGCTTCTATCTATCTATCTATCTAATCAGATCTTCTATCTACTTTACCTACTACTACCTATCATCTATCTAGCTAGCTGTCTATCTTTCCTCATATTCTCCACTACAATTTTTAACTAGACTTAGAAGGATAACATCCATTTGTAGTAGCATTCTAATCAATATGCTATTCAGAAACAACAAAGGAAAAATTAGAAAAGCTATTCATGCTTTGGAGTCAGCAAAAGTTTTTAAATTTTAATACACAAATATTTATCAAACATTTACTATGTGGCAAGCACTGTGCCAAATCTACTTTTGCACCCAGAGTAGTTGAATCCTCTGAAGATGCTTTGCTCAGAATTTTAGAGAACTGTGGTTTTTCTAATTAGTAATTCAAAATTTTCTCTTCCATCAAGATTATACTTCTAATAATAACATAAAAATTTGGTTTGTTTGCCTCTCTTGGATTGTTATATTATCACTGCGATTCAAATATGAGTATATACCTTACAGCAAAATTTCCATAATATTTCCTCAGGGATAGAAATGTGGATTTCCAGTTGTAACCTCTCTGAGGAGGTAGTAGCAGGTTTTAATTATCAGGTGCCTATCAATTGTTGGTTTCTTATATTTAGTTAGATATTGAACTTACTAGAAAACTGTAGCATTCAATAACATATGGTCATGTCAGGGGAGGGACAGGAAGTGATTCCTTAGGGATGAAGGTCTTCAAAGAAGAAGAGGAAGGGAAGAGATTTCCTTTTTTTTTTCTTTTTTTTCCTCCTTTTTTTCCTTTTTTCTTTTTTCTTCTTTTTCTTTTTTCTCTCTTCTTTTGGAACAGACAGACAGAGTAGTGTCCTTATTGGGTAGCAGAAATCAGATGATAACATGATCCATCATGCAGAGGGTACCCCATAGTCACTTTTTTAACTTGAAATAAATTCCCAGTAGAATTTTTTTAATTAGAACAACAACATCTTCTCAAGTAAATACTGCATACTAAAATCATTGTCCTAAGTACTATTATTATCTAGGCAGTTTAGGAGTCTAAATTATACTTAGATAATGTTTTATTCACCTCTGAACTACAAAAGAGGAGAACATGAATTCCTGTGATCATCCCCAATTTCCCACAGGCACATACCAAGAAAGCAGGAAGGTAGGAGACTGTTGGGGGAGCTCACTGGGAAGCCCTGGCTAGCGTGTAAGCTAAGAGAAAAATCTCATTTATAACTTATAGCTGAAGTGCACAGGCCAAAATTGGAAGAAAGACGCCCTCAAAGACCTAACCGAAAATTAGTTCTAAGGAATTTCAACAAGATTTGCTCACAGGCAAAGTTGAACTCATTAAAGTTGTCTCAGATTAGTAGCAGGTGAAACTGTAGAAAGCAATTCCCAGTAAAATATAAATTCTAAATTCCATTTATCACATAGCCAATGGATCATTGACCCCCCCCCCCCCCCCCCCCCCCCCCCCCCCCCCCCCCCCCCCCCCCCCCCCCCCCCACCCCCCCCATCAAGAATACTGCATTTTCAGCACACACAGAGATGAGTACACGCTTATAATTTCCTTCTTAAACTTGACAACCAGCTAAACATTCCAGAAAGAATGAGGAAGAGTGGTCTGTAATGTTTATTAAGATTTCTTTTTCATTAGCAAAACAAACCATATGCATGTGTGTTTCCCACAACTTAACCTTGAAAACACAGCATTTTGTTCATTCTCCTTCTGGAAGTTTTAAATGGCAGAAACGTTCCTGATTTCATTTGCAGTCTGGAAGGGTAATTCAGTGATAACAGTGACATTTGAAATATTTGTGGTTTTGCAGCATTTCCTCTGAGAATTATAAATAAGCCCCAAACATTGAATAATGCAAAGAGGACCTTCCTTAAAGGACCGCAGAGGAAAGCATCATCCCATNTTATGGGCACATGGTTCTTCATGACTTTTATCGATGTTTAAATACATTTTACAAAAGATATTTCAGGCAAACTATAACAATTTATTTTAAAGCAATTTTCTCATATCATAAATATTTATTGTTTAGAATAATTTCAAAGTAACTTGATATCATCCATAGTTCATTCTAACCTCAAATCAAAAAAGGATTATTTTGTCATATGTAACAAATTTTAAGCCTTGAAACACTGAGTTTTACATTACATATCCCTGATATAGTAGAAGAAATCAAAATTATTTTTTTCATTTCCTAGGAACCTAAAACACTAAGACTTAAAATAAGTGTTTATATATTATAAGCATTGTTATTAATAGTATCCTAAAATTGATCAATTGACCCATATTGTCCAATTTGTTAAGTAACTAGTGCACAAACTGACAATTCATAATTAGATGACAAGGGTTCTTGTCACTGTTCCTAGTTGGTCCCTCCTTGAATGATTACTGTTTATTTCTAGAATAAGATATGCTCCAAATCTAGTCACTGCCTTTTTCCCACTTTTATAGATACCTAAGTATTAAATTGAAAATATTCAAAAAGACATTGCAATCTTCCAGGGTATATTATGATAATTTTTTTTAATTTTTAAAATTTTATTTATTTCGGTATGAGTATGAATATACTGTCTGCATGCAGGTGTGTGCACCCGTGTGTTGCAATGCTGCGGAGGTCAGAAGAGGGTGTCGGATTCCCCTGGAACTGGAGTTCTCCTGGAATTGGAGTTTCAGACGGTTCTCAGCTGCCATGTGGGTGCTGGGGGATTGAACCCGGGTCCTCTGTAAGAGCGGTCGGCGCCCTTAACCGCTAGGCCATTTCTCCAGCCCTTATGACAAAAATTTTAAGATTTGGGCTGTAGAGATGGCTCAGTGGTTAAGAGCACTGACTACTCTTTTTTTTTTTTTTCCAAGATAGGGTCTCCCTGTAGCCCCAGATGTCCTGGAACTCACTCTGTAGACCAGGCTGGCCTTGAACTCACAAAGATCCACCTGCCTCTGCCTCCCAAGTGCTAGGATTAAAGGTGTGCGCCACCACGCCTGCCTAAATTTTAATTTCTTTAACAATGAGTGAGACTGCTTGTATTTTTTAGTTTACTTGTCAGCCAGCTCTACTTTTTCCTGCCACTTACTTATTCCTTTACTTTTTTAATAATTTCTTATTCACCTGTTATGTACTAATTTGGAATCTACATCTTAGAAAAAGGTTTTCAGAGTCATAGCAAAATTGAAAGACAGGTACCGAGATTTCCCGCGTGCCCTCTCCCTACGTGTGCATAGACTCCCCATCAACTCCCCCACAGAGCAGTACATTTATGGCAACTGATGAGCGACGACGATGATAAGTCAGTCACTCAAAGCCTGTAGTTCACACTGGGAGTCACTGTGGAAGCCAGCGCCCCATGGCTGTGGAGCAATGTGCAGTGCACAAAGGCAGCACGGAGCTGTCCTGGGGGATTCTCGCTGTCCCAAACTCCTCTACACTGCCTGTTCATTGCCCCTTTTTTTCTAAACCTTTTGGCAACCATTGGTCTTGTTACAGTCTCTGTATTTTTCTTCTTTTTCAGTCCTGTGATAGGACTCACATGCTATTGTTCCTTACTGAGCCTTAAAGAAGCAAATAACCTCTTCTCATCCTCCCGCCTCTCTCCAGATACTCAAAGATGCCAGCACTGGTCCACTTTCCTGCTTTAGAGACCTAAATCTTTGCATTTTTCTAGTCAATCTGGATTCGTTGGGAGGTGTTGTCTTCGTATGTGTCCCCCCCCCCACCTTTGTCACACATTAAGCCTAGCTGTCAGGGGCATGGTGCATTAAAGCTTGTCACTCTGCATACAATATTACACCACCAAAGATGCATCGTAAGAATTGCTCCTGCACTCAAGCATTTCCACACTCTGTGACGGCTCTCAGTGTGAAATCCGAGGGCACAGCATGCAGTTCTTGGGATTCTTGCCCAGGCTGAAGAGGTTTTCACTGAGTTAGCTGTTGTGAATGTGCTTGGCATCTACGGCAACTGCTTCCTGGTAGCCCTCATCTGGCATATTCCAGGGGTACAGTAAGAGTCACCACACCCTGCGCACACTGCTCACACCCAGGACCTGCACTAGGGTCGCCAACCATACGGGTTCCACAGAGTTCCTCTGCCAAACAGTGCCCTTCTGGCATGGAGCACGTGAGAGGGCGAGTGGGCACCAACATGGAAGGAAGTGGCTCCCTGTGAAGAGCACACCAGTGAATGCACTCAATGTGCCATGACTGAAATGCTCAGCCAGCAGGTGAATGACAAAATCTCAGCTGCTCTAATACTAATGACAAAATCTCAGTGGCTCTGATACTAATGGCAAACCTCTTCTTTCTTTTCTTTATTCTTTTTCATTTATTTTTAGTTGATACTCTTATTAAGTTCCCTGAGAATTTCTTTTTTAATATAATACTTTTATTGATGTTTTGTGTATTTCATACATCATTTTTCAGAATTTCAATTTAGACATATTCCCCTTTCCCTGCCCCCAACCCCACCCCAGTTCATGCATTCTGCCATACATGTCCTGCATCTTTCTCTCAGTCTCTCCAAGGTTTTCCTCTGCAAAGGTTTATTGTCCTAAGCAGAATTCATCCATATCAGTCCGTTCCTTGACCCAGTGCTCATGCTGCTGTGGTTTCCTCCCAACTGTACCACTCCAAAGTATGCCCATGTACCTGTCATATATGTACCAGAAATATGTCCTCCAGGAATAAACTGTATGTTAATTCCGATATATGTCCAGGAGTTCACATTTTTTTCCTTTTAATTTTATATTACTCAAAAATATGAATATACATATTCCATCCATATACATTAATTACCATGTCTGAAAGTAAGTGGTAAGTTAATTCTAGGGCTCATTATGAGATTCACTTTATAACATCACAGTTGCTTTCAGATAGAAGGAAATATAACAATACCATTGCTCAGCTTGCCGTTCAATTGGGAGATTTGGTACTAGCATCCACAAATGAGGGAAAACATTCCGCATTTGTTTTTGGGAAACTGTGCTACTTCACTTAGCACAATGGCTTCCAGTTCCATCCATTTACCTGCAAAGTTCATGATGTATCTTTCTTTACCACTGCATAGAACTCCACTGTGTAGATGCACCACATTTTTGTTATCCACTCATCAGTTGAGGGGCATTTGGGTTGGTTCCAACTCTTCACTATTGTGAAAAGAGCTTCCGTAAACATAGATGTGCAGGTATCTTTGCAGGAGGATGAGTCTTGTGGGTATATACCCAGGAGTGCTATGGCTGGGTCAGGTGATAGGCTAATTTTGAGTCTTTTAAGGGTTCTCCACAATGCTTTCCATAGTGGTTGTACAAGTTTACATTCCCAACAGCAGTGGATGAGTGTTCCCTTTTCCCCACAACCTCTCCAGCATTTGGTATAATTTGTTTTCTTGATCTTAACCAGTCTTATTGGAGTCAGATGATATCTTAAAGTTGTTTTAATTTGCATTTCCTTAATTATTAGTGATGTTGAACACTTTTTAAGATGTTTCTCAGCCATCTTTATTTCCTCACTGGTGAAGTCTCTGTTGAGCTCTTTACTCCATCTTTTGAGTAGGTCATTTGTTTTCTTACTTCTTTGTTTTTTGAGGAGTCAATATACTCTTCACATTAATGCTCTGTCATATGTATCACTGGTGAAGATTTCCTCCCATTCTGTGGGCTTTCTCTTCACTTCCTTGATTGTTTCTTTTGCTATACAGAAGATTTTGATTTGATGGGGTCTCACTTGTCAGGTGTTGACCTTATTTTCTGTGCAGCTGCTGTTTGATTTAGAAAGTCTTTTCCTACTCCTATGTCTTGTAGATTGCTGCCAACTTTTTCTTCTATCGCATTCAGAGTTTCAGGTATCACATTGAGGTCTTTGATCCATTCGGAGTTGATTTTTATTTAATTTTATTTATTTCTGTATGTGTATGAATGTACTGTCTGCATGCAGGTTTGTGCACCCGTGTCGTGCAATGCCGCGGAGGTCAGAAGAGGGTGTCAGATTCCCCTGGAACTGGAGTTCTCCTGGAATTGGAGTTTCAGATGGTTTTCGGCCACCATATGGGTGCTGGGGTTCGAACCCGGGTCCTCTGTAAGAGTGGTCGGCGCTCTTAACCACTAGGCCATCTCTCCAGCCCCTGGAGTTGATTTTTGTACAGGGTGAGAGGTAAGAATTTCTTTTTGTTCTTCTACTTATGGTGATCTAGTTTTGCCAGTACCACTTGCTAAGATTCTATCTTTCCTCCAATGAGCAATTTTGGCCCCTTTATCAAATATGAGGTGGCTGAAATTGTATGAGCTCAAGTTTGGATCTTCAATTTTGTTCCATTGGTCAACGGGTCTGTTTTTGTGCCAGTATCACTCTGTCTTTATGAATAAAGCCATGTAGTATAGCATGAAGTCTGGTAAGGTGATCCTCCTGTATTACATTTTTCACTCAGGGTTGCTTTAGCTATTTGGGGTCTTTTGTCTTTCCATATGAATTTAAGGATTTTTTTTTTTTTGAGTCTGTGAAGAAGCTCTTGGGGATTTTAATTGGGATTGCATTGAATCTGTATATTAATTTGGGTAGAATTTCATTCATATGTATAATGTATTTTGATCACATTCACTTTGCACTCCTCCCTCTGATTCCTCCCTGGTCCTCCCCCAATCCCTGCCCTATCCATGTTGGCATGTGAGCTGGCTTGGTCTTGTGTGGGCAACCACAGCTGGTGTGAGTTCATGAGTGCAGTGGTCCTATCATGTCCAGAAGACACTGTTTTACTACTGTCTTTTTTTTTTCTCATTCACTTCTAATGAGAATAATGGAAAACTGGGGCTGAGGACATGACTCAGTCCATAAAGTGCTTCCCACACAAACAAGAGTACTAGAGTCTAGATCCCCAAAAGCCCCATAAAAGCCACATGTGGAATTACTGGAAACTGGAGACAGAGCAAGCTGGCTATCAAGACCAGCCATATCAGTGAGATCTGGTTTTGGCTGAGAGAATCAGTGAATAAGGTAGAGAAGCTGGCGCCCACCCTGGGCCTCCACACATATGTGCACATGCAGTCATATACACCCACACACATATGTGAACACACATATACACATACAAATGAAGAGAAGAATATAAAAGGCAAAGGATGATTGAGGAAGACACCCAATATCAACTTCTAGCTTCTGTATGCATGTAGTGCTGTGTGTGCTCACACACACACACACACACACACACACACACACACACACACACACCAGTGCAGCAAGAAAATTTCATTAGCATTCATTAGCTTTTGAACTGGGCCTGTTGCGGGCCTTAACATTAGAGCAGCCTTGACATGGGTGCTGTTCCAGTACTGCGCCCCACATTCCTGCTGCATTGGAGAGAGCAACCCACAAGTCCAGCTGAAAGATCCTGCCTGCAGCATGAAAGGTGTTCCGGACACGCAAGAGCTGCCCAGGTGCTGTAACCCAGTTTGATTGCAAGCAGGCTCTGTTATGCACGCCACTTGAAGCACCGTGAACCAGAGGGGAACAAATGTGCTGACACCAGCAGAAAACATATCCCGTGTAGTTCCCAGGAAGGGAAACAATCAGTCAAAGTGACAAGACTGATGACCAACCTTAAAATTGAAGGACATGCAATTTCTTCTCCTCACTGTGTCCAGATAAGAGGGGTCATACAAAAGCTCTGATAATTAGTGAAAATGCTATTAAATAGTTATAGAATTTTCTTGATATTAAAACATTGTTTGAAGTTATGGGGTGAATATGGCTCAGTAATAAGAAAAATAAAATCTGGGTAAAGGATTAAAAAGTAGATTTTAAAAATCCTGGTTTCTCTTATCAAGATGGGGCAGTGGGTAAAGGTACTTGCCACCAAGCCTGATAACCTGAGTTTGATCTTCAGAACTCACAGAGTACAAGGCAAGAACTGACTCCTACAAGTTATCCTCTGACCTACACACACACACACACACACACACACACACACACACACACACAATCCATCAATCAATGTGAAAAAGTTAAATTCAAAAATAAAAATTCAAACATATCTTGTTTCTCTATTAGACTGACAGAAAAAATAATTATAAGTTACTTATTATAAGCAGTAAATGCTGCAACTATCCCAGAAAAAAAAAAAAAAGACTGAGGTTTAGATAAACCACCACCTAACCCATCATGGGTATGTTATGTCACAGAAGGTGTCAGGGAGTGAAATTTTATCTGTTTGCTTGTTCTGGCTGAGGAGACAGATGTTGGTGCTCAGAATGGAAATAATGAGCCCCTCAGTGAAGAAGAAAGCGTTCCCAGGATCTTACCCTTTCAGCTCCTTATGCTAAAATACAGTAAAAGCACAAAATTAAAGAAAGAAAGGGAGCGGAAAATGCTAAGGTCATTTATCAGAGACAAAAATCTCCCCATCTGCCAAGGTCTGGGAAGGCCTGTCTCAGCCGCCCTCCTGCCAGGAAGATTATTGTTCCTACCCCCTTCTCCCAAGGAGTGTTCATTCCCAGCAGACAGGAGAGGCACCTGATTCTCCCAAGGTAGCACACTCTCAACTGAGGCTCTTTCGATATTTCTTAGAGGAAAATGTCAGTTCCATTATGGCACCAAATTGAGGCTGGACTAATCAGAGCCCGCTGGGAATGGCCATATGCTAAAAAGCACCTGCTCTCGGGAGTAAGACTCAGAGCGACTTCAAATTGAATTATGGACTTAATGTGGCCCACCAGACACATCGTAATCCACATGGGAAAGTAAGCATTCTTCCAATGGAAAACTTACTGGGTTTTGTCATAAGAAAAAGAGACCTTTTACATTTTAATGTTTTATTAGCATGTGCTAATTATACATAACAGTGGGTTTCATTATGACACTTTCATACATGAATATAATTATTTTGATCATCTTCGCCCCATACCGTCTCTTGTTCTCTCCCTCTCCCGCTGCTCCCTTCCTCTAGTGCTCCTATTTTAATGTCTTCTTTGAGCACAATGACTTTCATTGGGGCTGCTTAGCGGAGCATGGATGTCCTACCAAGGCTTCACCACTGAAGAAAATGTCTCAACAATTTTCATGAGCATAAAGCTCTCAAAGTTATCTGTCACTGTTGCTCCAGATAAATCATACACTTTTCGTCATAAGCAAAGTTACCTTACATAGAATAAAATTTTTTGCCTGGCTCTGTCCAGGTATCTGGTGATGAGAAGGAAAATCCACCGCTTCCTGCATCTTAAAGAAAAAAACTAACCTGCCATCTGACTTTGGCAGCACTTGTATGGGCTTTCCCCATTCGGTAGCTGACTGAGGACTATGTGAGCCAAAACAAACTGTTGTAAGCAAAGAAACGAAGAGCAGGAGCTCAGAGCAGGGAGCAGGCAGAAGCACAATCAGGAGATCAGTGCTGGCCACTCCGCTCTTGAGAACTCGAAACAGCCTCTAGGGCAGGCAGACCAGGCTGCAGTGGCTGGAATCTGCATCATCCAGAACACGGAAGGGACACCTACTCAGCTTGCTGGGCACATCACTGCACTCTCTTTCACCTAATAATCTTGAAATCCTTAACCCCTTCTCATACTGTGAAAAGTAACTAAAGCATCATCTTCTTTCTGGTTTTAGTAACAAGTCTTCTGATCTGAGATTTCCTCAACTTCCTCCCAAGGGTAAGAAAGTGTTAGCACTTAATTGAGGATAATAAAAAATCAAGCACAACAGCCTTGGATCTTATAGACTACTCTAATTTCTTGAAAAATTTGCTCCAGGAGGAAAAAGGGATACAGTTTTTAGATTTCAGTTAATCATATTTGAAAGCAATTGTCTGATATTTCTGTGCAACAGTAATTGTGCTTTTATATCCCTTATAATTAAAAGAAGACAAGTATGAGGAAATTGAGGCACCAATGTTATATTCAACAAACTTTTCTGCCATTTTTGCCTTTTCCACCAACCTTCTATTTATTTTTTCCATGAGAATGACTCTTACTTAGCAAGTACTATTATAAAACAGAAGTCTGGGTTGGTGAGATAGCTCAGTGTTTACAGGCAAGTCTGACAACCTGAGTTTAATTCCCTGATCCCACACCATGTCAGGGGAGAACTGACCCTTCAGAATTGTCCTCTGACCTTTACCTATACTCTGTAGCATGCATATGC
This sequence comes from Rhizomys pruinosus, assembly GCA_009823505.1. Classification (NCBI taxonomy): domain Eukaryota; kingdom Metazoa; phylum Chordata; class Mammalia; order Rodentia; family Spalacidae; genus Rhizomys; species Rhizomys pruinosus. The sequence continues at coordinate 3,303,210 of VZQC01014352.1, read as the reverse complement.
CTGCACTCACATGTACACACATGCACAAACATACACAAAATAAATTAAATAATATGGCTTTTATAAATAATAAAATAATAATGTAATACTTAAGGAACATTAAGAAAAATAAGATCTCAGTTTCAAGTCACCTGTGTTCATGTTTCAAATGTACTTTGTTGGATCACGTAAACTTTCTGTCCCTCTGTATTAAGCTATAAGATGGTTCTAAAAGTATTAACCTGGCACCATTTGAAATTTAAATAATACATGTCCTTTCAAGAATTCAACAACTCTACAAATAGATTACCGTATTTCATCTTCACTATAGTTTGGTGGATTAGAAGCGACATAATATACTAAGATTTCTACATTGTAAATATTATAATGACAGAAAGAGCAGTCTAAGGATTCAAACAACCTACATACATAGAAGGGACCTGTAGCGTCAAAGTTAAAATATCATCTGGAACAGTCATGGAACTAAAGCTACTCACCCAGACTAATAATTGCCTATGGTGTAGACACCTTACACCTACCTGTGAAGTGCTCTCAATCCTGCAAGCTGTACATCTAACTAAAGCAAGAGCACTTCTCAACCCATGTTGGGAGAAACCAAACCGGCTATGTGACCGAGTAGCTGTCATCAGCTGCTGGGCTGCCCTGCACAGTGGGGTTGTCTGGTTGGCTGAAGAACACTACCTCTACTGCAGGAAGGGCAGAGGGACGGTAGAAGCATTAGCCATAGACATGAAGAAGTCTTCTGAGTAGTAGTATTTTCTTTTGCTTCTCAAGTGTTACTATAAATTAAATTAAACAAGTAAGGTAATAATATACCAGTACCAAAGCTTTTGTGAACAACTATAAAAAGCTCCTGTGCAGACAGCTTCACCTTGCCTTGATGGCGGGTATTCCAACCCAGGTTTTAAGAAGCAGTGCAGGTGTGCAGTCCTTTGCTTCCTCCCTGGAAGAGGAGAGAGTTTCTTTCCATAAAAGAAACTCTTTGCTCTTTGCAAGAAACATTTCTCTTCTGTCTTTATAAATCAAATAAATAAAAATAAAAATTCCTGCCAAGCCATATGCTTCTGTCCCTGTCCTTCAATTGGCCTAAAATAAAGAAAATTGCCCTTCTGTATTCTCTTCCTTCCCCTCTTCTTGGGGGTGGGGGCTGGAGAGCCGGAGAGAGAGAAATCAAACAACTGTCTAAACAAATCAATCCAGCGGTTCGGGGCTTTTGACCTGCAGCGGTGTCAGTTTCGGCCTTCTCTTTCTCTTTCTTTCTTTGAATCAACATAACCTATGATTCTGATCACTGCAGTATGTCAGCGTCTGCTGAGGGCACATTTTATTGTTCATAAAGCCCCAGACAATAATGAAAAATAAGCAAGAAAACGATAAATTCATCAAAGTTGTGAGAATATTTGAGGAAAAAGGAATTTCCCGAGGTAACTGTCCTTGACCTGGCTCTTTAATCGAGTGAAATTTCATCACTTTATCTAATATCATGCTTCATGCTTCAGGCTCCCAGCAATCCTATTTCAGTGCAGTCTAATGGGTGGCTGGCACAGTCAGGCAGCAGCGAGGGGCATAGTCTGTGCTGACGTACTGTGGGCGGCAGCCTGGGGAGGACTCATCTTGGGGAAAGGCGTTTCCTCACTGCAGCTCAGCTTCCCACCCCAAGACTGCACAGCTCACAAAGCCCTGGGCCTTATGAAAAGGCCGTGGCTGATTTGGGTGGCTGTGCATATGTGACTTTGGGTGACAGGTTGAGAAAGCCAGTTACAGTTGTCTGCGATCTGAATCTAGACAGTGTAATGGAGAGTGTCATTCTAACTGCTTTGCAGGTGGCTCTTCTCTGAAGCTCTGATTCAATTTGATATTCTGAGGTTAACGTACTGTATTGGGCCTGAAAATAGGAATGCACACCAAAAGCTTTTATACTTATTCAGTTCAGTGAGCATGGCAAACTCATCAACAGCTATTTGTACACTGCAGGCATGGTGGGACTTTGATGTACTGATTTATGCTTGCTATTTTGTCCCCAGTCTATGGTGTTGAAATGCATCTTTTTTAAAAAGTTGGCTTTTGACATAATAGCTGAGAAAATTATTATAAATGAAGCAATACGGAGAGAGACATACACAGAGACTGAGATGGAGACAGAGACGGAGAGATGCCACGGCCTTGGACTCTAAATTTCCAGAATATGCAAACTTCAATATTTTTCTAAAAATGTAAAGGAGACTAAAGAGATGTATGTGACAACTGCATAAAATATGGGAGCCTGGACTGAATCGGTGCCAGAAACTGAAAATATCATCAAGCCTATCCTTAGGATAACCAATGAAACATGGGCCGGGGAAAAGCCTTGTATCAGTGTAAAGTTTCTTGAATTTAATCACTTGCTGTGCTTATGTAAAACACTTAATGTGTTTTCTTGAGCAGATCTCAGCAAATCAAAGGTATAGAGTATGGGGGCATAGTACATGCAGATTACTCTCAAAGTTCAGAAAAATGTAATTAGAAGAAGAGCAAATGATAAAAGATATGTGCTAGACCTTCAAAGCAGTGTGGCATCGAAGCAAAACAAAATAATTCTTGTCTAGCGACAGCAAATAAATTCCAACACACACAGGTTCTGTCATCATCCCCAACCCCCCACTCCAGAAGAAACAACTGTTGCAAGCATTTGCAAATTCACTTCAATATTTCTATGTCCCAGTGAGCCTTGGAGCCAGCTACAGCATTCGCCTGTCTCCTTCATTAACAATGAGCTGATTGAAATCTTTTAACACGTGTTCATTCAAGATAAGATTGGTGAACTGGACCAAACACAAAGGCACCACAGTTCCCTTAAGTAGCCCTGTGACATTTCCATAAGTTTGAAATTATTTCAGAATATTTCTACAATTACCATAAGCAGAGAGCAACAGTGGAGGGAACTGGTGGGAAAATGAGTACATACTGTACACACATACTAAACAGAAGCATGCTTTCTAAGAGACAGGGCGACCAGCCTGGGTCCAGGCAAGGATGACCCCCGAGCAGGTCGCCATCAGTCTGGGATGACTGTGGCTCTGATCACGATGAAGGGCCATGATCTATGACCTCATTAGCACCCAGCTGTCTGCCTACATGTCTCTGAATACTATGTCTTGCTTCATCTTCTGTCCCTCACCTCACATTTAAGAAGCTAGAATGCAGTTGCTTTAAACCCCAAAGAGGTATAATCTCTAGTGGAGTGAGATATTTCTATCTTTGGGAGGGAAGTCACCACAGTAGGTCTAGTCTAGTGATCCCCCATGGGGAGGATGACTTTTGACATAAAACACCTGTAGTTTCACCTAGAGAGGAGCATTCTTAAGGAGAGGACAACACAGCAGGGACTTCTGTCCCTTGGGTTGGAAGCAGGTATCTCCATCACTGGGGGGAATAAGTCAAGGTCTGACTGGTAAATGCCAAACCACAAGAGAAATATTTTCCATTTTCAACATGGTGTCCCCCATTTAATGCCCAGCTCTGTGCTTTCTTTGGACAGAAGCTGGCACCAGAGATGTTCTAATAATAGCCACACCTCCAATAGCATTACCATACGGTGAAGCTTTATAGGTGCCATGTACGCTGAACATGTTGTCACATTCTCACCTTTAATCCTCCCAATTCTGTGATATTGTAAGCTCCATTTTGCAGGTCAGTACAGAGAGACTCAAGGTGCTGAGCAACTGGCCCAAAGGTGTGTGGCCCCAAGTAATGGCAGAGAGACACTTCATGCCTGAATCCAACTCCACAGTGCCTAATCCTCGCATTAAACAACCTCTACAATTGAAGACAAGCTTAGAAAGTGCTTTATTAAAAGCTTATTAAGTGAAACATTATAAATTAAGTGTTTGCAATATGGTAGCATTGTGCAAAGGCCATGTGAAATCACTGGTTTAAATAAAGATGGAGAATATTTAGAGCAAAGAATGCAAAGCAGAGTTATTTACATGAATTTTCTGAAGTTACTAAAAAAGGAAAGGAAAAAAGAAACTACTCAATTTTCCATTCCAGAGATTTTTTAAAACTACTTGGCAGGAACCATACTTTCTAAGACTATAGAACAAAACTGACTGCCAAATTATTGTAAGTTTAAAAAAATGGAAGCTTTAAAAGTGTTGTTTTAACAAGAGTAATAAACTACACTAACATTTTATCTACAAATAAAGCAATTTTATTTTAAAAGCTAATTTATAAAGAATTTTGTTAGCCAAATCATAGCTATTTGGGTCTGATACTATAAATTATTTGATTGTATATCTGAGGCATTAACTCTGTCTGCCATTTGCTATGAACTCCAACTTTTTCTTAATCACTGAGAAATATCAAGCCATATTAATGAGGCTTTGAAAAGGTCTGAAACATTAACTACATACAATTGTGACCTTGGGTTCTACATTGCCACCTGCCTGGTAGTTTCTTCATTCATCTAATGTTCACTGGATTCACCTGACATTTATTGATTGTTCATTGAAATTTGCCCCCTAGAAGCTTGGAATTACACGATAGGGATATATGAACAGTTCACACTGGAAGAAATGAAAGGATCTCCTGGGGAGTATAGTGAACAAGACTTACCCCTTCTTAGGAACAGTTTCTTACTCTGCATGACTCTGCTCTTCCTCTCTGTGGTTAGCCCTATCTCCTTCACCACAGGAACAAGGTCATGACCTAGACTGGCCAATGAGAAAATACAAACCACTAAGATAACAAGAGCCCCCATGTGCACACGTGCCCCAGACCTCACGATCAAGTCCTATACTTGGATTATGTAAGTGCTGTAAGAGAATTTCTCTCCTAGGACTAGGAGCTAATGGTACCATGTAATTCCGAAGCTCCAAAGGACCACTTTCCTACCATGCACAAGTGGAGAATTTCCTAAGACTGAACTCGATATAGAGCTCAAATCAAATCAACGTGAAACAGGAGCCCATCACTGTATTAACACAGCTCAACAAATAATTTCTAGTTACTTCTTTGCTTTACCCTGATTTGTTTCTTTCATTGAAAACAAAGTTGTCACCATTATAACAAGATGAGTTTGATTGGCCTGTGAAACTTCTTCCATCTTTAAAATGTTATACTCTGTGTGCTATTGGAGAACAATTCCCTGCATCTAGGGACTGTACCCACAGGGTCCTTAGAGCAGTGAGCATCTGAAGAGAAGTTCTCCAAAATGGCAGAGGAGTGAGTCATTTCAAGTGAGAAACAGCACAAATAGGGCCGGAAGTCCAAAAGCCACAGAGGAGTGGAGGAGATGGGGCTGGAAAAGCCCAGCAGCACTACATCAGAGTTTGAGCACTTGCCAGGCAGCCCAAAGTTTGTTACGTGAGAAATAAAACCACCAGAGGCTCTAGAAGAAAAAAAGAATTCATTATTTGTGCTTTTCTTTTAAATAGTCCTACTAACAGGAATACTTAAATAAATTAGAGAAGAGAACAGAAGGCAACTAAGGATCTTGTGACAGGATCCCTGGGAAGCGGTAAGGACGTAAAAAATGCCTAGAAGGAGAGATTTTAAAAGATGTTTTAGAAAGAATAGAATAGGGCAAGGTGACTAATGTTAAACCCCCTGAATGGTAATGTCTTCCAGCAGGGGATTTTAGAAAGGAATCATGATCTGGTAGTTTCGATGAAACAATTTTCTATGGTTTCAAAACACGAACTTGCAAAGTGGAACTAACCTTTGAGAAATGCTTAGAAATGATCCAAAACAGGCAGATGCACTACGCTCACTCTAGTATCAGGAAGTAAAAGAATTTTACTTCTAAGCTTTGACTTTATAACACATTTTAAACTGCAGACAAATGAGCTGGCACAATAATGGAGACACAGAGTAAGTTAGTTGTAAGCTGAATAGATTGGGCTATGTGTGTTCATGCCCAAGCTCAGGATAGTAGCCAAAGGTGGATACACACAGTCTTTCCATCTGTCTATCTATCTATCTATCTATCTATCTATCTATCTATCTATCTATCTATCTATCTATCTACTTACCTACCTACCTATCATCTATCTAGCTAGCTGTCTATCTTTCCTCATATTCTCCACTACAATTTTTAACTAGACTTAGAAGGATAACATCCATTTGTAGTAGCATTCTAATCAATATGCTATTCAGAAACAACAAAGGAAAAATTAGAAAAGCTATTCATGCATTTAGGAGTCAGCAAAGTTTTTAAATTTTAATACACAAATATTTATCAAACATTTACTATGTGGCAAGCACTGTGCCAAATCTACTTTTGCACCCAGAGTAGTTGAATCCTCTGAAGATGCTTTGCTCAGAATTTTAGAGAACTGTGGTTTTTCTAATTAGTAATTCAAAATTTTCTCTTCCATCAAGATTATACTTCTAATAATAACATAAAAATTTAGGTTGTTTGCTCTCTCTTGGATTGATTATATTATCCACTGGATTCAAATATGGAGTACAGACCTTACAGAAATTTCCATAATCATTTTCCTCAGGGATAGAAATGTGGATTTCCAGTTGTAACCTCTCTGAGGAGGTAGTAGCAGGTTTTAATTATCAGGTGCCTATCAATTGTTGGTTTCTTATATTTAGTTAGATATTGAACTTACTAGAAAACTGTAGCATTCAATAACATATGGTCATGTCAGGGGAGGGACAGGAAGTGATTCCTTAGGGATGAAGGTCTTCAAAGAAGAAGGAAGGAAGAGAGAGAGAGACAGACAGACAGAGGTAGTGTCTTATTGGTAGCATAAATCAGATGATAACTATGATCCATCATCAGAGGGTACCCCATAGTCACTTTTTAACTGAAATAAAATTCAGTAGAATTTTTTTAATTAGAACAACATCTTCTCAAGTAAATACTGCATACTAAAATCATTGTCCTAAGTACTATTATTATCTAGGCAGTTTAGGAGTCTAAATTATACTTAGATAATGTTTTATTCACCTCTGAACTACAAAAGAGGAGAACATGAATTCCTGTGATCATCCCCAATTTCCCACAGGCACATACCAAGAAAGCAGGAAGGTAGGAGACTGTTGGGGGAGCTCACTGGGAAGCCCTGGCTAGCGTGTAAGCTAAGAGAAAAATCTCATTTATAACTTATAGCTGAAGTGCACAGGCCAAAATTGGAAGAAAGACGCCCTCAAAGACCTAACCGAAAATTAGTTCTAAGGAATTTCAACAAGATTTGCTCACAGGCAAAGTTGAACTCATTAAAGTTGTCTCAGATTAGTAGCAGGTGAAACTGTAGAAAGCAATTCCCAGTAAAATATAAATTCTAAATTCCATTATCACATAGACCAATGGATCCATTGACAATCAAGAATAGCTGCATTTTCAGAACACAGAGATGAGTACACGCTTATAATTTCCTTCTTAAACTTGACAACCAGCTAAACATTCCAGAAAGAATGAGGAAGAGTGGTCTGTAATGTTTATTAAGATTTCTTTTTCATTAGCAAAACAAACCATATGCATGTGTGTTTCCCACAACTTAACCTTGAAAACACAGCATTTTGTTCATTCTCCTTCTGGAAGTTTTAAATGGCAGAAACGTTCCTGATTTCATTTGCAGTCTGGAAGGGTAATTCAGTGATAACAGTGACATTTGAAATATTTGTGGTTTTGCAGCATTTCCTCTGAGAATTATAAATAAGCCCCAAACATTGAATAATGCAAAGAGGACCTTCCTTAAAGGACCGCAGAGGAAAGCATCATCCCATGGAAACATGGTTGATTCTGGCAGTGTCTCCTCTTCATTCATATTATTCCTATTACCCGATTTTTTTGGCCAATTAATTCACTAATGACAAATTCAATTAAACATCCACAAATCTGCTTCTAGGTCTCCATTTCTGAGCTAATAGCTTGCTGAGTAATCAATGGTAAAATTCAAGTTTTTTTTTTTAATTTAGACTTGCAGAGGTTCTATTCATAGAATAAAAATGAATATCAACTGCTTCTATATATTTTTATTTCCCTTCTGTCAACCAACATTTCAGCATGAGAGTTGGGGGTGCTAGGAAACATTCTAGTTGAAAGGATTTTCCATCAAAGTTGCACTTAAATGTGCTCATGCTGCTTGTGAGTATATTTTTAAGATGTATACCCAGTACTACTTGAGCCCTCAACCTGCATATTTTTAGGAAAGAAGTGCTTATGCTAAATACAAACCCTTTACTAATTAGTCAGACCACAAATAATAATAACAAAACACTTTATAAAAGGCTTCATTAAGTACCTGTCTCAAAAAAAACAAGATAATAATAATAATAATTGATTTTAATTTAAAGCTTTGACTAGCAGCAGTCCTGAAAAGCAGTGTGTGTCACTTAAGGGCAAAGAGAATTTTAATGCAGTTTAGAAATACATTGGCCATGCGACAAATCATATTAACAAAAACTGGTACTTTCCTAGAGAAAGTGAACCCAGGTTTCTCTCCATCTCATCTGCAGAGCACAGCTTCTCCAGAGGGAGGGACATTAAAGGGAAGGACATAAAGGAAAGTAAAGGAAAATCTATGGACAGGGAAAAGACAGCAAGATGCAATTCTCACTCCCCAAGGCTCATACCCTCTCCCCTGATTTTAATCTAAGAACAGCTCTGGTCAACTCTATAGACAGAGATATAGTGGGCCTGAGAGACACCATCCAATGCATTCTAGCTATATTTGTTTTCAATTTTTTTAATGATATTTTCTCCATGACACACAGAAATACTGGGGAAGCCCTTAGCTGGTCTTCATTGTTCTGGGAAGTAGATGAATGAGAGAGAAATTGCTTCCAGATTGAAGGAACTGTTGAATCATTCAATTCCTTCACCTTTCCATATCTTTGATATCCCAAAGTAAATAAAATGAGAAGATAGGGGACTCTCACTGGATCATGCTTTACAGTGTCCAGACAAATCATATTGCCCCATGCCTGTGTCTTGACTATAGATACAAAAGATATACCCCAAGGAAACTAAAGCACAGAGAAGCTCAGTGATTAGTGTTTCCAATGACTTGGACGGTCATAGTACCACTTCCATGAGAATCAAGGACTTCTGAGTATCCTGACAAGCGGGTAGACATTACATGTACATTCACTGGATTCTATGCTATCTGTCATTACAACAGAATTTTCCTACTTATACAAGAGAGCTGTATGTACTTAACTTGAAAACAAAATGTGACAGAGTGACCACGTTTTTGTTTTTGGTTTTTTTTTTTCCCAATCCTGCTTAATTTATAACCACAACATTCAGGGACATTTGGGACTGGGACATACTAATTTTCTCAGTAGAGACTCAGCACTTGCTCACGTGGCAACATGAAGGGTTAGCACTGCTGCAACTGTCCCTTGCCGAGGCCTCCGCAGAGAGGCAGACAGCAGAGGAAACAGCTCCCTGCAGCTGCTCTTGAAGAACACCTCCACCCAGATATGGGTTTCTACCAACAGAATTGCTTGTATTTTATTATTTTTAATTAGATATGCTTGAATCCAGGAATGAAGGAACTTTTTCCTTGTAGTAAGAAAGAAGCCCAAAACCCTGGGAATTGGATTAGATACAAACCCCAGGTTATGTCTTCACAAAAGCTGAGTTTTAATCTTTCCATCTGTAAATCAAAGATTGTTAGATCAATTGTCCTTATCATGTAGAATTATTGGGAAAGTCTTATAAGGTAAAACTTATAAAATAGATAGCAAAAGTAGAGTATTTTACAAATTTAGACTGTTAATGAGAACACTTCCAAAAATTAGGTCTCAGAAGACCATCAAGGACACATCTAAATTGTAAGTGTCCCTTGCAATAATTCTTCTACCAGACACTTTTGGTTAAAGCAGAGACCTGCTGACCAGCTTCCAAAAGACTATGAAAATAGTTCACTAATGCCAGAGAAGCCATTACTTCTGAATAGTTTCCCTTGCATAGACATGAGTTTGGACAGAGGAAAAAGTGAACTGTATTCCTTAACTACTTAGGAATCTTCCTAAGGATATATACCAGCCTCCAGGTACTGATGTACCCTGGGAGCCACAGCCGCACATGACTAATTAGTGGTAATTAAAAGTAAATATAAATCAAAATTTGTGGTTTTCATCACACTAAGCTCATTTGAAGTAGCTAATTTTAAGGCCCAACTGGTTAGTGGCTACCAGGTAGAGAGCACAGATAGACAGTGTTTCTATCACAGATAGTTTTACCAAACATGTAACAAAGTAAGGTTTTGTGGGATTGAAGGTTAGGAATAAAGAGAGTCTGTACTTTCATTTAAAACTTTTATTTTTACTTTATGTGTACAAATGTTTTGTTTTCATGTATGTAAGTGCACCGTGTGCATGCAAAGCCCGAGTAGGCCAGAAGAGGGTGTCAGATCCACTAGAACTGGTGTTACTGACAATCGTTAGCCACCATGTGAGTGTTGGGAACCAAACTCAGGTCTTCTTTAAGAGCACCCAGAGCTCTTCTCTGCTGATCAATCTTACCACCCCCAGAAGCCTGTACATTCAAATTCAGACTTGACTTAAATTCTCTTGTCTTAATTTCCTTCCTCGGTAGAGTGAGAGCTCTGGGTATTACAAAGATTAAGGTGGATAATAAAAGGAAAGTAGCATTATATGCACTCGGTGCATGCTATTTATTACACTATTTCATCAAGTCTGAGATGCGAACTTTTCACATTTTAACATATCTCAAGTTCGTATATAATTTGTAATCAGTGCCAAGAGAAACTTGGCAGAAGGGAAAGCTGTGACATGGAAGTCAGCACAGGCACATGTGTCATTCCGCATGCGTGTGGAAGGTTAGGGATCCGTGTGAGTCTCACCTAGCCTGAGATATCTGCTTTGCTAGCAGGGTGTGCAATTGAACCTGATCTTAAACTGAGATCATAATTATCTTTGAAAATAATATATTAAAATCAACTGAGATACAAATGGTTATTGTCTTTTCAGAATATTGTCATAGTCTATGAACCTGATGTAGTAAAATACAGCAGAAATTTCCAAGTCTCTTAGAATAATCATATATGTCTCAAAACTAAGAAGGTTTTATGGTGTGTATTCTTTTTCATTTTTTAATATCTAATTGACCCAGTAATTGTACGTATTTATGGAGAAGAAAAAGGCATTCTAATATACGTAAACAATATGACCTGATGAGGTCACATTGTTGGTGTTGGTGTTGGCATCATCTGAATATTCATCCTTTATTCTGTATGGGGAACACTCAAAGTCCTCTACACTGGCTGTTTTGTGATACACAAGAAAGAACGTAGTTATTTTACTGTACTGTAGAACCTTAGAAGTTAGTCCTCCTGTGCAGATTACACTGTTCAGTTATATCCCATCTTGAATCCCAAATGACTTTTTTTTGACTTATAAAAGGAAGAGTTTATTTGACCTTATGGTTCAGGGGAATTAGAGTCCTTCATGGTGAGGAGGCGGATGACAGGAAGTGCTGGAGCAGAAAGCCAAGGTTCACAACGTCAAGCAGGCACGGGAAGGCGAGAGGGACTGAAGATTGGCCCAAATGACTTTCACCCTCATATCATCATCAGTCCATCAGACATCCACAATTGGCCATAAAAACTGTCCCTTGTCCATCGTTAAGTAATTCAGTTAAGAGGGAAAACTGTAGTTATGGCTTTCAATATGTAGGAACTGAGCATAACACGGTTACACTATGATATGCCTTCAGATTGGTGTTCTATTCCTTTACAAAGGGAATTTCCACGGTGCTACAGAAGGGTCCAGGACTCGAGACCATTTAGACGTGAGGTACAAGAGAGCTCAGACTCAAAAAAAAACTCATTAACTGAAAAATATGTGTCTGTCAGGAAAAAAAGTGTTTAACTACTTAGTTGTTTTGCTTTTTAAGAACATCATCACTAAATCATGATATAGATAAAATTTATGGGGTTAATATGAAGGAAATGTGCGATTGTCAATAAGAAAAGACTGTGAGAAAAGGAGATGGATCTTCAACTCTCTAAATTCTGCTCTACAAGGTGAGATTTCTTTAGGTTCTCCTTGCTGTTTGAGTTGTTTGTATGTTATCATTATGAACATACTCCATCAAATCTGGTAATTTTGTTGTAATTACATGATTACTTAAACCATCACTGAGACCTGCTGGTAAATGCTTTATCACTTACAGTCTTCACTTTGTACCTGCTGAATTTATTACAACTTATTTTTTATAGACCAGTGTATTCACACACACAAAAAAATCAGCATTGGTTAAAGTTCTATAAAAGAACACTAGGCCCTTCCTGAACTCAAACATCAGTTTAACCAGTGATTTGTTTTGCATTAATTGTTGCCTACTGCAAAAAGAAACCTCTAAGGAAGACTGAGAACACGGCTTGGAAAGGACTTCGAAAGAAGTCATGCCCAAGCACAACAAACTCTTCCAAACAATAGATAACCATTAACTCAACACATGAAATATCAGTAATGAGCATAACTCAATTGAAGGGCGAAGTCTAAATAACCCAATACAAGTGCTCACACTGAGGCAAGGACAACAGGTCACAGCTGCCTCTTGAGAAACCCCTTAATGCCTTTGTTCACAAGAGATATCCTTATTTCAACTTGCCAGAAAATGCTATTTCAAAAATCAGTGATTGCCAGCCCAGCCAGGTGGCACTTGGATGAAACCCAGCTGAGAGAGAGAAAAGGACAGAGAACTAATGCCAGCGGACTGTCTCTCTGACTTACAGACTGAGACCCGGACTTAAAAACAAGAGAGGGCTGCTGAGGAAACGGTTCAGCATGCATGAGGACCTGAATTTAGATCCCCAGCACCCATGTGAAAGCCAGGAGCAGTGGCACATATCTGTACCACCGGCAAAGGGGGGGGGGGTAGGCAGATCCCTGAAGTTTATTGGCCAGCCAACCTAACCACACACATGAGCTTCAGGCTCAGTGAGAGACCCTGTCTCAAAAAGTAAGGGGGAAGGACACCTGAAGTCACCCTCTAGATCACACACACACACACACACACACACACACACACACACAATATGTGCATGTGCATGCACACAGTCAAAAGACAAAAAAATAAATAAATAAATAAATAAAAAGAAATGTAAAGCAGGGCTGGAGAGATGGCCTAGTGGTTAAGAGAGCCGACCCCTCTTACAGAGGACCCGGATTCGATCCCCAGCACCCACATGGTGGCCGAGAACCATCTGAAACTCCAATTCCAGGAGAACTCCAGTTCCAGGGGAATCCGACATCCTCTTCTGACCTCCCCAGCATTGCACGACATGGGTGCACAAACTTGCATGCAGACAGTACATTCATACACATACAGAAATAAATAAAATTTTTAAAAATTTTTTAAAAAAGAAATGTAAAGCATATGGCAAGTTAAAAACAAATGATCCAATCAACAAACCCAAGACTACAAGGAATTGGGTCAAATAAGCCAGTTTCTTCACTTCAAACAAATTATAAAGGAGAAGTGGGAAACAGTTGATTAAAAGTGACCTAAAAGATATTTCTGAAATGTATCAGTAACTCTCAAAGCATTGCAATATCTATGAGGCAATTTTAAATTGGGATACTGATTGAAATTTTAAAAATATTTGGGTCATGAAATTTCAGGTGGTAATGTACTGTGATTTTGCATTTTCTGAAACCCAGTTATCTTTCAGGGATGTGTGTTTCAATGTTAAACAGAAGAGATGGCATGAAATGTGAAATCTGCCTTGGAATAATACTGAAAAAAGTGAATAGAGATTAACAGGTTTGGTTCTGGGAAGGCTCCAGATGACCCCACCTCATTATATGTCTTTACTTCCTCAGGGGTATAGGATAGACCGAGGGACCTTCCTCTGAGGACTAGGATACAGGATATGAGATGCCATCTTGGTGACACTGTGACCTTTTTACTTGTTCTCTTTCTTGGTAACACTCTGAGGAAGCAATCTCCCATGAAGCAAGGTCCTCCACAGAGCTGCCACGCTGGACAGGAGTAGCTCTCTGCTAATGCATTGCTGTCATTGTCACTTTGGGAAATGGCAATAAGATGACAAATGGAGAAAACCTGAGGTCATGATGCTCAGGGAGGAGAGGAAGAGGCTTGCTGGAAAAGCACTAAGAAAACAGATTTGATCCTGCCTTTTCCAGACTGCAGGCTTGTTATAGTCTGTTTTCATTGTGTTTTTCTCCAATCTTCTTGAATGCTGACCCCGTTGCTAGTTTCTGAAACTCCACTGGAAGATAAATAGAGAAAGCATATAACACAGGAGTTAGATGTCTCCCCTTGCCAACACACGTAGATCATGTTAGAGATCATGAATGCAAACAGCAGAAAGTAAACCGTGTGTGAATCAAGAGAGTGAGTAGAGTGGGCTTTGGACGCCTGTCGAGCATGCAGCTGGACCATGCAGCAGAGGTCTTAGTTGATAAGGTCACAGCTCAGTAAGATTTAACAAGTGTTTTAGAAGAGATAGAAAATGTTTTTTTTTTCTCAAACCCACACATAATTTTCCTATCTTCTTTTGACAGGGATAATTTTAAATTAGCTATTTGCCACTTTGTTCTCATAAAATGTGACTCACTAAGGCCTAAATTATGTGCCAGAGCAAACTGTGCTGAGAGACAGCTGTTGGAGACCTGCCCACCCATGTCATCCTATGTTCATCCATAGGCACAGGGTTCCTACTGTTGGGGGCCAGCCCACTCTCTCTCTCTCTGTCAGTAACTCACCACACAGGCTCCTGGTTAGGCCTCCTGGTTGTAAATGGGAGCTCTGCCACTTAACGAGGGCACAAGCCCTCAGGAAAGCAGGTTTCATACTCCCAGCTCCAGTGTGCTCACCTACAACAGAATAGGATGTCACTGTAGTTAACATTTGTTAAGGATCATGCATAAGGGACAACACAGAGTAAAGATTCTCAGCACACAAGAGCCCTCCACCACTGTTCTTCATAGTAAACCAGCAGTAGATAAAATTACCTGAATACATTCAGATGTATGAATCTGAGTTATGGTAAACAGTGTGATAAACCTCTCACTCACTCACTGTGTGGAACATCAGTTGATATTTTGATATTAAAACTGAAGAGGGGAAGTTAAATTCTTCTTTAGCCTACTACAATGTAGCGGTCCTCAAGGATCCTGATAACCCCTAACTTAGTCTCTCAGCAGGGAACACTCTTCCCCCACAATGGTCTTCAGGGGACAATTGGCAACTTGAGGCATCTGATACTTTGATTGCTTCATGAATCAAAAGGTGTTATTGCTATCCAATGAATAAAAAGCAGAGAGATTGCTAAACCTCCTATAGCACACAGAACTTCTCCAGAAGTGAGTTAGCCAGTATTAGTATTCAAGTCTAAGAAACTATGCCCTATGAAACCACCAAAGCTAAACTAGGAAGAGAACAACAGCTTAAAGAGATCCATAACAAATAAAAAAATTGAAGGAGTAACAAAATAAAGCCTCGCAACTAAAATAAGCGCAGGCCCAGATGGAGTCACAACAGAATTCTACCTGACCTTCAAAGATCTACAACCAATAATACTTAAAGTATTCAAAAAGATAGAAAGAGCTGGGCATGGTGGTGCACACCTTTAATCCTAGCACTTGGGGGGCAGAGGCAGGCAGATCTTTGTGAGCTCAAGGCCAGCCTGGTCTACAGAGCAAGCTCCAAGACAGCTGGGGCTACAAGGAGACCCTGTCTCAAAAAGACCAAAAAAAAAAAAAAAGAAAGAGAGAGAGAGAGAGAACTCCAAAACTCCTTCTATGAAGCCAGGATTATTCTAATAGCAAAACCAGAATAAGACACACAAAAAAGAAAATTATACACCCATATCCCTAATGAACATAGATGTAAAACTTCTCAACAGAATACTTGCAAATCACATAGAGACACAAGTCAAAAAGATCATCCACCATAATCAATTAAGCTTTATTCCAGAGATACAGGGATGGTTCTACATACATAAATCAATAAACATAACAAATTCTATAAATGGACTTAGATTTTGTCAAAAGCCTTTCTTTAATGATAAAAGTCCTAGAATAAATTGGACTAGATGAACATACCTCAAAAATTAGGGCTATATTGGGGCTGGAGAGATAGCCTAGCGGTTAAGAGCACCGACGCTCTTACAGAGGACCCGGGTTCGATCCCCAGCGCCCACATGGCGGCTAAGAACCGTCTGTAACTCCAATTCCAGGAGAACTCCAGTTCCAGGGGAATCCGAGACCCTCTTCTGACCTCCGCGGCATTGCACGACACGGGTGCACAGACCTGCATGCAGACAATACATTCATACACATACAAAAATAAAAAAAAATAAAAAAAATTAAAAAAAAAATTAGGGCTATATACCACAAACCCACAGCCAACATTCTAAATGAAGAAAAACTTGAAGCACTCCCATTAAAATCAGGAAGCAGAAAGTCTGCCCACTACCCACACCCATTCTTTTTCAATATAGTGCTTGAATCTCTAGCTAGAGCAATAAAATAAGAGAAGGAAAATAAAGGGGCATTCATTGGGAAAGAAGTCAAATTATCCTTATTTTCAGATGATATATTACAGATAAGAGATCCTAAAATTCCTACAAAAAAAAACTCCTTGTAATGATCAACACTTTCAGCAAAGTGGCAGATTATAAAATCAATCTACAAAAATCAATAGCCTTTCTATATACAAATAAAAAGTAATCAGAGAAAGAGTTCAGGGAAATACTTCCATTCCTAATAACCTCAAAAAAATATCAAGGGATAAACCTAACAGAAGATATTAAAGATATATTCACATGAAAACTTTAAATCTTTGAAGAAAGGGACTGAAGAAGACATAAGGAGACAAAAAAACCTCCTGTACTCATGGCTTGGTAGAATTAATAGTGTGAAAATGACCATCCTACCAAAAGCAATTTACGGATTCAATCAGAATTCTTGTGACAGTCTTCATAGAAATTGTAATTAATTTTGTTTTATTGAATGATGGTCTCAAATATGGGTCTATTACAGGCCAGAATTACCTTTGGTTATTGGACAGTATGATCTTAAGTTGTTTTTTAACATTTTTATTAAAATGTTGTGCATTTCATACATTCTCATTCCAATCTAGACTCATCTCCCCTTCCATGCCCTCCACCCCACCCGAGTTCATGCACCCTGCCATTCCTGCCCTGTATCTTTTTCTGATTCTTTTCAAGTTTTTCAAAGCAGAGAACTATTGTTCTTGAGGAAAATTTACTGTTTCAGTCCATTCCCTGTCCCAGTTCCTCAGCCGTTGTAGTTCCCTCCAATCTGTAATATATATATATATATGACCTATGCTAAACTTATATCATCTGTACACAAACTGTCATTTCCATATCATATTTCAGGATTCACATTTTTTCTTTTTAAATTTATATTACTCTAAAATATGCCTACATATCCTCCACCCATATACCAAGATTACAAAGTCTAAAAATAAGTGGTGGGTTAATTCTAGAGCCTGTTAAGGGATTTATATTATAAAAGCACAGTTGCTTTCAGGGAAAGGGATATGTAACATTGAAGTTGTTAAGTTTGCCTTACAACTCAGTGCTGGGTGCTAGCATCCACAAATGAAGGATACNATATCCTCCATCCATATACCAAGATTACAAAGTCTAAAAATAAGTGCTGGCTTAATTATAGAGCCTGTTAAGGGATTTACATTGTAAGAGCACAGTTGCTTTCAGGGAAAGGGGTATATAACACTGATGTTGCTCAGTTTGGCTTACAGCCCGGTGCTGGGTAGTAGCATCCACAAATGAGAGATACCATTCATTGCTTACTTTTCTGGGACTGTTACTTCACTTAGAATAATATCTTCTAGTTTCTTCCATTTACCTGAAAAGTTCCTGATGCCATCTTTCTTTACTACTGCATAGAACTCCATTGTGTAGATGAACCACATTTTCTCTATCCACTCATTGGCTGAGGGGCATTTGGGTTGGTTCCAGCTCTTCACTATTGTGAAGAGAGCTGCAATGAACATGGCTGTGCATGTATCTCATCTCTGTGGTAGGATGAGTCTTGTGGGCATATGCCCAGGAGTGGTATGGCCGGGTCAGGTGGTAAGTTCATTTTGAGTCTTTTCGGGATTCTCCATACTGCTTTCCATATTGAAGATCCAAACTTGAGAACACACAATTTCAGCCACTTCATATTTGACAAAGGGGCCAAGAAGACCCAATGGAGGAAAGACAGCATCTTCAGCAAATGTTGTTGGCAAAACTGGATCACCACTTGTATAAGAATAAAACTAAACCCCTACCTCTCACCCTGTACAAAAATCAACTCCAAATGGATTAAAGACCTCAACTTGAAACCTGAAACTCTGAAGGTGATACATGAAAACTTGGCAGCAACCTACAAGACATAGCCATAGGAGAAGACTTCCTAAATCAGACAGCAGCTACACAGGAAGTAAGGTTGACAACTGATAAGTGGGACCTCATTAAACTCAAAAGCTTCTGTATAGTGAAAGAAACAATCAGGGAAGTGAAGCAAAAACCCACAGAGTGGGAGGAAACCTTCATAGTGATACATCTGACAGAGCATTATGATCCAGAATATATAAACTACTCAAAAAACAAAGAAGTAAGAAATCAAATGACTCACTCAAAAGATGGAGTAAAGAGCTGAACAGAGACTTCACAAATGAGGAAATAAAGATGGCTGAGAAACATCTTTTAAAAATGTTCAACATCACTAATAATCAATAAAATGCAAATTAAAACCACCTTAAGATATCACTCCAATAAGACTGGCTAGCATCAAGAAAACAAATGATACCAAATGCTGGAGAGGTTGTGGGGAAAGGGGAACACCCATCCACTGCTGGTGGGGATGTAAACTCATACAACCACTATAGAAAAATCCATCTTAAAATTCATATGGAAACACAAAAGAACCCAGATAACCCAAATAATCCTGAGCACAAAGAGCAATGCCGGAGGAATTACCTTACCAGACCTCTATCTATATTACAGAGCTGTAGTCATAAAAACAGCATGGTATTGGCACAAAACAGACTTGTAAATCAATGGAACAAAACAGGAGAGCCAAACATGAGTGCACATAATTATAGTCACTTGATATTTAACAAAGGTGCCAAGAACACACACTGGAGGAAAGTCAGCATTTTCAGCAAGTGATGCTGGCGAAATTGGATCTCCACGTGTAGAAGAATGAAATTAGACCCATAATTATCACTCTGCAAAAAGTCAACTCCAAATTGATCAAAAACCTCAATGTGAACTCTGAGATGCTGAAACCATTAGAAGGAAAATTAGGCAGTAACCTACAAGATATAGGTGCAGAAAAGGACTTTCTAAATTGGACATCAGTCAGGTCAACAATCAACAAATGAGATTTCATTAAACAAAAAAAGCTTCTGTACAGAAAAGGAAACAATCAATTTACTAAAGAAGAAGCCCTCAGAGTGGGAGAAAATCTTCTGGATATTATTCATCTGACAGATGATTAATATGTAGAATATGCAAAGAAGTCTAAAAACAAAGAATCAAGGAAACAAGTGGCACAATTGAAAAATGAGCTATGGATCTCAACAGAGTTCTTAAAATAAAAAATAATAATGACTAGGAAACATCTTTAAAAAGTGTTCAACACTGTTAGTATTTATGGAAGTGCAAATTAAAGCCAGTTTAAGATTTCATCTAAACCTAGTCAGAATGGCTAAGATTAAGAGAACAAATTACACTAAATGCTGGTGTAGATGCAGGGAAATGGGAATTTATAGCGACGGATGGTGGGATGGCAAACTAGTGCAATCTGGACATTATTATGAGGAACTCTTAAAAAAACTAAAAATAAACCTACCATATGACCCAATCATACCACTCTTTGGCATGCACCCAATGGACTCATCCCACTACAGAGATATTTGCACAGCCATCTTTATTGCTGCTCTTTTCACAATAGTTAGGAAATGGAAACAATCTAAATGTCTCTTAGCTGATGAATGGATAATGAAATGTGGTATATTTTACACAATGGAGTTCTTTCTACTCGGCAGTAAAGAAAGTAAATCATGAAATTTGCAGGCAAATGAATGGAACTAGAAACCATTATACTGAGTGAAGTATATGTTCTCTAAATGACATATGTTCTCTCTCATTTGTGGATTTCAGTTCCAAGTCCCTAAATGTATGCATCCCAATTTAACTAGGAGCAAGGAAAATGGATGAGCCATGGGGAAAAGGGGGAAGCAGGAGTTCAAGAGTGGAAGGCAGTAGGAGACAGATGTTATTACGGGTGAGATGAGAATGAGTGCAGGTACTCATTGGAGAGGGAGTAGGAAGATGGATGAGAAGGAGTAAGAGAAGAAATAAATAATGCTTAGATCATATGAAAAAACAGAGAAATGGATTAGTTCAAAGTCCTACTCAAAATATACATATAATGAATAGAGGAATGCATGTGTATAGCTGAAGATTATATAACAAAAAGACACCATGCTGGCCAGGATAACCTTCCCTCAAAGTTGTCCAAGGACTACCAAGTTAACACAAGGTATTGCCCCAGCCTCTGATTGCCACCCACATCTTGAAGGTAAGACTCTATTGCTGAAGTTAGGCTATACTTTGGACAGAGGATTTAATTCAAAGCAATCAACCTAGAAGTGAACAAGAAGCCTCCTTCCTAAAGACAACCTGTCATGATGTGAAAGAATTCTATACAAGCTGACAACTGAGAAAGCCAATCAATGGTCCTACCCAGCTGTGATGTCTAATAAACAGTGACTGCCCCCCAAACTATCACTATTGGTGCAGTAGTAGCAATTTTTTTTCTTTATACACATTTATTAAATATTAAGTCTACAGAAGTGTCAAGTAATTAGTAACTTTATTTAAAATCATGGTATCTGTGGTTGTCAACACTAACTGTTAGACTTTTTTTTTGGTCTTTTCGAGACAGGGTCTCCCTGTAGCCCCAGCTGTCCTGGAACTCGCCTTGTAGACCAGGCTGGCCTTGAACTCACAAAGATCCGCCTACCTCTGCCTCCCAAGTGCTAGGATTAAAGGCATGTGCCACCACGCCTGCCTAACTGTTACACTTTTTAAAAGCATTTTAAAGGTCCAAACTTTAAGCAGATTTTCACCCGTAATCAGGATCGTTGTGCAGCTTCTACTTGAATGCAGCTCTGGCTTA
Source organism: Rhizomys pruinosus (assembly GCA_009823505.1). Classification (NCBI taxonomy): domain Eukaryota; kingdom Metazoa; phylum Chordata; class Mammalia; order Rodentia; family Spalacidae; genus Rhizomys; species Rhizomys pruinosus. The sequence continues at coordinate 3,282,048 of VZQC01014352.1, read as the reverse complement.
CATGATCTAGACTAAGAGAGTTATCTTTTGCAGATGGATAGTTCACATTGAGATCTAAAGCAATGAAGAATTGATCCAGGAAGCACAGATTGTTTCCAGTGCTGGCCTGCCACTGTCTCTGACTCCCTCCACTGACTTCTTATTCATCAGCTATGATGATTTTCGCTAGCATGTAACCATATGCTAAAGTGTGGTAATCTGCTGTAATAAAATTATCATATATTGTTGTGCATTACCTATGAGATTTATCAATATTGTGGAACAATGACCATATCAGCATGGCATCACTATTCGCTTTATGTGTTTCTTTCTGTTCACTATAGGGCATGAACTAGAGATTAATCAAAAATAGAATTCTTGGAGCTGAAGACAAGAGGCAAATTTTTAAAAATAGTTTTTATGACAAATATCAACACTCAGAAACATAACCCTCTTTTTCACTTATACTTGGTTACTTTAGGAAAATAATTCACTTTGGGCAGGTGGATGTAACTGGATGCACCCTGAAGAGCAGGTTGACTGATGTCTGTCTAATGTATTAACTACCCAAGGAGAAAATGTATGTATTTATATTATACTTAATCAGTAATTTCAAGTTAACTGGATGTCTGGAATACTTTACTGATTCTTAGCACCCTAGATCCTTAAACAAGAAAAACATTCATGCCTTTTATTTTTCATTCTCCTGTTTAGCTTTTTCCCTTCTCATGAAGGACAATGTTTCTTTTGTGGAACTAGAACTAATGAACCTGAGTCTCAACTCAGTGTACTATTCAGTTTGCCTCAGTGAGGGACAGCTCCCCACAAACCAGGCAGTTTTTATTAGAAGAAACTCTATTCTGGTGGTATTAATTAGGCTAAGCAATCACCAGTCAAGACAGTTCAGAGAACTAAGCTAGAAGCTAGCAAGGAAAAAAAGGTATCGCTGTATCAATATTTGTGGAACTGATCAGGTAACAAGATAATAATCTTTAAGGTCATGAAGCTGTGGTGGATAAATTTAGATGACAATATAGTGTCTGTAAGAATTCCAGACAGATTTTTTTTAATTTTTAAAATTTTTTATGTGTATGAGTGTACAGTCTGCATGTAGGTTGGTGCACTGTGTCCTGCAATGACACAGAGGTCAAAAGAGGGCGTTGGATTCCCCTGGAACTGGAGTTAAAGATGGTTTTTAGCCACCATGTCAGTGCTGGGGATCAAACTCAGGTGCTCTACAAGAGCAGTCAGCATTCTCAACTGCTGAGCCATCTCTCCAGCCCCCCAGATATATATTTTTACTATGAATTGTGCTTTGCAATCAAATGAGACTTTCTGTACATATTCTGAAATCTGTAACTTCATAATTATATGGTGATTATTTCTGAATAATTTTCAAAGGTCTGCCAACTAAAAAATCTGAAAAATTTCAGTCTTATAAAATTAAAGATTAAATTACAAAAATGCTAGCACTCAGATAAGTGTTGAAGCACTGACAGGCATACAGCACACCACATCCTTTCATCCACTGCCCATTGTGTTTGTACCAACCTTAGTTTTTTTTCTATTACTTCTTTATTTTTTTTCATTTTTTAACAATAAGTAATAATTTATGAGTACAAGCATCCTTCATGTAAAACCAATTTGCAAGCACTTGTGCCCAAACACACACAGCCCAAGGGTCCCACCATCCAGCTGGGGAGGCTTGTATATTCAATCAAGTTGATCAAATAAGTGTCCAGACTATATTTCTGTAGTTTCACCATTCACCCCAATCACAGGCCTTACATTCTACCACACCTCCTCTTCCACAGATTGTTCCCTAGGCTTAGAAAAGGGGCACAGGTGGACGAGAAGCAAAACAGTCTACTTTCTCTGGAGCTGTTGATTTGGACTCTAGTCAATTCTGGCTGTTTCCTTTCATGGGCTGACAGTTTGTCCAGGAATAAACCTTTCGAAATCTTACCAAATGAACAGCACAAAACAATTCTAGAAATATAACATGGGTATTCTAAAACAGTACTTAATTGTTTTTATGGTAGGATTACTTTGTATAGACACAGATGTGTTTCAGATGTATTGATAATCCCATGAATTTCCTTCTTTTTGTAAAATATGGCATCGGGTCTTACTTCGCGGCTTACTAAACATCTCCCTGAACCACTAAAGGATGTAAGCTTGTGTGGCATTCAACCCATGGGTTATTCCTCCAAGTGAGAGACTAATAAGGCCTCATTAGATTGTCGGACATACATACATTATGGGCATGCACTGCTGCACATGGTATTTCCCAAGACAGGTGAGTATCGCCTGTGCTTTGACAGCAGGAGGAGTCTTGCTTGACTCAAAGAGACCTATATTTTATCTGATTGGTTTTATGACCTTTTGGTAACACTTCTGTATTATTCAGAGACCAACTGTACACTTTGCACCGAGTCTCATAATACATTCCTTTCCCATCTGTGTACATTAGGTTCTTCGAACAACAGGCTACTCGCACCCTCTGCTTCTTATAGGTATCCCTGTTTACCCAGGCAAGGAGCCTTACCTTTTGGGCGGTGCCTTGGATCCCCTGGCCAACATTTTCTTATCCTTGGTGAGTAATAATCATGCTGCATTAGTGCAGTAGCTCTCCTGTATTATATATTGGCTTAAGTGCATAGCTTAAGGAGACTTTAGTATTACTATTTGCGTTCTGATTATAGGAATAAGTCCACTTTATCACCCAGTCTCATGTCTGTTATTCGAGATCTAAAGAAGGCAGTTTTACCAAGTTTATAAAGATTACTCTATAACAGTGCTGGCTGCATATTTGACAGCTTAGAGAATTACCTCTCAATCGATTATCATATTTATCTTAGTTCCTATGCGGGGGAAGTTAAGAAATTCCTTGAGTATTAAAACTTTGTGCACCTAGAAGGTAAGTTTCTGTAGGACTCAGTATAAGCAAGTTTTACAAAGTAGGACAATCAGAGGGTTTGATGCCGTAGCAGTCTGATAGCTTTTTTCCTCCTTTCAATGCTTCAGATGGGCACCTTTCTGCTGCACTTCCTGTAATCCACAACAATAGCAATAAAGCGTATCTTTCTTTCTTCAACCGTTCAGTTCTTTGTGACATTTTGACCTTTGCGAAACATACACACTCTTCTCTCCCATAGTTAAGTTTTAGATTTTGAATTCTGCGCAAACATTTTTGGACCAAAAAGATATCATATATATTCTGTATCCCCTTCCTTTATTTTAGTTTCTTTGTTTTTGACCCATGGAGTCTCAAAAAGCAGTTTGTATTACACATACCTATATGCTGGCAATCAAGGCAACAGATTTTTTATCAAATTATCCATCATGCTCGTTTGGGATGCCATGCTACTGTTAGGGTTTAACCTTGGGAGCAAACTTAAAGTTGTCTTTTTAAGTAAATATCCTCCTACAGGTAAAAGAGAATGCTACAAGATGGATCCTGCGCACAACAGAACATTATGAGAGAACATTTCGTGTGCCAACTCCCAACAGTTTTTTTATACAGATTTTAGAGTAAAAACAAAATGGTGGCGACAACAATCAATTTATATTTTCCAATTAACTCAGGTGCATTACGGTTTTTATCAGAACCTTTAAAACCAATGTGTTTAATATCACATATTTCATACTTTTACTAAAAGTCCTAAAACACCAATGTAACCTGTAGACAGAGTCTGGGGAAAAATTGATGCTTGTTGAACTCACGTCAGTTTAAATATACATTAATTAATGATAAGACCCGTGTCTGTCTCCCGCCCCTCTCACCCCCCTCCCGATTCACCATTTCAGTCAGTTTTCTGATGCAGTCTTTCTGTTTGGTTGTTCTTTTAATATGCCTCCATCTCCACAAGATCATTTTATGAGCATGGGAAGTTGTCCATCTTCTGGATGTTCTTCCTCAATTTCCTTATTCAGGGTTTAAAATTTTGTATACAGATCCTTGATGCTTGGTAGGTTTGTTTCCTAGGTATTTTATTGTTTTTTGAGGCGTATTGTGAGTGGACAGGTCTCCTTGTATTCCTTCTTCAGTTCCATGCTGTTTTTTGGTATTTGTTAAGAGAAAGGCCCTACTGATTTTCCTAGATTATTTGTATTCCTGACCACTTTATCTCGAATGATCTTGGTTTCTAGAGTTCTCTGGGTAGTTGTTCTTGATCATCTCCTGTATCATCCGCAAAAAGGAATAGCTTCGACTTCCTCTTTTCCAAATTAGCACTCCTTTAATAGCCCTCTTTGGTTTAATTGCCCTAGCAAGAGTTTCAAACACAATATGAAGGGAGTTGGTACCAGGGGCAGGCGTCTTGGCTGAGTTCCTCACTTTAAGGAGAATGCTTCTGTTTCTTGTCCACTTAGATTGATGTTAGCTGTGGGTTTCTGTATATGGCTTTGATACATTGAAGAATGATCCCTCAGATCCAATTCCCTCTAGGACTTTAAACATGAAGGGGATTTGCCATGGGATTTTGGTCAATAGCTTTCTCCAACATCAAATGAGATGGATGGATCCCTTGTGGTTTTGTTCTTTCAGCTCCTATCTTTATATTTGAAATTTAATTTCATTGATTATTTGTATGTGTTGACCATCCTCTGATCTACTGTTATTATGACTCCAACTTGGTCATGATGGAGATCTTCATTGATGTGGTCTGTATGCATTTTGCCAGAATCCTGTTCGAATTTTGGCATCTGTTTTCATTAGGGAGATCGGTCTATTATTCTCCTTTTTGGTTTTATCTTTACATGGTTTTGGTAATAGCACTTGATGCTGGCTTCAAAGAGGAATCTGGGAGAACTCCCTCCATGTATCCTTCTAAACAACTCCATTGGAGTATAATGGTTGTAAGTCTTTTTGAAATATTTTTTAGATTTCTGCCATGAAAATCTGGGCCTGGCATTTTTTTGGTGGGAGGCTACTTATTACATCATTCAATTATCTTCATTATTATTTGGTCTATTTAGGCGTTGATCTATTCTTGGTTGAGCTTTGGTCATTCCAGAATTTCAGAATATTCATCTCCATTTCTTCAGATTTTTCAAAGCTAGTAAATAAGGTTTTGAAGTAATCCCCTTTGGTTGGTTTTGATCTTTCATTGTCTGTTGTATGTTTCCCCTTTCAATGCTAATTTCTATTTATTTGGAGTTTTTCCTTCTTCTTTTTTTTTTTTTTTTTTTTTTTTTTTTTTTCTATTTTGTTTATTTTCTCCAAGAACCAACTTTTGGATTCATTGATTTTTTTGTATGCATTTCCCTTTGTTTCTATTTCATGATCTCTGCTCTGATTTTTTCTTCTTGGTCTTCTTGTTTAATAGGCGTTCATTTGTTGTTGATCTCTTCAAGTGATTTTAGAATGCAGTGTTAGTTCATTAACTTGTGCTCTTTCCGTTTTTCTAAAGTAGGCACCAAGGGCTATAAAATTACCTCTAGGACTGCTTTTAATAGTCGTCCCCATAGGTTTTGTTTTCTTGTATTGTCATTGTCATTCAGTTCCAGATATGTTTTTATTTCTTTCGTTTAGTTGTCTTCCCTTGACACATTCATATTCAGGAGTGTGTTGGTTTAGTCTCCATGTGGTTCTTTCATAGATAGTAGGGCTTATTCCTGGTGTTGATATTGAATTTTATTGCACTGGGTCTGATACAATGCATGAATTATTTCAATCTTTTTGTATGTTGGTTGAGTTTTTTCCTGTGTCCGTTATATGGTCTATTTTGAGAATGTTTATGTCTGAGGCCGAGTAGAAAGTGTTATTCTTGGTGTTTGGGTAAATATTCACCCGGTAGATGTCTGTTGAGTCCATTTGATATATTTGTAACATTTATGTTCAGGTCGTTTCTCTGTTTATCCTTTCGTCCGCTTGATATCTGTCCAAGGGCTCAGGGGTATTGAAGCCCCCTACTAGTAGTGTGCCGCAGACGGGTTAATCTGTGCCTTGGAATCCTGAAGAATTGTCTTTATAAAGTGTTCTGGTTTGTCTTCCAATGCTGTGACCCAATCAAAAACTCACTCTGTACTGACTAAAAGCTACTTGGGATAGGAAAGGGTTTATTCAAGTTACTTGACATTCTCCTTGTTCACAGAATTCATCACTCAGGAAGCCCAAAGCACCGAGGAACTCAGCAGGAACCTGGAGGCAGGAGCTAAAGCACAGCCATGGAGGAATGCTATTAACTGTCTTGCTCCCCACTGGCTTGCTTACTCCTCTGGCTCATGCCTGGCCTGCCCTCTTATACTGTACACAACAACGTGCCCAGAAAGGGTGGCTACCACTCATTGTGGGCCGGGCCCTCCTACACTGCTCAGTTACCATCATCAGATGACAAACTTCCAACAGATTGGGGCCCACAGGCCAATCCAATTGGAGCCAATTCCCCAATTGAGGCTCCCCTCAACCCAGCATGTGTCCAACTGTGACACTAAAAGCTATCCAGCACATTCAAATTTGGATGCAACTAGGCAGTTTTCGGTATGTATATATCTCATTGTGTGAGTCTTCACCGTCAATTGTTCCTTTTAATAAAGATGTAATGGCCCCTTTGTCTCTTTTGATTTCTTTTGCTTTGAAGTCTATTTTGTCTGATATTAAGAGACCAACTCCTGCTTTCTTTTCCATACCATTTGCTTGAAATAAACTATCTTCCATCCCTTCCCCCTGTAAGTTGGTCCTATTCGCTTGAAATTGAGAGTGGGTTCTTGTAGACAGCGATGAATAGGTGGGGTTGTTGCCTTAATCCATTCTCCCAGCTATGCCTTTTGATTGAGGAAATTTAGCCCATCAATATTTAAGGTTACAATTGAAAAAATGCATGTTGCTTCCTCTTCACTTTATTAACCATTTGGACTTCTAGCCTCTGATTTACTCCTACGGTTATGTTTAAATTAGTTTCTTTTCCTAGCGCTTGAGACTTTTTGCTCCTCTTTCGTGCCCTTTGCAATTTCTTCAAGATCTTATTGAAAGAGTTGAGTATTTCCAGACATGTATCATATATCTTGTGGTAGGTCGTTTGGAAGATTTTTCTCTCTCCTTAACTATAATCGACACTGTTTTGCTGGTAAAGTATTCTGGGTTGGCATCCATAGTCCCTTTACACTGGGAATGCTTTACTCCGTGTTCTTCTTGCTTTCATGGTTTGCGCCAAGAAGTCAGTTGTAATTCTGATGGGTTTCCCTTTGTACGTGACTTGTTTTTCTTTTGTAGCCTTCAGAATTTTGTCTTTGTTTTGGGCATCTAGCATTTTAACTATATGGTGTGGTGAGTTTCTTTTCTGATCTTGTCTATTTGGAGTCCTATATGCTTCTTGTATTTGTATGGGTTTATCTATTTTTAGTTGGGGGAAATTTTCATCTATTATTCTGTTGAAGATCTGGTCAATACTATTCTCTTGAGATTCTTCTCCTTCTTGTATTCCTATGATGGAGAGGTTTGATCTTTTCATAGTGTCCCATATTTCCTGGTTGTTTCACTTTTGTGTATTTTAAAATTTTTCATATTCTTTATTTGAGCTTTTTAGTTGCTCTGTGTTATCTTCCAGATCTGATATTCTTTGTTCTGCTTCCTCCATTCTACTTCTGAGGCTTTTTCCTTTCCTTTCTTCTTGATTGGATGAGTGTCCTAATTCCTTTTTCATTTCATCCTGTGTTTTCTTTAGTATTTCCATTTCCTTTTTGAGCTTCTCAATCTCTTCTTGGTGCTTCTTACTTCGTTGGTTGGCTTCCTTTTTCAGTGTTTCTACTTCCTTTCGGAGATTGTTTTTTTCTCCCTCTAGTTCTTTCTGGAGTTTGTCAATCTGTTCCTTTAGTTCTTTCCAAAGTTTGTCATTGTATCCCTCTAGGTCCTTTTTGAGTTTTTCATTCTCTCTCTTTAGTTCACTGAATTCTTCTTTATTTTCTTTAATTTTTCTTCATAGGTCTGCAATTATTCCTCTAAGATCTGTTCCTTGGGTCACCTCAGGGGGATCCCATTGTAGCTATCTCCTACAGGTTTTGTAGACCCTGGTTCAGGATTATCCTGTGCCTTCCCCATGTTTTCCCTTCATCATGTTTTTTGGTTTTGCTTGCCTCCTTCCAATGCTTTTTTTTTCTTTCCTCCTCCTTGTTTATGGAGTACTGACTTGTCTAGGATTCAGGCTTTTAATTTTGTTTATATATTGGATATTAGAAGCCTAAGTCACTCTTCCTGTTCTGAAGGTTCTCCAAAAAAAGTCCATTTGGATACTCTCTCACCAATTCCAGTTGGAGGTGGGGAGGGGGGCGTGATATATGCCTGACTTAGCCTGTGCCCTGGTACCTGCCTGGAGTGACTTACAGGTTCCTGTGCCTCAGGAGCTGGCCCGCACAAAGCTACAGAGGCACCAAACCTGACCCGTAGGTCACCGGCTGCAAAGGCGAAGGGTGGCTTTGCCCAGACAACCACCCCCTACAAAAAGGTTCAGAGTTGGGACCTTTTTCCAGCAGCCCAGGAGACAATCTACCCTAAAATCTACCTGCCTGGAACAACTTCCAGGTTCCTGTGCCTCAGAAGCTGGCCTGCACCAAGCCACAGAGGCTCCAAACCCGAACAGTAGTAGCAATTTTTTCTTGCAGGAAATCAGCAGCTGTCTGTTTGGAATTAAGGCTCACTCAGTGGGAGGGAACTCAGGTGAAGTACTATAAACATAGCCAAATACATATTTGAGAGGTCATAGAAACTAGAGGAAAAACTACTTTTGCCATATACATAGACCAATATAAATTCTTACTTTATTCTAAATATACACCCTTATATTTACAGACGAATGTACCTTCCTTTAAGCTCTCATAAAAGAAGCTTCTTTTTGCAATAGATGGAGACTAATACAGAATTCCAGAACTAGTCAAATTCAGAGAATAAATTTCTGTGAGACACTTAACCCTAAGTGACACATCTTCAATGCAAACTGTACACTTAGGATGAATGCATCTTTTTTTCATTTTTATTTTTATTTATTTCTGTATGTGTATGAATGTACTGTCTGCATGCAAGTTTGTTCACCCGTGTCGTGCAATGCTGCGGAGGTCAGAAGAGGGTGTCGGATTCCCCTGGAACTGGAGTTCTCCTGGAATTGGAGTTTCAGACGGTTCTCGGCCGCCATGTGGGTGCTGGGGATTGAACCCGGGTCCTCTGTAAGAGCAGTCGTTGCTCTTAACTACTAGGCCATCTCTCCAGCCCGATGAATGCATCGTTTAACTCTCACCAGAGAAGTATCCTTATACAGCAGATAGATGATGTAACGAAAACGCAAATAGCCAATGGCAGTAGAACAAGAACTGCAGAATGCTTATCCCTGAATAGAACACTTATTTCAAACCTGTGCTTCCCATGGCTCAGGGTTCATTGTAGAGGAAAAAAGCAGAAAGATTGTAAGAGCCAGAGGTGGTGGAGGACCACAAGGAAACAGAGACTTTCGGACAGCTGCTCAGTTACTGGCATGGACTCACAGCAATGACAACAGCATGAATGGATCCAATGACACGGGGGGGGGGCTATAGGACATTATACATACATGTATATGTATGAGAGCTCATAAATTTGGCTGGAAGCAGTGGGAGGAGGCAGGGAAAAGGAAGAGCATCTAAATGCCATTAAACTATACTGTATAAAAATCACAGAAACTCCTTGAAATGCAGAAAGGAAGAAAGGAGGAAAAGAAGGAGAGGAGAGGGAGGGAAGGGAAGGAAGGGGAGGAGGAAGGAAGGAGAGGGAAGAAGGAAGAAAGGAGAAGGAAAGGAAGGGAAGGAAAGAGAGAAGGAGGAGAGAAGGAGGAAGGAAAGGAAGAAGGAGAAGAAGGAGGATCGAAGGTAACCAGTAAGGATAGGATATGTGGAGAAGGGGGAGGGAGGAGGGAAGGGAGGAGGAGGAAGAGGAGGGAGGGAGAGAGGGAGAGAGGAGGGAATGAAGGAAGGAAGGAAGGAACGAAGGAAGGAACGGAGAGGGAGGAGAGGGAAAGAAGGAAGGGAGAGGGAGGAGCGGAGAGGGAGGGAGCGGGGGGGGAGGGGGAGGTGAGGGAGAGAGGTTTAGGGAAGAGAAGGACGCAGAAGGAACGAAATAGAGAAAAGAAAAAAAAAGACAGGAGGAAGGAAGGAAAGGAAGAGGAGGAGGAGGAAGAGGGAGGAGTGGAGGAAGAAAGGAGGAAGGAAGGAAGGAAGGAAGGCGAGGAGGCGGAGAGTAGGAAGGAAGAAAGGAGAGGGAAGGAGGAGGAAGGAAAGGAAGGAAGGAAAAGAAGGAGAGGGAAGGAAGAAGAAGGTGAAGGAAGGAGGCAGAGGAAGGAAGGAAGGAGAATGATAGGAAGGAGGGAAGGAAGGTAGGATGGAACAGGAGGGATGCTAGAAGAAGGAAAGGAGGGAAAAAGATAGAAAAAAAGAAAGAAAAGAAAGTTAAAGCCAAGAATAGAGGATCCTTCTAGTTAGCTTTTAAAGGTTTGGGACAAGTATTTATTTACCAATAACCAAGTCTATTCTTCAACTCTCTCATTTTAAGCCCATAGAACACTCTTCACTCTGAGGAGAAAAGGGGGGAGCATCACATGGTTCTTCCGTCCTGCACCGTGGACAAATTTTTTTTCTTTTATAAATAGGAAACCTCTAAATATGCAGGGTGTGCCCGTTTAGGCTTCCCCATGCCTGAAGTGAGTGGCTTATTTGTTCTCACTTGACCCAACACTACAGGGAGTCAAGGGCTAGAGTGAACACATCTAAGAAAATTTCCATAGCTCTGCAACTCCAGCAGCCCCCCCCTTCCACTCCAATCAAAACACTATGACCTCTCTCTGTCTGTTTCTAGAGTAAAAGCCAACAACAGAAACCCAACACACACACACACACACACACACACACACACACACACACACACACACCACCGCCACCACCACCACCAACAACAACAACAACTACTACTACTACTACAGATTTCACAACCCCTATTATTTGAAGAATTGAAACCGGAAGCCCTGTTTTTGTACACTGAAAATACTTGAATGGGCTGTCAAACAGCCTCTCAGAAATGCACCCATCCAACAGCAACAAACCCTGTGCAAACAAATCAAGTGATGCAGAAATCCTCTGCAAGAGAGGATGGGGGGAGGCCTCCATGCTGACACTGTAGGCGAGCCAAGTTTTCATGTACTTGGATGGCTGACCTCCAACTTCTGACATATTCATTATATTCCAGCATGTCGGCTGCAGATTGCATTGAAGCGATGACAGCTACAAGACAGCCAACGAGGAATATGGGCATTCTGGCAACAGGTGGCCTTTCACTTGTACTGGGAAAGTTAATCTAGTTTATCATCAAAGTGTATTATGTTCAAAGAGTGTCAGGTTTTGAGAGCTCTGGTGACAGATCAAATAGAGAAAGCATTCTTCCATGGAGCCTGACATTTTGGGGAGACCAACCCTTTCAAACTACTCTGTTGTTTATACTTTATTCAGATCTGCTAAGTTGCTCAGTTCTTTCAAGGTTTACATTTCAGATTCCAAATTATGGCTTATGTCTGTCAAAGGCTGAGGGAGGCAACCACAGTCTCACCTTCAACAGTCAGCTTCTTCTGCTACGGAACTTTTAATGTTCATAATTTGCCATCAGAAAAACATACTAAGGAAAGGGCCAATCCCAAAGTGTGTTCAGATCCATGCAAACTTATATTTCCTGAAGAATTTTAAATTATACACATTGAAACCAACTCTTCCCAATACATATTCAAAATAAAATTATTTAATTAACAACATTAAATCATTTTCAGGGTCTACAGTAGAGAGCACTAGCCTCTGTATAGTGCTGACTTCACTCTTGTTTTAACCTGGAATTTTGGCAAATATCTCTGATCAGTCCTTCTTATGTTCCCCTGAAATCTAGGCTCTATGGTGCTGGCGGGTGACATTTACTCTGTCATTCCATTGTGTGGCTGCCTTCCAAATTGGAGGATTATTTTTTGCTACTCTTTGGACTTCATTTGAAGCTCTCTTAATACTTCTAAGACAAAGGAAGGCAATTAAAACTCCCATTTCCTTGTGGAAAATAATTTTTCATTTGCTTAAAAGCCATCTAGCCTGTTGGCTCTGTTGATATTTCCATTGCTTTTTGAACTCCACCCCCCCCCCCGGGAAAGGACTATAAAACTCAGTCTCTAAACTCAAATTTATTTCTGCAATGCACAAGCAACAGGCCCAAAAACATTTAGAGAGAAGTCCATATATCCATGGCACTTCTCTCTCATTCTGGCCTCTGCTGAAGTATCTTACAGTAAACTTCAACTGAGTCATTTCAAGTGCTGATGGTTTTGAAGCAAGCACTAACCACCACCTAGCCATCTCACAAGGGCCACCATGGAACAACGCACAATCTCAGATCATATGGTCCTCTGGTTACTGAATGCTTCAGGAAAAAAGAAACAGTGAGTAGTTAGTTTTGGGTCTTGTTGGGGGAGGTTTTTGTTTTGTTTTGTTATTTTTTGGTCAACTTGACATAAGCTTGAGTCATTTGGGAAGAGAGGACTTCAACTGCAGAATTTCCTCCATCCAGTTGGCCTGTGGCCATCTCTGTAGAACATTTTCTTAATTGCTAATTGATGCATTGATGCAGAAGTCCCAGCCTACTGTGGGCAGTGCAACCCCTGAAGAGGTGGCCTGAGTCCTGTAAGAAAAGTAGCTGAGGGGCTGGAGAGATGGCTCAGTGGTTAAGAGTACCAACTGCTCTTGCAGAGGACCCGGGTTTGATCCCCTGGGAATCCAACACCCTCTTCTGACCTCCGCAGCATTGCATGACATGTTTGCATCACACAAACCTACATGCAGACAATACATTCATACACATACAAAAATAAATTTAAAAAGATGAATAATTTAAAAAATAATAATAAATAAATAAAAGTTTAAAAAAAGAAAAGTAGCTGAGTAAGCCAGGGGCAGCAAGCCTTCAAGCAGCGTTCCTCTGTGCTCTCTGCTTCAGCTACTGCCTCCAGTTCTGCTTTGGCCTCCTTTGATAATCAGTTGTAACCTGTAAGATGAAATAAATTCTTTTCTCTCGGAAGTTGGTTTCAGTCAGTGTTTCCTCTCAGCAACAGAAAGCAAACTAGAACATAAGGAAACGAAGATTATATGACTGAATTTTCTTCTATAATTTCTTTATTCACTTTTGCTTAAAACACATATTAGTCACTTTCTTTCATTTAAAGAATTACTAGGCCAGCAAGCTGGCTTAGCAGGTAAAGAAATTTGTTCCCAGATGCTACAAGCTTGACAGTTGGAGTTCAATGCCTAGAACCTACACAACGATGGAAGGAGAAAACCCATTTCACAAAGTTGTCTTCTGACCCTCATCTCCATCTACCAGTGTCCTGGCACATGCATATGTGTACCAATGTCTATATGTATTAAGATGTTAATCATAAAAATGAGATAGATCACATCATTATATCAATTTAACTCTTGTTTCTAAAGGTCTTAGAGTTTAGTTTCATAAAATTAGTAAGACCTTGAATGTTTATAAAAATATCTAGAGCAAATTTTCTTATGTTAGGAAACTTTAAAAAAAAATAAATCTTTTTTCACAAAGGTAAATTTCACAGCAATCAAGAATCCCAGTGTCAGCTACTCATACCTTTAGTCCTAGCACTTAGGAGGCAGAGGCAGGCAGATCTCTGTGAGATGGAGGCCAGCCTGGTCTACAAAGCAAGTACCAGGACAGCTGAGACTACAGAGAGACCCTGTCTTTTTAAAAAGTTTATAAGTATTTCAAAAATGTGAGGCACAGGCTTTAGAGAGCATGTTAGAGATGCCGGGCAGCTACTTCCTCTGAACTTTAACACACCCTCCGGGAGGGAGGACAGGGACACTCGGAACATCCAGGAAGCAAACAACTCATAAGTCTCAGGGAGCTCCTAAAGTTACAGGATTCATGAGACCCTCCCTCAGGCTATATAAGACATAACTATTGCTGGAGAGAAAGGAACTCTCTGACCTGTTCAGCCCCTGTAATTTGTTCAGGGAGCTCAATGATGCGATGCAGTGTTCAAGAACTGTCACCCATGCTTAGGTAGACTTTTTCATGATGCAGCTCTCTTTGATTCATCCCTGCTCCTGTAAGTTTGTAAGTAACCCTAGACTTTAGGAGAACTACCTCTTTGGTCTGTTGTTGGTGCCTACTGAGGGTGAATAGATGTCTTTTTATTGATCTCCACTAAAAGATGTACAACAGATGCCAAGAAAAAGCTCATACTGGGAAATATCATTTTTTCATCAAGAACACAAACTTTACAGGAACAAAATAATGCAAATTAAAAAGAAATATGATATTAAAATATTAAATTTCTGGGGATGGGGAGATAGCTTAGCTGATAAAGTGTTTACCCAGCCAGCATGAAGACCTGAGTTTGATTCCCAGAATCCTTGTAAAAATACCAGGTGTAGCTGGGCGTGGTGGTGCACCCCTTTAATCTTAGCACTCAAGAGGCAGATGCAAGTAGATATCTGTGAGTTCAAGTCCAGCCTGGTCTACAGAGTGAGTTCCAGGGCAGCTGGGGCTACAGGGAGACCCTGTCTCAAAAAGACAAAAAAAATTAAAAAAAATAAAACAGGTGTAGTGGCATACACTTGTAATCCCAGTGCTGAAGAGGCACACAGAGAAGGGTCCCTGGAGATCACTGACCCTACTCGCCTAATTGGTGAGCACCAAGACAATGAAGGGCCTAATCTCAAAAGCAGTGGATGACAATCAGGAGGATGAAATCAAGTTCTCCTCTGGTTGTCACATGTGCATGTATACCTGCCTACATACAGCACCCAAACACACACACACACACACACACACACACACACACCATGTTTAAAGATCATACATGCTGGAATACTATGATGCAATCATTTAAAATTACATTTATAAGAATCTTTACGGCTGGAAGTAATGATTATTCATGCTATGAAAAAACCAAAAGTCTGTGCATTGAGTACATGCTTTCTAAAAAATTATTTGGATGAATAGAAGTTTCAAGTAGAAAATGAATTAAATGGAACTTTGAAGGTTCAAATTATGATTACAAGTGGTGTTTCTTTTTTACCCTTTGTATTTTTCAATTTTCTGTAATGTATTATTTATATACTAATATGAAAACTATAGAATAACAATGTCACTCTGCACATGTGCCTATCTCAGACTCCATATTGTGAAGACTGTGCTTTTACACCCCAGGTTCCTGTATTTCTAGACAGAGATTCCTAAAGTGAAATGAACTCACCTAGAGCATTGCTTAAATGATGAAACCCAGCTTAGAAAGGAGAGCTGAGAACCATTTCCCAAAAAGCCAGGAAAACAAAGGAAGTCAAGAGCAGATGTGGCTGGGCGGACACACTGTAGTCTACCCTGGGGTCTGTGCTGGGTGGGAAGCAAGCACTACCACCCAGAATGTCAGCAGAGAGGCTCTGGAGCAGAATAAGCTAAGAAAGAACCAGCCTCCCAGGAGGCTTCAGAGCTTCCCCAGTGAACCTCTGTGACATGTCTAGCACAGTAGCAATAGCTTTAAAGAGGTACACGAGATTGGACCTGCCTTGTTTCTAGCTTCCTAATACAACCATGTAAGCCAGGTACACAGCAGGGAAGTCTTAGTCCTTCACTTAGAGGAGAATATCCAGAGGAACTTTCTATTTCCTGTTGTATCATTAAATTCATGGCACTTCTAGAATCCCAAGTCACCCAGATACTGACCCAGCCAGAACAAGATTGGAGGACCTAATGGCTATAGCTACTATCAGAAAGCTGGAATGGCCAGGCCTGGTGCAGCAAGCCTGTTATCCCAGCTACTCAGGAGGCTAACGCAGAGGGGTTGCAAGTTCAAGGCCTGCCTAGGCTATAAAGTGAGATCAAGATCAACCTGATCCACTTAACAAGAACCTACCTCTAATTAAAAGAGAAAAAAAAGGCTGGGGTATTGGGCTACAAAGATGACTCAGGAGTTAAGAACACTGGCTGCTCTTGCAGAGGACCCAGGCTTGAATCCCAGCACCTACATGGTGGCTAACAACCATCTATAACTCCAATTTGAAGGGATCAACGTCCCCTCTGGCCTCTGCAGGCATTGCATGATATGTGTGCACTTGAATACATGCAGGCAATATACAAATACACATAAAATAATAATAATACATTTTTAAAAGGCAGGGATCCACCACTTTGGGGTATTTTCCCAAAGGACTCCAAAATCAACATATCAAAGACACACTTGCTGCACATCAATGCTCATTCCAGCACAGTCACAGTAGCTAAGGTATGAAATCAACCTACTATACAGTAGCAGAGGAGTAAATAAAGAAAATGTGGTATACATACACAATAGAATTTTTTCAGACACAAAATGAATGCAACTAGAGATAATGTTAAGCCAGCCTTAAAAAGACAAATGCCATGTTTTCTCTCATACGTGGTGCCTAGATTTTGTATAGATACATAAAATTATATTTTGTATACATACATAAATTATATATATAATTCATGTGAGATATATATATATATATATATATATATATATATATATCATGAGAGTAGAAGCAAAATTGGCTATGGGAAGAGAGGGGTTGAAAGGGAAAGGAAGGAGTTGAGGGAGTAAGCTCAATCTGTAATACAAACTTGTATGAAAATGTGTTTATTGTGCTGGTTAGCTTTTATCAAATTGATACAAACTACAATCATGTGGAAAGAAGAAACCTCAACTGAGGAACTTCCTCCACCAGACCTGCCTGTGGCCATGTCTGTGAGGCATTCTTATTCACTGCTTATTGATGCAGGAAGGCCCCGTTCTCTGTGGGCCATGTCATCCCTGGGCAGGTGGGCCTGGGCTGTATAACAAAGGTAGCTGAGGGTCAGGAGCCTGGTGGTGCACTCCTTTAATCCCAGCACTCAGGAGGCAGAAGCAGGAGGATCTCTGTGAGATTGAGGCTAGCCTGTTCTACATAGGGAGTTCTAGGCTACAGGGAGACCCTGTCTCAAAAATATTCCCCCTGCCAAAAAAAAAAATGAAAATTAGCTGATCAAGCAAGGGAAGTGCATCAGTAAGCATCATTTCTCCTAGGTCTCTGCTTCAGTTCCTGCCTCCAGGTTCCCACTGTGAGTTCCTGCCGTGACATCTCTCAATGGCAGACTGTCCCTTGGAAGTATAAGATGCAATAAACCTTCCTCCCCAAGGTAGGTTTGGTCAGTATTTTATCTTGGCAGTAGAGAAGAACACTAATATACTTGGTGACACAATACCATGTAGAGTGGATATATGCAGTGAAAAAAGTATGAAACTTGTATTAAAAAAAAACATGATTATCCAGGTATGGAATTATGTAATCATAGCATTTGGGAGACTCAGACAGGAGGGTCACCATTACCTTGAGTGGCAATCTGGGCTATATAGCAAGACCCCCTCAAACAGCAATGAAAAAAAAAAAAACAGAAAATTACAATTATTTTCAGTTTATCTGAAAGTCTTATTATTTTACACTCTACTAATTCAATAACTAGAATGCCCTACTGGGCTGAATTTCATCTCTGAAATATATACTTAGAGCAGGCAGAAGGGATAATCTATTATTTAAGTTCAAAAGTCTTACAATAATATTATCTTAGGAAAAGCATTTTCAGCAAGTAAATAATGTTTTATAAAGCAAAACTGTGGGGGCTGGGATTATAGCCCAGTGGTAGAGCACTTGCTTAGCATGCACAGTGCCCTTGGTTCGGTCCCCAGTAACACACACACACACACACACACACACACACACACATGCACACACACAGAGGTGATGTTGATTTCATGGAAATTTTTAAAAGATTAGTAAATCGTCACATATTCAAATTTTTAAAGAAATGAATCACATATAAGTAAAATGCTCAAGTTACATGAACCAAGGGAAATTCTGAGAGATAAACAGACACACACACACACACACACACACACTAGCCTGGTTTAAGAGAACTCTAACAAGAATCAGGTAAGATGTGAAGATTATCCCAGTCCTCTTGGGGTGGCTAAACATGATTGGATCTGGAATTAACTGAAGTGAGAGAGACCTTCTTCATTGGACCATTTGAAGCTGGAAGACCCACCCTAAATGTGGGTGTTACCTTCTGATGGCGGCCCCTGTAAGAGGCCCTGGCAGAAGGGGGCTTTTGCTTTGCCCTGCTCACCTTCTCTCTCACAGGTGATTGTCTTGATGCTGTGATCAACTTCTTCAGACTTCAATGCAGACTGAAGACTAGAGACCTCCAGGACTCCTCCAGACCTTCCCCACCAAATTGGCTGGGGACATCCAGCCTCCTAGACTAAACAACTACCATACTTTCAGCCTCTCCAGTGTCCTGCAGCCATTGTCGGGCTACTTTAGAGAACTCTGACTAACACAACCCTGGCTAGCTGGGGATGGTGCACTCACCCACGAACAGCTTCAGTTGCTGCAAGGTGTCCTTGGTGATGCATCACTTCCTGAAATGCCTTCTTTACCACTCCGATTTCTTTCAGTTACCTCTGTTCTTTGTTACTGATTTATTTCTTGACTACACTATGTTAAAGTATGTGGATTATAGATTAGGACTATACATGATCAGTTCCTTAAATCATTTTAAGACTTAGAGTTCAGTATAAGGACACATTTTGTAAACATTGCATGCATGTTTAAAAACACATAATTTGGCAGGGCATGGTGGCACATGCCTTTCTTTAATCCCAGCACTCAGGAGGCAGAAGCAAGGCCAGCCTGGTCTACATAGTGAGTTCCAGGCCAGCTGTGGCTACAGGAAGACCCTGTCTCAAAAGACCAAAAATTTAATTAAAAATTAAAACATAATAAAATAAAAATACATGACTTATAATAATTTTTATATTTGCATTACATAAGATGTAATTGCATCATTAGAATCCAGTTTTTCTCTACTTTATCAATACATTTGTGGGAAAAGTATAATGTGATCCATGACTATTAGATTTATCTGTTTCTTAAAATTATAACATTTTCCTTTACTGAGTGTTCTATGCTCAGCTTTTAGTTAACCCGTCACACCTGTCCTTCTGAGGATTCCCCTGTCTCAGTCCCTGTCAACTCTTATTTTCCCACTTCCTACTACAGGGCTCTCTGGTCTTCCCACTCACACTAAGTCTCATCTCGGTACTGAAATCTACTCAGATTCTAATTGTTTCCCTCACCTCCCGTCTGGTAGCCTAAGCCACCATCATCTCTCATCTGGACTTCCACAGCAGACTGTCTTCCAGCTTATTTCTTGCCCCTGTAACAGTCTAAGCTGCACATCAGAGCCCAGGTGACTCTAAAAACAGAAGTCATTATCATGTCTTTTCTGGTTTGCTTTTTGTTGCTGTGATAAAACGTGCTGACCAAAGCAAGTTGTTTAGGAAAGGGCGTATTTCAGCTCAGACTTCCAGGCAAGAATCCATCACTGGGGGAATCAAGACAGGATGTGAAGCATGGGGGAATGCTGTTTACTGGCTTACTTCCCCTGGCTTGCTCAGCCATCTTTCTTATACAGCCCAGGCCCACCTCCTTAGGGGTAGCACCACCCACATGGGGCAGCCCTCCAATTAGCAATCAAGAAAATGCCTTGCAAGCGTAGTCGCAGGCCAATCAGATGGAGGGAATTTCTCAGTGGAGTTCTCTTCCCAGATGACTGGAGTTCCTGTCGATGAGCAGTACAATCTAACCAGTACATTGTCTAATACTTGCCCACAGATCTCCCATCGTATTCTGAAAAACTTCAAAATTGTCATTCTAGTTTGCTTCTCCATTGCTGTGACAAAACACTCTGACCAAAACCAACTTGGGGAAGAAAGAGCTTATTTGGCTCACATCTCCTGGATCACCATTCATCACTGAGGGAGCCCAGCATAGGAACTCAGGGCAGGAACCTTGGAGGCAGGAGCTGACGCACAGGGCATGGAGGAACGCTGCTTACTGGCTTGCTCCCCTGAACCACGCTCAGCCTGCTTATTTATTTATTTATTTATTTATTTATTTATTTATTTATTGTTGTTGTCTTTTCGAGACAGGATCTCCCTGTAGCCCCCAGCTGTCCTGGAACTGGCTCTGTAGACCAGACTGGCCTTGAACTCAAAAAGATCCGCCTGCCTCTGCCTCCCAAGTGCTAGGATTAAAGGCGCGCACCACCATGCCTGGCTCAGCCTGCTTTCTTATACAATACACAACAAACTGCCCAGGGCCAGCACCACCCACAGTGGGCTGGGCCCTCCCACATCACTCAACAGTCAAGAAAATACCCTGCAAACATGGCCACAGGCCAGTTCAATGGAGGCGATTCCCCAATTTAGGCTGCCTCAACCCAGGTTGTCAAATCGAAGCTGAAGCTATCCAGCACATCAGGATCTTTAGGAGCTGACCTACAACTCCCTTTCTGACATCACTTCTCTCCATTTTCTTCATCACACGCTTTTCCTATCATGCTGGCCTCCTCCCTCTTCCACAAATATATTAAGAATCCTCTAATTCCAGTGTCTTTTCCTGGGACAGTCCTTCTCCTGGGAATAATCCTCTCTGTGTCTATGTTGCTTTCTCCATTCCTTCTTAGGGGCCTTAGCTCAAGTATCGGTTTCCTTTTCAAACTTTGTCGTCACTGCTACATCAGTAGTATCCTAACGCTGTTTCTTTCTCTCCTTTCTCTAGTTCTTTATCACCTCCAGAGTTTTCCCTTTGCTTTGGTGCTTATTCATCTATCTTCCCCTCATCCCTACAATCAGAAGAAAAGGGACCGGGTGTTTTTGCTGATTTTGTGCATCAGTATGCTCCCTGAAACAAGTATAGGCTCTGAACAGCAAATAGCTTTTAACTAATAGTGAATAAAGGAATGAATAAAATGTAGGGGAATCTATTGTAAGTAAATACAATAAAAATTAGAGAATCACTAATATTGCATGTTCCAAGATAATCTTGCAGACCTCCAACCCATAAAAAAATCCTGAATGAGGGCCTGGAGAGATGGCCTAGAGGTTAAGAGTGCCGACTGCTCTTGTAGAGGACCAGGGTTCGATCTCCAGCACCCACATGGCGGCTGAGAACTGTCTTTAACTCCAGTTCCAGGGGAATCCAACACCCTCTTCTGACCTCCGTGGCATTGCACGACGGGGTGCACTAACCTATGTGCAGACAGTACACTCATACACATAAAAAAATAAATAAATTTTTAAGGAAAAAAAATCCTGAATGAATTTTTATAACAAGCAGGCACTCACTATACCACAGCAGAGTTTAATCACTGTGCACCACAGTCTCACAGTACATACCTCACAGAATACCAGCCATGTGCAAAACAAAGAAACCTAATCCCGAGACATATGCGATGATTTACTTGACTGTCAATTCGACAGGATCTAGAATCAGCTCGAGGATAAATTTCTGGGTGTGTCTGTGAGGGATTATCTAAATTAGGTTAGCTGAGGAAGGAAGACGCACCCTGCACATAGCTGGGGTCCTGGACTACATAAAAACAAGAAAGCAGGCCAACAGGCTCATTCATCCCTCTCTGCAGCCAGATGTCTCAATCTCTTGCATCATAGTTTCTTCCTTGAAGATGGACTTCCCCTGAAACTTCAACCCAAAATAAATACTTCCTTCATTAAGTGGCTTGAGTCAAGTATTTTGTCGCAGCAACAAGGAATGCAGTTAATATACTATACAAGAGAATACTATTCAGCTTATTTTTAAATGAAAGGTTTGATCATTTGTGATAGCAAGGGTGGAGCTGGAAAGCAACTACCGAGTAAAATTAGCTAAACGCTTCACAATCTCATTCCTATGGGGACTCTAAACCTATTTAACTTATAGAAGCAGAGTAAAATAGTGATTACCAGAGGCTCTGGGCTAGAGGGAAAAGGAGATTATAACCAAAGGCTACAAAGTCTTAGTTAGTAGAAAGAAGAATTTGGGTATTTTTATATCAGTTGCCCAGAATGCTGGATGAATCTAATAATTGAGAGCTATACATTTTAGTATTACTAGGAGGACAAATTGTTAAAGTTCATGGTATATAATAAATAAATAAATAAAGTTCATGTTATAAAATGCTAAATATGGCTGATGCCACAAGCTTACATCCTCTACAGGTTAGGAGATGTTATAAGCCACAGTAAGACCCTGTCATATTTAACAGGGGGGAAAATTGTAATTCATGGATTAACATATCCAAACATGTGTCTATGCTAAAGTAACCTACCATAACTATTAGTGCTGCTTAAATACCTATATATCTAATTGCTTGTTCTTCATTAGTAGGATCGAAAGGTTATTCCTGGACAAACTGTCAGCCCATGAAAGGAAACAGCCAGAATTGACCAGAGTCCAAGTCAACAGCTCCAGAGAGAGTGGACTGTTTTACCTCTCATCCACCTGTGCCCCTTTTCTAAGCCTAGGGAACAACCTGCGGAAGAGGGGGCGTGGTAGAATGTAAGGGCTGCGATTGGGGTGAATGGTGAAACTACAGCAATGTAGTCTGGACACTCATTTGATCAACTTGATTGAACAAACAACCTGTCACCCCCCACTGGATGGTGGGGCTGTAGGTGTTTGGGCACAACAGCCTGCAGATAGGTTTTGCATGAAGGATGCTTGTACTCATGGATTATCACTTATAGCTAAAAATGAAAAAAAAAAACTGAGAGAAAGATGCAGGACAGTTATGGCAGAATGCATGATCTGGGATGGGGTGGGGGTGGGGGGGGAGGGAAAGGGAAATAAGCCTGAACTGAATTGGAAAAAATGTATGAAATGCACAAAGCATCAATAAAAACTAATTTAATTAGAAAAAAAATAAATAAATAAAATGCTAAATATATAAGGGTGACTGCAGTGCAAATTAGCTTTATTTAGTCATTCTACTTTGTATTAAAAAACCACATCCCTCTGTACCCCATGAATATCTACAATTTTAATTTATTAATCTATAAGTAAATAAGCAAATGAATTATGAAAACATAAAATCACTTGGCCATGAGATCTACAAGTAGTAATCTAAAAAATGAGCATGGACATCGACGTCCCAGCCATGGAGGGGCTGAGCGTCCCTGAAGATGTCTTTTCCTGACTTTCCTTTTTCCTGAATTCATTAAGCTATTCTAGCTTACTTTTGAGATTATACTTCTATATTTCTTTTTCCATTCAGCTTTTCCAAATATCTGTTTTAAATGTCATTTGTAATCGACATACTCCAAATTTTGTCATTTTAATGCAGTTGAAGTCATTAACTTTTGCTATCAAATTTATGACATAGAGATATATTTATATGTTACTTATATTTATTTAGCCATTATATTCTAAATACTTTTTATTTTGTGTCTTTTACTGGGGTGTACACAAAATTTGCTGCTGGGACATTATATTTGAAATATTTTTATTTTTTCTTTTACTAGTTTGTACAGGAAAGTTGCTGACTGAGTAACCTTTCCTTTCAGACACTGCATGTTTTCTTTCTGGCTGCTTTTAAGATTGTTCCTTTGAAGTTGTTTTCTGTTTCACAATATTTTCTTATAAAATATAATGTGGATTATCTTTTGTTCATCTTAAAGTTATTTAAGTTAACTTTATTTCTTCAAATTCTTGAGGCTTTTAAATTCAGTTGTCTCTTGAACCTACTAATTCTTGATTTGGGGGCTTATTCCTGATATATTTTATAATCTGGAGGAATGACTTTTCTGGGAATGCCTTCTGTTACAAATATGGACATGCTTCTTTTATAAAATGAACAAAGAAGAACTGTGAGAATGACTTTCTGGGATGCTATAAATAAGGTTACTAGGCCTTGAGCTCCTCTTGCAACCTAAGCATACAGCTTTAATCTCTCATAAACCTTCCTTGCCCTTGACCCAAAACAATGTGTGGTGTGGTGTGTGTGTGTGTGTGTGTGTGTGTGTGTGTGTGTGTGTGTATCTGTGTGTGTTGTAAATATCAATAGCACTGAAAGCAGGGAATATTCATTGGATGAAATGGGATTAGATTTATATATTAATATCTGTTTGAGCTTGTGTGTGCTGTTCTAAATCAGTAGAAGTCAGAAAGAGTAAACTTCATCTCTGATAAGATAAAGAACTGCTTTTACTTCCTCATGTCATACTAAATGTATGATGTCAATAAAAAAGAGAGCAATGTCTTGTTTTCAGAGCACAATAACTGGAGAAATCTGAAGGAACAAGTGCTCAGAACAGTTCAGATCCCACTCTTGGTTGAAATAGATGCAAGGAGTCATGCTGTCTTTATTCAGGCATTTGTTTAATGTGGCATTGCACCACTGCAATAATCTTGAACTATAAACTCATGTTCACTCAGTCTTTATACTGAGATCACTGAAGAGATGGCTTAGTACTGTGCCCCACTACAAGAATTTCGTGTTTGCTTTTTCTTTCTGCCATCAAGAGATATTGTAAAGCACAGGCCAGATTTTAATATAAATTTTTGAATCACAGATTTAAAAATTATACAAGTATTATAATAAGCCCATGTAAGGATGTGCATCATAATAAAATCTCATTTTTTCTACCATCTGGAATCCACATCAAAAACACAGGTAGGATTTATTTTTTATCAAACCTTCCCGGACTGGAAGGTGACCTGGCTTGCACTTTCTAATACCTGTTTTGTTTACCCAGTACTGCTTTTCTTTGGGCCCTCCTGTCTGGCACCTCTATATGGAGTTTCTCAGTTGTTCCTTCAGGTCCTCTCCTTACATGGTTTAGACTCAAATCCTGCTAGGAAGATATATACCCAGTGTTTGCAGAGCCAGGGCCCTGCCTCCAGGCCAGGTCAGACAGAAGTTCATTTCCTCAGCTCAGTTTTCTCCTCCTCTTTGGTCCTGGGTGTGTCTAACTTTTTTGAATATTCACTTCATTTAGAAATGAATTTACTAGCCCGCGTGGTGGCGCATGCCTTTAATCCTAGCACTTGGGAGGTGGAGGCAGGCGGATCTTTGTGAGTTCAAGGCCAGCCTGGTCTACAGAGTAAGTTCCAGGACAGCTGGAACTACAGGGAGACCCTGTCTCAAAAAGTCAAAAAAATATATATAAGTAAATAAATAAAAAAATAAAATAATGAACACACAAACTACAGAGTGGGGAAACAATTATCAACAGCACAGATCTTACAAAGGATGTGTAGCATGAATATATAAAGAACTCCTACATAAATGAAGAGAAAGACAATTCAATAAAAGAGCAGGAGAAAGGCTTGAAGAGATTTCACAGAAAAGAATAGATAAATGATGATTAGTACACACACGAACAGATGATTGANATTCCCAGCACCCACATGGCAGCTAAGAACCATCCTTAACTCCAGTTCTAGGGGAATCAAATGCCCTCTTCTGACCTCCAAGGCATTGCATGTCATGGGTGCACTCACATACATGCAGGCAATACACTCATACATATGTAATAAAAAATAATAAATGAAATGTTAAAAAATAATAATAAAATATTTTAATTATTCCCTTTCATAAGGTATTTGCTGCTACAAACTTAAGTACTGTTCCTGGGAGCTAGAAAAATGGCTCAGCAGTTAAGAGTACCGGCTGCTCTTGCAGAGGACCTGGTTTGATTCCCAGAACCCACATGATAGCTAACAATAATCCATAATTCCAGTTCCAGGGGAATCCAATACCCTCCTCTGACCTCTTTGGGCATTGCACAACATAGATGCATTTATACACATAAAGGAAATATAATCATACACATAAACTAAAAATAATAAAAAAATAAATATTTTTTAAGTACGGTATGTACAATTTTTACATTCATTCTTGCTAAAAATGCCCTGGTTGTTTGTGGTTGGAGAGATCCAGTAATTTCTGACTGGCTCTGTGCCTGGTTGAGATTTTCTTACAGATTTGATGCTCTGGGTCTTTCAGTCTTCTTTGCCTCTTGGTCTTATTTTGTATGTGTCAAGCTTTCCCTCAAACTTAAGTTTCTCTGTATCAAATCTAATTTCTATCCTTTTATGGTAATTTTATCTTGCTAGTCAGTGAAATGAGATTTGCCTTTTATAGTTACATATCCTCACTTCACAAATGGCACCTTTTCTTTAATTACAATAACTTCTCTCAGATTTCTGTGTTTCTACAATGATGGCCTACCATGATTATCATCCATTCACCAGAACATGTATGTTCCAAACTCTAACATAAAGAAACCACAAATTATAAAATACTCATTATCAGTATTATTGTTTTGAGCTAATCTTCCGTAAGGTGTGGCCACCTTCTAGAAGCTCCTGTAGCTGGATAGGTGAGAAGTGTTGGGGACACATCTTTATAGCCTCTCCAAGGAGGAGACCTGTATGCCACACACGTTTCTTCCCTTCTGGAGTCCTTAACTCAACCACCAGCAGTGAGAGGCTTTGAAAGAACAGTCACCCCTTTCCCTTCCAGGGTTCCTTTAACACTCTCCATCCCACACCCAAAATAGGGTCTTTTCTCAGATGCAATCTCTGGAATAATTTCTCTCCATACCTTGTTTATCAAATTATATCTCATCATGAAAATTTAATTAACACTTTTGTAATTATGCAGTGTTACTTGTGACACTCACGTGATACAATTTTCCAAATAAGTTAATTCTCAGATAAATAGAACTTTTTCTCCATCTAGGTTATCCTTTGAATGCAGTGAACTTATCTTGTATTTGTATGCCACAGCATTGATAATTATTAAATATTTTATGAATAATATTAATAATATTAAATATTTTATGAATGAGCTACTTTCTCACTCTAGATTTATTCACTAGATTTCTGAAATGTTAGACTTAATTTGGAAAAGAAACATAAGGAATTAATCATTTTACTAGATATACTCATACGTATAAAGAAAATCTGAAATAGTAGTGCTTTTTATTTTATACAGGATTCAAAATGGAATTTTAATTTGCTTTTACAAAAATGGATCCATATTTTTAAATTGCCTGTAGGTACTATTTTGGGGGGAAAATACAATACCTATCAATTTATATGCAATTCCAAAAATATACTCAATAAAATAATAACAAAATTAGATTTATTTCTTGAAATTAAGTCATTCAATATTAAACTGCTATATTAACTAATTAACTATTTTCAATTTTCACTGGATAAACAAGAACATAAGTCTCATGAGCATGTTTTATCACAGGCTAATAAAATACAAAAATAGGAAGGCGAGGTAGAAGGAATAAAGAGTGTCCAGTATTATAACGAAGCAAATATTTGTTGGATAATTCTTAATAGGACAACACCAAGAAAGCATTATGTATACTTTTAAAATTAAACAAAAGTATAAAAAAATGAAAGAACTGTGTAAAGTCTCTTTTTATAGAAATCTTTCTTTTGGAATTCTATGTTAATCTTGAATTCAGGAAAGTTATATACGAACATTTCATACCTTCTTACTTTTAGTATTTTAGGTAAGTACAACCTAAATATTAGTTATAGTTGCAATGCACAGCAAATTATTTTACATGGATGGAATGAAAAATAGTCTAGGGTAAAGATGCTGATTATTTTCTAATATATAAAACACTTATTAATCTTCATATCCATGGCCTCTTTCTTCAAAAGTTCTAGACTAGGCAGCATTCTAGAATTTCCGATGACAGTAAAATGAGAAATGATTTTGGTGAAACACTCTTCATGGTCTGTCACTACAGGAGAGCTTTATTCTACACATTCCCAAATTTGTTCTTGCCAGAGGAGCAAAGTCAAGTTTAAAAGTTCACAGTGAATAAAGTAAAAATACTGAAGAGGAAAGGAAAAATATTCAAAACAGTAAGTATCAAAAATTAAATAAATTCAAGCTCGAGTCCAAAGACTGAAGTTCTCCTCTATCATCACTTCACCCCTTACAACCTTTGCAGAGCTCACATAAATCAGCAAGTGAGTGAGCGAGTGAGTGAGAGAGAGAGGCAGGAAGCTTTGACATTCAAGAAGGCAGACTGTAGAATTGGCAAAGTGTAAGAGTCCTCTGGATGTCTGCATGTCTACGTTTAAATGTAGCCTGTTCTGCAAAACACAGAGATTGGATGGAGGAGTCCTCTGAGGGCAGCAGGAAAGAGCCAGGATAAAAGAGTCAGTGTTGACTTGTGAAGAGAAAAAGCAGATGTCAAATGAGAATGCACATAGGGGACTGTGGAGTGTTTCCAAGTTGTTATTTGCTTTTTTTTTTTTAATTTATTTATTTTTGTATGTGTATGAATGTACTGTCTGCATGTAGGTTTGTGCACCCATGTTGTGCAATGCCGCGGAGGTCAGAAGATCTTGGATTCCCCTGGAACTGGAGTTCTCCTGGAATTGGAGTTACAGACGGTTCTTAGCCGCCATGTGGGTGCTGGGGATCAAACCCAGGTCCTCTGCAAGAGCAGTCGGTGCTCTTAACTGCTAGGCTATCTCTCCAGCCCCTGTTATTGCTTTTTGGTATTAAGACTGATAATCAGATTGAATAGAGACCAAATGTTCCTTGAGTCTCAGACAAACCCTAACCCAGAGAATCACATTGAATCCATAGATGAAGATCAAAATTGTGAGATTTTTTTGAATTTCTAAAATATGTCCTTCTCATCCCATCTGCACATCAAGTGCCTTCATGGTGAGGTTTCCTGTGTTATACAAGTCCACCTTCAACCCGCTTCACCTGGAAGTATAATAATCACTGTCTGTGTTGGTTCTTTCAGAGAGATGCAAGTTGAAAAAACATCTAGTCCTAGAGGATTCACTTCCATGAAAGTGAGACATGTTGGCCACGCCCTTAGAGAGGACAACAGCTGCCCATCAGTGGAGAGTTATGGGTTAGTTGTATGTTAAAAAGACTCAGGCCAGCCTGGTCTACAGAGTCCAGTTCAGGCCAGCTGGGGCTATAGGTAGACCCTGTCTCAAAAAAAAAGAAAAGAAAGGCTCTAACTACGGTGGCTAAATTCACAGCAAGTAGAGTTAATTCAACATTTCTGAACCACCCCCTGCTACTCCTGCCTATCTCAGACCAGCTAAAAGTAACCCTGAAGGACAAATGGGTCAGAAGAGTACACGAACGAATACAAAATTCACGTTGTGTTCAATGACTTCATGTTTGAATCAAAGAGCAAATGTGCTTACTTAAAAGCATATGATGCTTTTTCCCAAAAAAGGAAGCATTTTCAGACACATCCTTCCTCAATCAACGCAGGACTCCCTCTTTGATTGTGTAATGTCAAGCCACTCAACGTCATGGTGAATGCTCCTGGGGAACAGGAAAGCATTAATGAAATATGTATGCGACCTACCCTCTGTATCTACCTTTTCCATATGCATAGATCCAACCAAATTCAGATTGAAAATATTTAACGAAAAAAATTATGTCTCCACTGATCATGTACAGATGTTTTTCCTTGTCATGATTCTCCAAACAATACAGTCTAGCAACTATTTACATCACGTTTATAGCATACTAGGCACTGTGAGAAACCTGGAGATGTTTTAAAGTTCAGGAGGGAGGGAGTATTGGTGATATGCAATTTCTTTGCCGTCTTCTACAAGGGACTTGCGCATGCATAGATTTTGCTATGCAGGAAGTGTATGTCCTAGAACAATCACCTTCAGACACAGTGAGATAGTTGTTTATTTTTTTATTTTTTTGGCTTATGTAACCTAGAGATTAATCAGGCAATTCCTCCCTAATTCTGACCAACCACAAGCCAGAGAATAGGTACACAGTGTCAGAATTCAGTGCAGCTTTGGAGTAGGTGAACTACTGCCTTCTCCCCTTATTGTCTCACTTAGAATAAAATAAATTGAGTACAATAGTGGGGGATAACTTGCAAAACTTTTCTTTTTAAAATGTAATACTTTGCTTGACATAGTAAGTGGAAAAACAAGTATATAGTCTGTTTACCTACATATCATTTTAAAATTTCTTCCCTAGAGAACCAGCCACAAGAAGAGAACACAGTTAGAAGATGCTCAGTTTCTTGGGGTTTAGGATTTTGGATGATCCCTTCATCTTTCTTTACTGTTTATTCCAATTTCCCTTAAAATAAGCCAGCATTACTTAAAAGTTTTAATATATTTTAAATTTATTTTTATTTGTATGGGCATATTATGTGATATATGTAACACCTGTGGAGGTCAGAAGAGGGCATAGGATCCTCTGGAACTGGAGTTACAGATGGTTGTTAGCTGCCATGTGGGTGCTGGGAATCGAACCCAGGTCCTCTGCAAGAGCAGCCAGTGCTCTCAACCACTGAGCCATCTCTCCAGCGCCCCCCCCCCTTTTTTTTTAATCTTTTTGAGACAGACAGGATCTCCCTGTAGCCCCAGCTGGCCTGGAACTCACTAGACCAGCGTAGCCCTGAACTCGCAGGTATCTGCCTGTCTCTGCCTCTGGAGAGCTGAGATTAAAGACCTCTATGCCAGGGTCCAGCCTCCATTTTTAACACTTTAATAAATATTATGTTGTGATTTCAATAGTCTTTAAACTTGATACTCAGGCCGGGCGTGGTGGTGCACGCCTTTAATCCTAGCACTTGGGAGGCAGAGGCAGGCGAGTCTCTGCGAGTTCAAGGCCAGCCTGGTCTACAGAGTGAGTTCCAGGACAGCTGGGGCTACAGGGAGATCCTATCTCAAAAAGAAAAAAAAAAAAAACTTGATGTTCAAAAATGTTTTTCTTTCTTAGAGATAATGAATAAGTTTTATTTTAACTTCTAAAATTGATTCTAAGAAAACGAGTTTCTTCAGGATGAACAGCACTCCAGTTCCACCCACAGTGCAATACACTGAAGCTGGTTGTTAATTATCATTTGTCTTTTTTAGTTTTGCTTTTATGAAATCTGTTTAGTTTATTATTATTATCATCGTTTGTTATTATTATTATTATTATTATTATTTTAGTGCAGTTGTTCTACACAAGTCCAATGTCCTGATTGCTTTCTATTTCTGTGATAAAACACTGACCACAAGCAACTTGGACAGGAAAAGGTTTATTTCAGTTTACAAGTTACAGTCCATCATGGAGGGAAGCCAGAACAGGAACCCCAACAGGACCCTGGAGGCAGAAACTGAAGCAGAGAGCATGGAGGAGCACTGCTTACTGGCCTGCTTCCCCTGGCTTGCTCAGCCAGGCCCAACTGCCCAGCGACAGCATGGCCCTTGGTTGACTGTGTCGCTCTATATCAACCGGCAATCAAGAAAATGCATCACAGATATGCCCACAGGCCAGTCTGAGAGAAGAAATTCTTCAATTGAAATTCCTTCTTCCAAGATTCAAGTTTGTAGCCAGTTGACAAAAGCTAACTAGCACATCTCACCCACTCCCACCCCTAGAGCACGGCTTCTTAGGTTTGAAATGCTGTAGCTCTTATTTCCCAAAGGCTAAAAAGAAAGGAAGAATTCTCATAGACTCAACAGTACCTAGAGTGATGAATTCCATGATATTTCTTCATTTTTCAACTTTCAGAGTAAAGAAAGAAACAGTCTTTTAATTATTTTAAATGTTTCTTTAATTTCCCACTAATTATCAAAACAGAAAGCTTTATTTTTAAGCAGAATCATGGGACTATTATACAATTAATTAGACACTGAGATTAAATTTAGCCATCCCGTATTATCCATGGAAGATGGTTCCAGAATCCCACACAGAAACCAAAATTGGAGGATGCTCAAATCCCTTACCTAAATTGTCATAGTATCTGCAAAAAATTGCCCTTACATCCTCCAGTATACTTCAATCATCTTTGAACTTTTTATAATGGTTAATACAATGTATATGTAATAAAAGTAGTTTCTATGCTTTTTTTAACAGATGATATGAAGATATCATCTTCCAACACTGTCCATGTTGACAGTGAACCTTAAAGGTGGTCCCCATATTTCCAAAAAGAAACCAAACATACACCTTTAACCAACCACACCAAATACCTGCTTCTGAGTTGTTTGCTGGTAGCTTCTCCTTGCCGAAACCTACAATCAGGGTGCATTCAGAGCTTTCTCTACTTCCACTCTAGAGTTTTCTCTCTCTTCCACTTGCCTTTGAGTCTCTGCCAAACCAAGTGACACTGGATCTCTCTCTTGCCACACCTGACTCTGAAAGTTCTTTGCTTTCATCTGGTTTTGTTTCTTTCCGTGCCGTGGAAGAACAGAATAATTTCCATGGCCAAATTGTAGAAGAATTCATAAAGGTAATTTGGAAACCTTAAAAAATTGTATCATGAGATTTATACTTAAATAGAGCCAACAAGGTAAGAAGCTTCTTTTTCTAGTTACTCATTCTGTTGCTGTGATAAACCACCCTGACTCAAACAACTCAGGAACCGAGTGATTTATTCAGTTTACACTTCCAGATCACACTCCATTACTGAGAGAAGTCAGGGCAAGAACCTAAGGCAGGAACCTGGAGGCATGAACTCTGGAGGGCCGCGGCTTCCTGGCTGGCTATGCTCAGCTGGCTTTGATAGACAGTCCAGACCCATCTGCATAGGGATGGTGCTGTGCACTGGGGGCAGGGCCTTCCCACATCAATCAAGCCTGTCCTTCACAGACATAGCCACAGACAATCTGGCATGGGAAATCCCTGATTGAGGTTCCCTCCTGTGAGGTAACTCCAGAATCTCTCAAGTTGACAAAAAAATCCAAGCACCACACTCCCCTTAACATAATGGAAGACTCTGCAGGGAATCATTATCATAGCTATTTTTTTTTTCTTTTAGTACTAGGGCTTGAACCTAGAACCTTGACCAGGCCATGCTACTGAGCTAGTCCTCAGATCCTTTTATAAACGTATCTTCTCCTACAAACATCTTTATTTTAAGTTTTGTATCCATCAGTACATTTTTAGCAAGTATTTCTAGGATGTAAATAATTGTTTATGCATTTTACACGTGTACCAAATGTTAAGATGTTGAAGGCTGAGATTAAAGTGAGATAAACTTGAAGCATTTCATAAATTATGATGAGTCTGTACTATCAGAGCTAACACATTGTTCTAATTTAAAAATTCAGGCCAGGCCCACCTGGTGACACACACCTTTAATCCCAGCACTCAGGAGGCAGAGGCAGGCAGGCAGATCTCTGTGAGTTCAAGGCCAGCCTGGTGTACATAGCTAGCTCCAGGTCAGCTGGGACTAAAGGCAGACCCTGTCTCAAAAAGACCAAAATAAATAAATAAATAAATAAAAATAAATAAATAAATAAATATAAAAATTCACATGTCAAAAGGTTTCTTGGGGCTGGAGAATTGGCTCAGTGGTTAAGAGCACATACTGCTCTTCCCAAAGACCTATGTTCAGTACACAGCACCTACATGATGGCTAACACTCATGTTTCACTCTAGTTCCAGGGACTCCAACACACTCTTCTGACCTCAGGGGACACCGGACATGCACTTGGTACACTTACATGCATGAAGGCAAAATGCTCAAACACATAAAATAAAAATAAGTAAAATCTTTAAAGAAGAATAAAAGGCTTCTTGATTATTTCCAAGCTTTATGTCCAAGAATTGAATCATTGGCTTTTTATTCTTTTTACCTTTTACATGAACTCATGTTGGGATGGATAAAACATGAGTTTTGTCATTTATATCTACTTTCTGTTAAGTTCAGATGCAAACCAGATCACATCTTCTATGAAACCACTCTACAGGATGGCTGTAAAAAGTTGCAGAATGTTGAATACAAACAAATGGTCACCCTACTATTACCATGCACTCTTTTGTGGAACCGTGGATTAAGGGTTCCAATGCTAACCAATAAGTCAAATATTAGCAAACAATTTGTTTACTATTTTGGATAATATATTACAAGATCAATACAAGAGAAGGTCTATTATTATGTACCCATAATCTAAATAGATCTTTTCATGGAGCTATGCTTGGAGATTAAAAATCTACCATGTTAGTTCCTTGACATTAGGAAACAGCTTGGGGTAGGGGTTGGAGAGATGGCTCAGCAGTGAAAAGAACACTTGCTGTTCTTCCAGAGGACCTGGGTTTGAATCCCAGCACCCACATGGCAGCTAACAACCATCTGGAACTCCAATTCCAGGGGATCTTGCATCTTCTTCTGGCTTTTGTGGGGGCATTGCATGCATGTGATGCACTTGCATCGCATGCATGTGATGCACTTGATATAACATGCAGCCAATACATATTAAATAAAAATAATAAAAAATATTATGTAAAAAAGAACTGGTTTTCTACTTTATACAAATAAAAGTGAGAAAGAAATAAAATGAAGAATGTATCTACATTGTCTTATTTTAAAATCACATTAAGTAAGGGACTATACAGAGCTCTCTTTATGACCTTGCTTTCTGAATAGATGGGAGAAGTGAGCCTAAAGGATGAAACATTAAAACATACCTTCAAATATTTATCTCTCTGTTCTTTCTGCCTTTTTTTTTGAAAATTCGAAGTTGCAGAGCTCAATATGTTTAGTACTTAGTTCATGCTAAATCAACACAATTGGTTCATAAAAATTATCTATCACAAGTGGTTTAGTAAACATATTAGCTGCTTCTCATATTACCCAAGAGGAAGATGTTAGCTAGCTGTGCTGATATATCAAAGTTCAAATTCCCCAAGTACTGACAGTCACTTTCTGCAATTTTTACCAGCCACATTTGCAATTTTCTTAAATTATTTTTTAGTTTTATTTTATTTATTTATTTATTTATTTATGTGTATGAATGTACTGTCTGCATGCAGGTCTGTGCACCCATGTTGCGCAATGCCGCAGAGGTCAGAAGAAGGTGTCGGATTCCCCTGGAACTGGAATTCTCCTGGAATTGGAGTTACAGATGGTTCTCAGCTGCCACGTGGGTGCTGGGGATCAAACCCAGGTCCTCTGCAAGATCAGTCGGCGCTCTTAACTGCTAGGCCATCTCTCCAGCCCGCAATTTTCTTCATTATTCATTGACAACCTAATACCCCGTCATCATTCCTCAGGTAATTACAGAGCTTAAACATCAACATCACTCCCATTTTAGAGGCATTCGTTTAAAGACCCACCCTTTTAGGTCACTAACTTTTAAAACTTTCATTTACTTCTTCTCTGATATATTTGTAAAAAAATCTCATCATCATTATCTTCTACTCACAAATTCCATTTGCTTTTGGCTATTATCTTTTCCTTGTCAGTCATAACTAATGGTACAGAATCTTGTTTAAATTTTTCCAACTATTATTTTCTTTTCATGCTCGTATTCCCCCCCA
Source organism: Rhizomys pruinosus (assembly GCA_009823505.1). Lineage (NCBI taxonomy): Eukaryota > Metazoa > Chordata > Mammalia > Rodentia > Spalacidae > Rhizomys > Rhizomys pruinosus. The sequence goes on along the minus strand of VZQC01014352.1, from coordinate 3,246,860 downwards.
CACACATGCAGGTTTTAAAATAAGTCAAAGAAAGCAGTTCATTAAAAAATTACTTGAATGCTTCACACAGCACACAAGCTTTCATTGTGGTGTCACCTCAGATTCTTCATTTCATTCTTATTCTCCCAGTTGGATCTTGCACCTAGCACAGAACACAAGGAAACTCTTTAAAACAATCTCTCTGAAAGTCTGATAGCCAATGTGATGATCTGTGAAACCAATTTGTATGACAGTCAGCTTTGAGTTAGCCATGGTAACTGGGGAACTATTGGCCTGTTATAATTAATTGAAAGCTCTCAAAAGAAGCCAGAATTTAAATAGGGCACAGATCTTTACCCTGCACAAAACCTGCTTTAATATTCCCATAAATATTTGCATCTAAGCAGTGTCATCCTGAAATTGTTCATCTATTTTCCAGCAGGCCTATTATAAACATGAAACTGACTGCAAAGAGAAGATCAGAAACAATAGCCACATGGGACTATAGACCACTGACCTTAATTTCCTGGGATTTCTTCTGGGATGAGTATGTGACTAATAAGTGAAAGAGAGGTAAAGAAGATATTCAACTTCAGTATTTCCTTCTGTATCATTGTAACACTTTGTAGAACGTGTGGGTTTTCTATAATATAAAGAAAAGGAAAATATATGAAAAATAATAACCATAATAATGGTAAAAGTAGATTACTTATGTAACCAATAGTATTGGATTATATTCTAATCATTATTTCCAATAAAGAATATGCTTCTGGGGTCTGGAGAGATAGCTAAGTAGTTAAGAGCACTGGCTATTCTTTCAGAAAGCCCCGGTTTGAATCCCAACACCCACATGGTGACTAACAACCATCTGTGGCTCCAGTTCCAGGGGATCTGATATCTTCTTCTGTCCTCTGCAGGAACTGCACAGCACGGGTGCACTTACATACACGTTGCGGTTGGAGAGATAGAAAAACAAAGATAGAATAATCAAAACGCACCCACCCCAACAGTGTGTTCCCTTGAGGACATGCTAGGCCTACTTGAAAGTCACTGCTAAAGATGTTTCACACAGTCATCCAGGGATACAGGTCATTGCTGAGACATTTTTCATTTCTCAAAGGAGACAGGTATGTGCTTGGAGCATGCCTAGTGGGAATGACATATTCCTGGTATTCAAGAGACTCTGTGTACTCATAGAATGAAAGATGAGATGCTCAGAGTTCATCCATGAATTTTTTCAGATAACTGATATAATCAACCAATTACAGAAAGAATTTTATTTTATGATTCTTCAAATGGAACTATTTTCTTTTTCTTCCTTCTTCTTTCCTTCCCTCCTTTCTCTCTCTCTCGCTCTCTCTCTCCCTCTCTCTCTCATTTGTTTCTTTCTTTCTCTTTCTCTTGAGACTCATTTTCGCTACCTAGCCTAGACTGGTCAAGAACTAGAACTCTTCCTGCCTCAGCTTCTAAGTGCTTGGATTATGGGCATGCACCATTATGCCCAGATATTTCTTGGGAAATTTTCACAAAGCAAATTTGAGTGAAGGAGACAATAAAAATAATAAACAGTGAGAATGAAAAATAGGGAGGTTTTAAAAAAATACCTTCTTTTTTTTTTTTGTCTTTTTGAGACAGGGTCTCCCTGTAGCCCCAGCTGTCCTGGAACTCACTCTGTAGACCAGGCTGGCCTTGAACTCACAAAGATCTGCCTGCCTCTGCCTCCCAAGTGCTAGGATTAAAGGCGTGCGCCACCACGCCCTACTAAAAAAATACCTTCTTAAGTGATATTTGGAGATAGTCTCCGGACCAGCTGCTCTATTGTACATATTTCTCATTACTTTAAAATCAACTCTAAGTCAGAAAAATTACAGTCAAAGAGGGAGGTATGTCTTGTTCTCTTAAAAAATTGGGTTCTGACAATTCTGTAAATTCATATTTAAAATGACATCTTTATTTTGATTGAGTGACAAATAGTAGCTTATGAATTTAAGTAGAAATTTATGTATATGCTTCCAGAATTAAATTGCTCAGTCTTAAACATTCAAGAAGTAAAAAAGGCATTTCAGCTCTGTGCACCTTGCTAAGCTTGGTGGGGATGTGCCTTAATATTCTCAGGTAATAAAAGGAAAATTACACAGAAGAGTCATCAGGAAGAGGTGATGGGAAGAGTTCCCCTGCTCTGATGGCTATGAAAGAGAAATGGGAACAAAATTCAAGCTACAGTCAAAAAATAAAAATCCTGCCTCCCCAACTGAGTTTCCTAAAGAAAAGAAACAATTAGGATAGTGTTTCAAACAAGAGTGACAGGAAGGTTTGGGAGCTTCAGCACTCGGTAATTATTTCATGGGCTGAGAGCCGCTTGAGGAGCGAAAATGTCTGTCCTGTGTTACAAGCAGCCATGGTGGCCATTGGCCAATGCCTTCCTCCTCCCTTTTGGTAAGTCAGCAAGTCAATGTAGAGCTCGCCAAATGTTTCATGGAATTCTTACGGATAAACCTGTAAGGTTCAGTGTGTTATTTTAAAGATAAAAAAAAAAGATAAAATTTGAGAAGCTAAATAACTAGCTCGTTAATTAAGAGGGACAAATGCAAGAAAGACCCCCTTAATCTAGCCAGCTTTTCTTTCCCAGCTTCTTGATGATTCCCATCACTTTTAGGCATTTGAAGACTAGATGTTAAGTCCAATGCAGTCCCATTCAACTCTTCAATCTCTTAACCAGTCAGGAACTGCTCTCCTCTAGATCTCTCATTTGAACCCATGCTTACCCTAGGGAAAAGGAAGGAGACACATATCTCTTTCCCTCTCCTGCTTCATCCAAGTCCCCACTTATTCATTCAAATGGCTCTGAAGACTCATGGTCAAGAACAGAAGGAGGATTATTGATTCATACATTTTTTTTTTTTTGGTCTTTTTCAAGACAGGGTCTCCCTGTAGCCCCAGCTGTCCTGGAACTCACTCTGTAGACCAGGCTGGCCTTGAACTCACAAAGATCCACCTGCCTCTGCCTCCCAAGTGCTAGAATTAAAGGAGTGCGTTACCACGCCTGGCGCTTCATACATTTTTTTTTTTAAAAAAGTAAACTTCTTTTCTTAGCATTCTATACTCTGTTCTATATGTGTCTGCAGACCTTGCAACACAGTCCTGTGAATCCTGACTGCTGTGGGGATCACTGTACTTTACCCAATGCTTCTTCACTGGCGTTCCCATCCTTCGGTTCTTCTTCAATCCTTGCCCTTCATTTTGAATCACTGTGGAATCACCTCTTTTTTTAGGATCCTGTCATCACAGCAAAAATTCCTCCAGGACAGGACTGTTTTCATAGAGTTTGCTCCCAATTGTCTGGCTCCTGGTGAAGTTCACCTCTAGGAAACACTGTGGAAGCCTGTCTCCTCATATAACTGAAGTTCAGGTCTTTTCCTGATGTAGCTTGTGTTCTCTGAAAGTAGGGACTAGGCCAGAAATATAAGGCCAGCACTTTAATTGGAGCTGTGATTCCAAGAAATGAGAGCAGCGGACAAAGGAGAGAGAAATGGAAGGCCAAGCCAGAGGAGTATGCTGGAAGAAGCTGGAGCCAACAAAGGCGAGAGAGGTAAGTTGATGACTGAGCCTTTGTGAAATGTTTCTCAGAGCTGCAACAGGTGGAGTAGAGGAGGAAAAGAAAGGAAGAAAGTATTTCTCCACTGTCTCTTGTCTCTGGTTGCTAAAATGTGGCTCAACTGATATTAAGTCCTCAGATGTCCAAACTGAGTATTAAGATTCCAAAGTCACAATGCCAGAGAAACTATGGGTCAGGAAGTGAAAGCTATGCAGTGCAGGCCTGGGCCAGTCCCTGCCTTCTCACTGCATCTGGAGGAAATGAGAGTTGTAGCAGGAGGAGCACACATAGGAGGCCAAGAGACCCCCAAGGAGATGTGCAAGGCACGCCCAGCAGTCTCTCAAGGCCGCTGTCTTTCCCAGTCCCTCAAGGCACGCCCAGCAGTCTCTCAAGGCCGCTGTCTTTCCCAGTCCCTATACGATAACTGAGCTTTAGAGAATAAAATCATATTTCTCATATGAATATCAAATAGGTGTGCATCCAAATTATCTTTAACTCATTAATTAATAAGGGAACAAGTAAGATGTTAAAGCAAGCTCAAATGAGAATCTCAGGTACAGTTTGCTGGTGAGATGGCTCAGTGAGTCAAAGCACTTGCCACACAGCCAGACAGCCTGAGTTGCCAGACCCCACATAATGGTGCAAGAAGAGAACCAACTCCACATAGTTGTCCTTCGGCCTCCACGGGAACCTGATGATGGCACTCATGCACCTGCATGCTGCACATACAAGCATATACACACACACTCAGAGTCATACAAACACACACACCACAGAGGCATACAAACACACAGAGGCACACACACACAGTCATATATACACACACATACACAGGCACACACAGTCATACAAACACACACAGGCACACAGACACATGCACACACACACATAGGCACAAAAACATACCACACATACATATATACAGTAATAATAAATAAAATAAATAATGGTTTAAGAGACACAGAAAATCCCAAGTTCAGACACATATATAGGAGCCAGGCAATGGTGAGATGGAAAACGTTGCTTCATAGACGCGAAACTGGAGAAGGGAGAGAAGCAGCGCCGTCCCCACGGGACAGTGCTCGCCTGGGCCCTACAGACAGGAGCAGTGTGCACTGCTGTCAGTTTTCTACAGTTTATGCAGCTGTAAAGTGGCAACTTGTAGAAAATGAAAGCTGCAGACCCTAGAGAGTCATATAACCTACATGGTCTTCTGGAAAATGTTTAGTTTTCTGAAAAGAAGAAAGACCACTATCTACTCTGAAAGCCCAGGCAGGAGGATTATGATTTGAGGCAGCCTGGGATACATAGGCAGAATCTGTCTTAAAAACCACCACCAACAAAAGATTCAGCATCCATCTCCAATTTTGAAGTTTTTCCTTGTCAGGAAGTTAGGATTGATATGTATTTCTCTAGTTTTATCTTGTGATGTGGCCACCATCAACTTAGGGATTCATTTGTAATTTAACCTAAAAAACAACAATAAAAAAAAATTAAAGGGTAAATCTGTTAGTTTGGATTAGAAAACTACAGCCATCAAGCCAAATCTGACCAGTGTGTTGTTTAAAGATAAAATTTAATTAAAATACAGCTCTACCCATGAACTGTCTGTGATTTCTTTCATTCTGTAATGGTAGAGGTCAGTAGTTGTGATAAGGACCCACGGTGTAAAATATCTGAGCTATTTACTATTCCGCTCAGTACGGGAAATTGCTTGTGTGTTCGCTGTGCTTGTCAAGCAGGCCACGGCACTGTGGAGTGCTGATGCTCCTTCCCCTTGGAGGGCTTCCTCTCTGATCACAGTTTCCAGGGATTGAAGATAAGCAGGAAGCACAGATAGCCTTCTAACCCTACCCAAGCCCTTCCCTGAGCCCTCTTCTCCATGACCTTTTAAAAGATCAGAGCGGGGCAGTGCAGGCAGAGCCAAGACTAGTACCACCCCTTTTCAATAAAAACTATGGAGAAATATCTAAGTCCCTCCTTCCAACTGGGTATTTAACTGTGTATTGGTGAATCTTAAATGAAACTGGATCTCATCCTCCACCATCATCCAGAGCAAAGATGCACAGGAGCTAAGATTCAAAGCCAGGACTACCCTAGTTTAAAGCTTGCCATGTCAGAATGGGCACGACTTACAAATTCAGGGTCTGCTGCGCCATCGTAGGCTGGAGCCATCTCTCTCGGAGTCATTTGTTGCTATTTTAAAAGATGGTAGATGTGACGAGAGCACTGGGGTGAGAAAGAGTGTTTAGGGCAGGATGCTTGGCGCCTCCTTGCCGCTTCCCTGGAGTCCAGATGGAGGAGGAAACATGGGTCGGCTTCCACACCAGCCTGGCAGAGGAAGCAGACATCTGCCTCAGGACGGTATTTCTTACCACAGATAGCAGCCAGCAGTGCTTTCTCATCCAAAAGAAAAATGTGCCTCAGCTAAGAAATGTGAGATTAAAACCCAACCATATTGAAACTCAACTTTGAATCAAGTTCCTCTCTCTGTCTCTCTCTTCTCTGCATCTCTGTGTATCTTTATCTCTCAATGACAAAATGAATCTTCACATTGCTAAAGTGTCAGGTCAGATATTTTGGTCGGAGACCTTCAGGCAAAGCATTCTGGAGTCATTAGGGTGACCAGGGGGGAGCGTGATGCGGGGGGAGGGGGGCAACATCTTCCTGATTATTCATCTCCCTTCCTGTCAACATGCTGAAAAGCCAGCACATGATTCCTCTTTTCCTCTGGCTGCAATAGAAGAAGAGACTCAGCTTCTGGTAGCATTATCTCTTGTGTAGATGGAGACTTTCAATCTGGGAGTCCAGATAGTCTCTTGGACTGACATTTGACATTTGCAGACCTTAACATGATTCTCTCATTTTCTATAAATGTATTTTCTCTGGTTATTGTTACTTAGGAAGGTCAAATGTCACATTTTGAGCAATCTTGGGTTACCTTTTCTCTCTCTCTCTCTCTCTCTCTCTCTCTCTCTCTCTCTCTCTCTCGTCTTTCTCTCCATTATTATTAAACAAAGCAGTCATTGTCACTCTTTGGGTATGCTGGGCATGGAACAAGAAAAAAGTCTAGCTTTGGAGCTCAAAATTGGGTTCAAATCTTGCCTTTGCCTTTAACTGGCTGAATGACTTGGCACTTGTTTCACAATTGTTTCACAAATTAAGATTTGATGAACACTCTAGGACCCCCTCATCATGGGTACCAGGAGGTAGTTCATGGGTCCTGGGAGGCAGGTCTGTGAGGTTTCGCTCCTCTTCTCCCAGCTCTGACACTCAGCATGTACACTTATGAGCGATTTTGTGAATTTTGGTGTTGTCACTAACCAAGGGCCCACTCCACTGTTAGCTTTGGCTGTTTTCTCTCCAAGCCCCTATCACACATGCCCTTGCTTTTCTGCTTAGGTTAGATGACAATTTCTTAAGGAAGGAAAACAAAAGGGAATTCAGGCTAGCTGCCTAATAAGTAAAAGCTGCTGCCAGAGGTAGAGCTGACTTGTACATTTTAATACCAAAGGTCACCTCAAGAGAGAGCGTGACCCAGTGGAGATGTGAGGCATTGGGAGACCTGATGTAAGAAGAAGGTGCTAAATTTTATGAAGTCACGTCCTCTTTCAGATACTCCCAGCTACTTTTATGAAGGGTGGTAGATTAAGTCTAAAAATCCTTATGGTGTTTTGAGTTCAAAAGGGAAAAGAATCTGTAGGGAAATCCAGCTTGAACTGTGGGCTGGCTGTCCAACTAGCATGCCTCAGGGCACCACGTGGCTGAGGGTCTGGCCGCGCCCCAAGGAGGAGCAAGCAGCATGGCCTAGGTGTGTGCTGCTAGGTGGAGCAAGGTGTACAGTGGCGTGGAAGTGGGCGACCTTTGATTGGCTCTGGGAATGGACATCATTTATTTTATAAAAGGAGGCTGTAGCAAGGAGTAATTTGAATTTCATAGTAACATCATCACGGAATTCCTGGCAGTTATTTTATTAATTATTGCATGCATACAGGCTAAAGTAGGCCTGCATTTCATTCGGGTGGCCAGTGGGGTGGAAAGAGATTCCTTTGCAGATCACCAATCTGGGTAGCTGGTGTTGTGTGTGGGTATTGGCTGAAGGGAGGCGATCAACCATCAGCCTGAAATTCCTGTCCAGGCTCTGGGCAGGTGAGAAGCCATGACCAAGAGTGGAACAAGTGTCTTGTGGGTCCAGGCTAAGGGCCTGGTTTGAAAGTATCATCCAGGCTGGGCTACGAGAAGTAGCCAGCTGACCTTTGCACCGAGGGGTCAGCTCCCCACAATGTTGGCAAAGCAGGCACTGTGTCCCCATCCCCCTTAGCAGGGCCATGTGGTCCCTGTTTGGCATAAAAAGAAAGCTTCCCACATAAACAATATGATAACAAACATGTTGATAAATTATAGAAGTGGTTGTTTTAAAGATATTGCCTAGCTATTTTGACTTGGAGGGGCTTTTCTTAAAGGGCAGTCATATCATCTAAATAGATAAATACTAGCCTGGGAGGTTAAGGCTTTATATTGACTTTTAAATCCTTCATTGGATTAACATTAAAAACTAAAAGACTATTTAAAAATGTGCTTTTTTTGTACCTTGCCAAACCAAATAATTTTTGTAAATTACATTCAGAGTGGAATTTGATGATGCCAAGAATGTCCTGTGTAGAACCCAAATACAGCACAGTCTCTGCCCAATATGGATAACCCCAAAGGCATCATGCTTTTATGATATAGTCCCCAGTCCCCAGTTGTTGCTCTGGAAAGTCTCTGCTAATATTAGCAAATAACTCCAGTCCAAGAAAGAAGTCAACCAAGATACCCAGTGTCCAGAAGCCTGGCTCACTGTAATGTCTGAGAGCCAAGCATGCCGAGCAGAGTAAGAGAACACGTCCTGATTCTTCTTCCTTGATTCCTGCCTTGAGCAGGCTTCTATTATTAATTGCTTTCACCATAGAAAACTTTCCAATTGCATCCAACCCTATGCAAAATGCATGAAACAAGAAATTATTTTCTCATGGATTATGTTACCTTAATTCCAAGTATAAACAGATATTCTTTCCAAGTTGAGAGAGGTAGGAAATGTTTGCTGGCTCAAGCCATTCACCAGTTACTCACTCTTTGCTAGATGCTCATAATCTTCAGACACACATTTTATGTTAATATAAATTTGTACAATAATATTTGAATTTCTACAGTGATTAGTGCCAGTTGAAAATAAAACTCACAAACATAAAACCACAAAATAAGGTAAGCTCTAACTGTATTTCCAATTCTTAACAGAATGCCTGGCACTCACGTGCATTCAACAAATGTTTGCGGGGTTAAGGACTGACCACAATAAATATAAATTCATCCAAGGAGGAAGACTTAGATGTTTCAAAAAAAGAGGGGAAATAGAGGAAATGGAGGAAGAGAAATGAAAGGAAAGGAGGAAAGAAAGGAGGAAAGAAACTAGTCCTTGGAAATAACCCTGGAAACCATAAACAAAGATTAGCACAAAAGGAGGTTACAAAGGAAACTAAGTAGAAGAAACCAAAGGGAGAGAGAAAGCCCTGGGAAACAAGAGGTTGCAGGACATTAGACCCTTTGGAGGCAGGGTACTAGTATCTCCCCCTTTCTTATCACCAGTCTTTCTCTGCTGTCCTTTTAATAAACAAATACATTCATTTTCAACTTTAGCTTTCATTCTTGTCTTCAATATAAAAGTTTCACTCAATAATTTGACTATAATAATAATACAAGTAAGTGCACTGAACTAGATCTGTGATAGAAGCATTTTCTGTCACGGTGATTAGACAGGGAGAAGGAGAGGGACAATGAAGAAAGACAGAGAGATTATATAAATACTTTGGTTCATCTGTGATATATCAATTTCTTTTCTATAGAAAGAGCCTGAGTAAAGCTAGTGTATTCCAGTAACAAGGCCAAAGCAGCCTCACCTCACAGAAGCTGCCTCACCTCACAGGGCTAGCCTTGGAAGTTGGCAGCATCTCTTCTGTACGTGTTCTTGGTTAAGTCACAAAGACACCTCAGTCCAAAAGGAGAATTATCCTCAGCTTGCTGCAGAGGTCCACATTGTAGAAAAGCCTAGAAGATGAGACATGTGGTTGTGGTCCTCTTTGAACAATACCATCTGCCACAGGACTTTCTGAAGTTCCACGTGGACTGACAGACTGAAGCTATTGTTTGCTACAGCTGCCTTTCATTAAGAGTGCCCACATTCCCAGATGAAAATTCTACACAGGCGGATCTCTGAGTTCAAGGCCAGCCTGGTCTACAGAGTGAGTTCCAGGCCAGCTGGGACTATAGGGAGACCCTGTCTCAAAAAAAAAAAAAAAAAAGAGCAAGATTGATGGTTGTTTGGACTTGCCAAGGAGGAACGTTTAAACACTTCCTTAAGGAAAACATGAAATCCTTTAGCCAAAAAAAAAAAAAAAAAAAGAAAAGAAAAAGAAAATTCTACAGCTGCCAAAGCATCTTGCTCAGCTTGAGTTTCTGTATTAACACCCTCAATGCAAATTCCTCTTCTAAGTACAGAAAGAAAACTTCCTTTTCCATGCACACAGATAGTGGAAGAAAAATATTGCTATGAACCCAAGATGCTTCTCTTAAATACAAGTTCTAACCTCTGTATTCCTATTCCTAACAGAACTAAATGGCCTTTCCTTTCATTAGAGCCGGTTATGCGTGAGCATACTTTCTCTCCATCAAGCTGGTTATTGAGTTCTGGTCTCCAGTGTAATGGTGTTGAGGGATGATGGAACCTCTAAGAGCCATTTGCTGTCAGGAGGGTTCTGCCTTCAATCCGCATGTGGATTGATGCTTTTCTTATGGAACCTGGGAATCTGCCCATTTTCCTTTCTGTCACATGCACTCATTTGCCTTCTACCATCTGCCCTGTGTCAAAGCAGCAGCATATGACTCCAAATCAGAAGCTGAGGACATACTGGCAAGATACTTTCAGACTTCCAGAAAGATGAACCAAAATAAACCTCTTTTCTTTAAAAATTACCTACTCTCTGATGTTCTGTTGCAGCAAGAGAAAATAGACTAAGATAGTACCTCATAATTGTCCTTACTACTTACTTACTCCTTACTAAACCACAGTGAAGGTTCATGCATTCCCTAACTCCCAGATGAAATTGTGATCAGTGCTTGAAAACAAGGTGTCTCCTCCTTTACCCAAGCCTAGCCCTGGCCAGTCATTTCTGTCTTGACAATTATAAGACTGTACTGCACATATCTTGACATGGAGACATAAAACGTGGGTTCCTTACCTGCTTCTGTAGCCCAAGAGGATGACACTGACTCATTCACAAACCTCTCATAGTTATGATTTTTCTCAACATTAGCCTGAGGATACCTAACCAGTCTGTGCTGCATGGGGTTATTCTGAGCATCAGCGCAGACTACAAGCTATGAAAAATAAAAGGCATTGTTTTCTACTGCTGGTTTCTAAATGTATCCATATTTATCCTTTATTAGTAAAGCTTGTAAAATTTCAGTGCTTGATTCTAGACAAGCTAGAGAATGGTTTACAATAGCCAAGCTTAATGAGTAAATTTCCTAAGTATAGAGCAAGCAAAAGTAAAAGGATAAATAACAAGTAGCAGATAGTTGGAAAGAGCAGATATATGGCAAAATATCATCCAATCAGACATTCACAGAACCAAACAGAAATGACTAGAGTGGCCTGATTGAGAAAGCAAACAAAGTTGCGGGCTTGCAAAAATCAGCCCTGGGAAGCCCTCAGCAGAGGGACCACAAGGTTGTCATTGGCTCAGAGGCTGAGGACTTGCAAATGGCTTCTGAACTAGAGACAAAGCCACATAGATGAAGGAAGCTACAAGAAGAAGAGCTCAGCAGGATGCCTCAACAAGTCCAAGAAGTGTTCATGAGAAGAGGTCTAGGCTAGCTAAGGGCAGCCAGAAAAGTCCCAGATACAGTCAAGCTACACAGCCTTGTGAAAACCATAATATTCCCACCCCTCTTCTCCTACCATCTACCTTCTCAAAGGAATCAGAAGAGGGAAAAATGCCAATAGGAAGAGATAAAAGAGAGGTAGTGGAGAATGAGCTCACAAGATCAGCCTGAAGAAATGGAATGGTTAAACACTATCTCGAAGTTTTGATTGGCACTTTTACAGTGACATTCTAATTACCAAATTGTGATTGTGTTTATAAGCTAAAGTGATCTTGGTTGGATTACTTGATGTATAAAAATGGAAGCAGAAGTAGAATTGGCTTCCGAGGACAGAGGAAGTTAATCCCACTGACTCAAGCTTCAGACACGCTTGGTGGCCGTCTAAATGCTGGACTGTGTTCATGTCACAAGTGATACTTGGTAAATTCAGTTACACATTGAATCTGTATCTTCTTCTCTTGATGACTTATTGCAAATCCTTTCCTGGCTTCTTGCTTGCATTGAGGAACAAGAGATAGTCTTTTGCTTTTAGTTACTAGCTCCTGGTTATGATCAGAAAGAAATTATGAGAGATGAACATTCTTAGGGATCAAAGAGCATTGGGACCTCGAGGCTGGAGAGATGGCTCAGTTAAGAGCACTGGATGGTCTTGTAGAGGACCTGGGTTCAAATCCCAGAACTCACATGGCACTAACAACCATTCATAACTCCAATTCCAAAGGGATCCAACACCCACTTCTGACCTTCCTGGGCATTGCATGGCATGAGTGTACTCACATACATACATACATACATACATACATACATACATATTATCCTCATACCCATAAAATATTTTTTTAAAGAAAGAGCATTGGGGCTTAAAACATATGTAGGTGGACTTGAACTAAGAAATATTTTATGATCCCACCCTTCAGGTCTCCACTGATCCCACCTGAATGAGTAGTATTGGGTGACTCTGGCCACCTCCAGAAACCTGTGTCCTCTGTGTCTTCCAAAGACCAACTGCCCCCCCCCTTAGTCTGTAGAAGAAGAAGAACCCTTCCTGAGGCTTCAGACTTGGTCTCCATTCATATTTTTAAGACTTACCAGAAGAATATTTCAGTCTAACAAAAATGCCAGTTTACCTGAGCAAGCAGGGATGATGGAAATTAGCATCAAGATCCAGATAGATGCCTTTATAGTTCAACTGGTGGCCATCAGAGATGTAGAACATTCCTTGTGTTCTAAAATAAATATCCCCAAACAGAATGAAACCATTTGAACAGAAAGAGAATAATCTCTGAATTCACTCTTCTGCTGGACTTTGTTCTTAAAGATATAAAAAAGAGATCATCAATTATTATTTGAAAATAGACAATGAATGCTTTGCCTTCGAGCTGGTAAGACTAATCCCCAACCTGACGGCACCAAATGGATTCCATTGCTTACAGTATCCCATCTTCTGCACCACACACTCCAAACCTGGTGGTCAGATGACATCCTGCCCTGCACAGAGGAAGTCAGACCTTCATTCAGGATTAAGCCTAACAGAGAAGAGAAAGGAGACAGAGGATAGAAGCGGTCCTGGAACCTGAAAGCACTCTGCTCTCCCTGACAAACTGAGCTATGCAGAGTGTAAAGCAGAGCCAATGTTAGAAGAAGAAAGCACTTTAATTTTCTTTGAGAAAACAAGTGGGCCAAAAGGAAATACAGAAGGAACAATGAAAAATCAGTTGCCCAGGGAGGAAACAGATGTGAATGGGCTCCGGTGCACATAGCCACCTCCTCTTCTCCCCCTCCCCTTTAAGGGACTTCTTTCTTCCACCGTGCAATCTCAGATCGAAATGTTCCATGTTCTCAGTTCAACCTGGACTATGGGAGATTTATTTAAGCTACTTCAAGTCAACAAGAAGTTATTAAGCCTCCATTTTGTACAGAGAGCGGTGCCAGGTGATATGGAGGCGATAATGATGAGCAAAACATGAATCCTGGCCTCGGGGAGCTTTTGGTCAAGGTAAGACATGAGCAGAAATAATCAAAAAAGCTACAAGATAGTCTTCGGTGTATGTTCTAATATAGGAAGTTCCAAAAAGAAAAAGACAAAAGCCAGCTAACATGGAAGAAACAGTCCCGGGAAAACCCTGAAGACCCAGCGGCCTTTGAGATGTACACTGAGAAGTATAAAGGATTTCAAGGAGAGGGAGAAGAAGGACAACAGCCATTCAGGCTGTTTGAGAATAGCCGAAATAGTAACATTTGTATCTTGCACTTGGACTGCCACATCTTAAGAGGCCAAATGCACTGGGAAGGAACTAGAAACACAACGTGTTGTCACAAGGATCACAAGCTAAGAGCATAACAGAGAACAAGGCCCTGTCATTTTCCAGTTGTCTTTCCAGTTGCCATAGATGACCATTTCCCTGGCTTACAAATGACTGAATGCATCGGTGACCTAGTCTTCTTGTAGCTTTTCATTAACACCAGCTATTATTTAAATTAAAAAAAGCATGGTGACAATGGCTGCAATTAACGGACTAAATTTTGAACCACTCACCTCACTCGATTTTGCCTTTCCTGCAGACTCTTTTTTTCCTCCTTTACGCTGATGTTTAACTGTCTTCAGCTTCTGACAATAGTCCTAGTCTATCAACATAGTAAAGGATCTGACATGCTTTGGTAATTACATCATGGCTCCAGGAGTTCCCAGCTCCAGACATTCTACCTTGCATACTGCCAGCTCAATTTGAACTAGAGTCCTCAGGGTCCAGAATGTATAATTACTAATGACTGCCAAAGGAGTAACTGGACATTAAATTCCATCTAAAAATTGTTTATTTTAAGGTGACCATTCCAGAAGATAAAATAGGCAACTCAGAATTTGTTCCACAAATGTATTCAAATGGAATAGGTTGTTGGGGGGCCTATAAAAATTTTATCTGAGAAGTGCCTGTTGATGTATTTGCTTTAAAAAGAAACAAGACCTGACCACAGCTGGGGTGCTGTGTGTAAGTAAGCATGGCTATCTAGACCATGGGCTGCATGGGTCAAATGTCAGTGAAGCTCCCTGTTACACTTGCCCAGCAGCTGGATTCCCCATCATTACATGAAATAAACATACTAATTGTTTAGTGAACACATGGTTCTGGCTGAGTCATTTAGGAAAAATTCCCTGGAAATTGCAATTTTCAGGTCAGCAACTGCAAAAGCAAAACAACTAGTAAAGCTTTACCTTACTCTGCCTTAAGTTCTTCCTTTGAGTAATGAGGATTTTAAAAAATGCCAGCCACCTTGTGGAGGCTCTATGGAGAAAGTGTGAGCTGAGCCCAGAGTGCTTCAAAAGCAACGTATGGTACAGACTGTGCACCTGTGAGTATGCACACAGGACGAGGGCATGGAAGCACAGCCACTGAGCTCTGGGGAAGCCTTGGTATGGAATTAATGCAAAGCATGTTGTTTGGAAAGCTTTTCTAAAGAGTCACTCCTTAAGAGTCTCAGCTCTCCCACAAACATCTAAGCCCATTCCTCCAAGCCCTCAAAGACTTGACCACAGACACTGTGATTATGTGGCTTTTCAAATGACCACATGTAGCCAGAATTCCTTCCATGGTTTGTCGGTCAGACCATCATGTCACCTCCCATCCATCAGTAATGAGCCAGCAGAGGTTTAGACACTTCACCTCCAGACACGGTCCAGCCTTGAATCTGTCACTTCACTCATGGGCGTAGCATGTGAGGAGAATGTAGCATTGTTCTGTCAGCAAGTCGGCACACCAGATCCAGAAAGGTAACCGAACTGCGTCCGCGTCTTGGTACCTAAAAATTATCCTTCTTGTTTCCTCTTCACTGACTTCCTGGGGACCTCTGCTCAGTTCTTGGCATGAAAACCTGTCTATAGGACTCTTCGGGGACTGCTGGGCAGCAGGGAGAAATGGAACGACCTTGCCAGGGCTCCACTGTATACTAGCTCCAGCTGAGTGCTTTCCTAGTAATTAAATAAACCACAGAACACATAATCAGAAAATCTCTAGGTGTAGATCCTGGCTTCCCTTTCTTCCTTCTCAAGCAATCCGGCCTCACAGAATGCTTGCCGTCCTCACAAGCACATATGATCGGAAGGGTAGAGGAAGTGCCTGCTGACTCCTGCTCACTCAGCAGATGCTCTGTTTATCCACATCACAGACGAAGCAGCAGAGTCTCAGTGCAGTTACGACCCGAATCCGTCATGCTGTCACTAAGTTCGGGAGAGGGAGGTCAAATGTTCTTGGCTTCCGGTTCATCACTCCGCCTCTGTTCCATTCCACTGGATCTCCTGTCAGAGGGAAACAAAACAAAAGGCCTAGAAGAACCTGCTCATTGGGGCTTGTCTGCAGGGGTCTCTCATGCAGAACACAGGCCAGAAGCCTCCTGCCTGTGCTTAGGTAGGGTTCTGTAGCTATTTCTGAAGGAGAGATTGGAAATGTTTGAATATAGATGTGTTTGTGTGAGTGTGTGTGTGTGTGTGTGTACAAATGTGCCTGTGTGTGTATCTGCGTGTGGTGTTGTGTACGGCCATGTGTGTGTGCATGCTTTGTCCAGCACAGATAGATGGAGGCGAGGCAGGGCCAGCAGCACAGTGACAAGAAGGAAAGTGAGTGAGGAAAAGCTTCAAGAATGAGTGAGAAAGGCTTTGTCTCCCTCTTCCAAGTGGAAAGCACTGTGTTAGAAACCAACATGTTGAACCTGAAAAGCAAACCAAGAAGAATTTCTAAAACAGTTTCTCTAACAGAGACTTGGGAGAGCCCCAAGGTGGCTTTGGGGAGGTCCGAACTCATTGATCTTGTCACAGAGTAAATCCCGGAGGACATGCAGAGAGAAGGACCGCCTGCAGCCCGTAGGTATAAACGGTATTTGCAGCAACATCTGTATCTTTATCTGTGGTGGTTTTCATTTGGCAAATTGAATTTCTTTCCATGGATTTGCACTTAGAATGAAAGCAAAAGATTTGTCCATCCCTGTCTAAACTGGGAATGGAAGAAACCAGGAATCTGAACTAGGGCCTAATAAAGGTAGAGATGGTACTCACCAGACCTGATGTGGATTTGGGAAGCTGCCAGGGCCTCTCCTCCCATGAAGTGGCAGCAAGCTGCAAGGATCTGGAGCGACCAAGCTGATGAGACATCTGGCAGCTCGTCAAATGTGATTCTCCACAAATCCAGGGGTGAAGAAAGACACCACACTCAAGCACAGGAAACTTTCTTCCTGCTAAGAAGAGCAGGAGAACAGATCATTAAGCACACCTCTTAAGGACTCGGAATGAAAACTCAGCCCAGATAAAAGGCTGGCTTCCCACTGTAGCCTCTTTTCTATCCCTCCATGCATTGAGGAGTTAACGATATTATATGATATCAGGTGTAGTTCAGAAAATGGAGGACTTGCCTTAAGGAATCATAATTATTTAGCTCCAACCTTCTTTAGTATCGTAGCAATGTAAGAAGCCAAAATGTCTAGAATTTAGATTTTTTTTAAACACCATTAAAGATATAAAGGCGTAAAACCATAAAGTGCACAAGGCATGAACTCTAAGTTGTGTGAAGAAAAGGATGTGTAGTTCTGAACTATAATGTGATGAGGAAGGAATTCAGATGGCTTGAGCTTGTGTAAATTGGAAAAACAACTACATTTCTTTATTTTTTCTTTAGAGAATTTTTTTTTTGCTGTTTATTCAGGATATTCATATTGACTTCTTGGCTTTGTTTGTTTTGTCTATTATTTTGTGCTGCTAGGGATTTAACTTCTGGCTGTGTGCATGCTAGGTCAGCATCCTATCACTAAGCTATCCCCTGCCTTGTACTGACTATTATATCAGCACAGTTACACTGTAAAATTCCATTTGTTTAATTCAGTCCTGGGGTGAGTGTTTGAGCACACGCATCTCACTTTATGTAACAGATAGATTATGGAAAAATTTAAAAAGAAGAATTTGGACACAGTACCACAAATGTTTGAGAAAATGTCCCAGTTCAAGGAACTTGAGTTTTCAGCAAATTATTAGATATAAACTATTTTGTAAAAATATCAAAATTTCATAGAAGCATTATCATTCTAAATGTATCTGCTTTTTCCCATACCGAGGCTTCCTACAGCAAGGACGGATTGAGCTTTATCATCTTATTACTTCTGATTGGCTTGATTTTTTTTTTTTGGAAAGTTATACAATTTGTACTGCTAGTGTGAAATCCAAGTATATGGGGCCTGACCCTTTAAGTGAGAAGAGAAGAAATTGGAGGCCTCTGGGGTACACTTCCATGTATTAACTCACTCCTGATTTAAATTTCAGGCTAATAGAATGAAGTCACAGTTGGGTGGAGAGAAGTTTAGTTTCTTGCCAGTCTTTGCAGTTGCTGAGTAAGGAGAGAGAAAGACTAGCTAATCTGCAATGAAAATGTTGTAAGCATGGACAAAACGGTTAAAGTTGCCGCAGTGCACATACATGTACACAGACACACATGCATACCACACCTATTTCATCATTTAGAATATAAGTTAGTTATTTTGAATATACGTTAGTTGTTCATAGCAAGGGCTTCAAAGTCACAGGGAGTTTCTTGATCACACATAAGCAGGCAGTTCAAAACTATCAGGAGTTCTCAACTAGTGCAGAACTCCGGATACTTCCAGATGTTCTCTTCCCCATCACGGTGAAGTGGTGACCATCCTCACGGTTTTAGCACCATCCTCATGGTCTAGATAAGTAACATCAATCATTTCCCTTTCTAAGATGTGCAATAGAAGAAAGACTGTGGAGGGAACTTCAAATTATTATACTTGATCCCCTTTACCCAGCTAATGGAAAACACTTGAATATTTAAAAAGTCACATTCACAGTCTCCATTTCAGTGAGACCCTTTAACTAAAAGAATTTGAGTGAAGGAGGTGTGTATACCTTCCTGAGTTCTGTATCATAAAAGGCAATGTCGTTGCTTTCTCCCACATTCCTGCTACCCTAGACCATGATGTCAAAGTGATGTGGGGGTTTTTTTTGTTTGTGGCTATTCAGATCTGAAATCATTGGATATATAATATCTACACACACACAAACACACACACACACACACACACACATTTTTTTCCTATTGGGCTATGAAGGCATTTTACATAGACAAAGCATCAACAGGAAGAGCTATCTCACCTCTGCCTTTTCATATTTTTGTGCTTGTGTATTAGAATGCAAAGCAGCAGGTCTCCTTCTGGCATTTTCTTTTTTATTTATTTTTTTAAATTTATTTATTATTTTTTATGTGTATGAGTGTACTGTCTGCATGCAGGTCTGTGCACCTGTGTCGTGCAATGCCGCAGAGGTCAGAAGAGGGTGTCAGATTCCCCTGGAACTGGAGTTAAAGACGGTTCTCAGCCGCCATGTGGGTGTTGGGAATCAAACCTGGGTCCTCTGCAAGAGCAGTCGGTGCTCTTAACCGCTGGGCCATCTCTTCAGCCCCTCCTTCTGGCATTTTCATACATACTTGGTTTTGGTTACCCTCCATCCAACCCTGCTCTCCCTTTCCTCTCCACACCCATTCCACACCTAAATCTGCCCAGCCTCCATGTTCATTTAGATCACGTGTGTTCTATTAGGCTTCCTACCGCTTGGCCTTCAAGTCTGTTCTTTCTCGTGGGCCCTTGTCTAGTTTCCTAGCATCTACACTTTCTTACACATCTTACATAGATGTGCATTTACAAAAATTAGAAGCTAGGACCTACAGATGAAAGAGAATGTGCAGCATCTGCCTTTCTGAGCCTGTTACCCACCATCATCTTTTCCAGCTATATCCATTTCCCTTCAAATTGCATAGATTCATTTTTCTTCAAGTTAAACAAGATTTCATTGTATATATGTACCACAGTCTCATTATCCATTCATCTGCTGATGGACAACTTGGCTGGTTCCATGTCCTGGCTTCTATGAATGGAGCAGCAGGACACTAGGAAAGCAGGATATCGGGGCTGGAGAGATGGCCTAGTGGTTAAGAGCGCCGACCACTCTTACAGAGGACCCGGGTTCGATCCCCAGCACCCACATGGCGGCCGAGAACCGTCTGAAACTCCAATTCCAGGAGAACTCCAGTTCCAGGGGAATCAGAGACCCTCTTCTGACCTCCGCAGCATTGCACCACACGGGTGCACAAACTTGCATGCAGACAGTACATTCATACACATACAGAAATAAATAAAAATAAATAAAAAAAAGAAAACAGGATATCTACAAGTAGAAGATGAAATTGGATTCTTACCTCACACCTTATAAAAACAAATTTATTATCTCTAATTTACTTTGAAGCATAAAAGGTAGCTAGCCAGACTTCTACAGAATTATTATACCAACTCCGAAGTTCTATCACACTTTTAGCTAAAAACACTCAGCTCTTTTGTACAATTTGCAAAGTAAGCCAATTTCCAAAATTTTAGACTTCCAGAAAACTCTTACCTGAGAGGAAATTTTTAAGTCAATTAAGCTTGGATGTGTGTTCAAATTATAATAAATCTGGATGTGTTTGAAGTTTGGCTTGCCTACCTGCTTTAAGGGTTACCAGAAAAGATGACAAGACTCTCTTACATATCAGGAAAACTGTCACAGAGAACTATCTAAATTCAGCCCAGCAGAAGTCCTTGTCAGTAGTAGCTCTGAAGAAGAGGGATGCAAGTGTTCACATGACTTGTGGTTATCTAACACTAGTTGATAAAACTAACAGCTTCCAAATCACACTACTTCAGAAAACTAAAGCTTATTTCTGTGGCCAACTTTCATCACAGTGATGTGATGCCTGGGCTCCTAGTGTCTGGTAGCTCATCAGAGTTGGTGCTGCACATTTAGTCAAAGGACAAAGGATGTGGAAAAGTATGGAATGTTGTCTTGCTATTTCATAGTCAATCTTGCCACATTACATCATGTGTACTTGTGTCTTGTTATATAGAAGCCATGAACCTAAATGAAAAGGAATTGTGTTCTGGACAAGGAAGTGGGACCAGACAACTAAGAGCTGGGCTTCACATGCTAGGTAACAGTGCTGTCATACACTTTCTGACCCCTTTGACTACCTGGATAAAGGTGTAACGCCCAAGGTAAGGGGTTCATACCATCTGACAGACACAGAGGAAAAGGGCGATCTTGGCCATGAATTTGCAGTTCCTATGTTTCCCATAATGGTTGAATTGCTGATGCCAAAGCTGCCAGCCTACCCCTTACACCAACACACCGGGCTTTTCCTCAGTTCTGAGAGGAGGGACAGAGAGACTTTCTTCTCCTTAGGCAACAACAGGACAGCCCGAGAACATCTAATGTGTTCTTAGGAAGAGCAGTGCCCCGTCCCTAGGAGCAATTCCCTTCCAAGACCATGAAAAAAGAAGCCTTCCAAGGCAGCCTCTTGTATTGTATCTGAGATGTGACAGCAAACTGTGCTCTTCTGGAACTTGGGCTAGGAGACACAGTAGTGAAGTCAGTATTCTCTACAGTTATACAGTAATCATTCCAGCCATAGGACTCTTCACAGATACTCTGGTTCTCTTCCCATTGATGTGGCAAAATTGTACTTCCCTTCCTAATGCCTCTGAAGTTAGTGGGAGTTGAAGCTTGGCCCAACTAATGAAACGGGAATGGAAGGGACACATCGTTTTCCGTTAGAAACCCGAGGACCCTGTGTTGCTGCTTCGTGCTGCTTCACTTCCTCCCACTCTGCCCCCTAGAGGATGTGCTGATGCACTCAGTACTGGTCACAGCAGCTCTTTTCAAAGCAACTCTGCCTGTCAAGGTCCTTCAGTTACCACAATAGTCAAAGGATGTAGCATGAGCAAAGATTCTTGCTTCTTTCCTGAAGCCACTGAGAATTTGAAGACTGACCTGTACCTAACAGGTGCAGGTCCTGTGCCATTCCTTTTTTTTTTTTTTTTTTTTTTTTTCATTCTGTTTTTTTTTTTTTTTTTTTTTTTTTTTTTTTTTTTTTTTTTTTTTTTTTTTTTTTTCTTAATTTTATTTTTTGTCTTTTCGCGACAAGATCTCCCTGTCATCCACTGTCCTGGAGCTCACTCTGTGACCAGGCTGGCTTGAACTCACACAGATTTGCCTGACTCTGCTTCTGCCTCCCACAGTGTTAGGATTAAAGGCCTTGCACCATCTTATGACTACTGTACTACACAGTTCCAGAAACAGACACGCGGCATCTTTAGGGTTGCAACATTCTTTAATCTTTAAATCAGGAGCAGAAACAACGTTTGGATTTTCTGTGAGTTCCAGGCCAGCCTGGCCTACATAGCAGGTTCCAGGAAAACCAGAGCTAAGTAGTCTCAAAAGAGGGAAGGTCTCAAAAGAGGGAAGGTGGGCAGGAGGGAGAAGGGATAAGTAGAGATAGGGCTGGCTCAGTGGTTAAAGAAAATAGCTTACTGCTCCTGTTAGATCCTTTGGCATCCCCACCAATCTCTCGTCCTCCTGTAAGCACCTTCAAACACTACACACACAACATGCACACACACACACACACACAACACACACACACACAGCACACACCCATGCCACGCGGACAACACATGGCACACTTATAAAATAATAATATTTTAAAAAATCAGAAAATTACTGAAAATACTAGATTACTTTAACTCCACTGTATGACTCTGCAGCATTGTTTTCTTCTCCCTTCCTCCACAAATATAGCCAGTATCTTATTTTGATTTAATAATAGTGATCAATCATTATATCACATACTTATTTCTTAGTTTTGTACATTGTTTAACACCTGGAACTTACTTTTACATCTAAAGTTATGCTTTTTGGTTCACCCATGCTGATCGCGTAGCTGTATTCCATTGACTTTTGCTATACCATTCCATTATATGAATAAACAACAGGAATTTAGCTGTTCTATTAAGTGTCATTTAGAGTTTCCGTTTGAGAGCTCTGCTACTAAACATTACATTAATGACAACATTGTTGTATCAATGCTAGTATACATATGCAATAATCTCCTTAGGGTAGGCATCTAATATTTTCATGTGCTCCACTTTATTTTAGAAGAAATTGTTTTACAAAATGGCTGTGCCAGTTTATAGCAGATGTCACAGCACATCCTCTCCAACACTTGATGCTGTTGCTCTCTTTTTTTTTTAACTCCAATCTGGTGGGTATACAATAGTATCACATTGTGTTTTTAATTTGTATTTTTAAACAATATTTTATTTGTGATTTTTATTTTATGTGTATGAGTGTATTACCTATGTCATACAATGCCCATGGAGGTTGGAAGAGGGTATTAGATCCCCTGGAACTGGAGTCGTGGACAGTTGTTAGCTGCCATGTGGGTTCTGGGAGCCCAAACTCTGTCCTCTGCAAGAGCAGCCAGTGTTCTTAATTGCTAAACCATCTCTCTTGCCCTCTTTAATTTGTATATATATATATTTTTTTTAATTTATTATTTTTTATATGTATGAGTATACTGTCTGCATGTAGGTTGGTGCATCCGTGTTGTGTAATGCTGTGGAGGTCAGAAGAGGGCATCAGATTCCCCTGGAACTGGAGTTAAAGATGGTTCTTAGCCACCATGTGGGTGCTGGGAATCTAACCCACGTCCTCTGCAAGAGGAGTTGGTGCTCTTAACAGCTGAGCCATCTCTCCAGCCCCTAATTTGTATTTTTTAAGGCATGCTTTAATCTTATATGAATTCAAGAAACCAAACTGGAAAATCCGAACAATTCAGCATATCTACCCTAACCAGATAAACGTCACAATTGGGTCCTTCTCAGAGAAGAGGCCAAAAAATTGGGAAAGGTACAATGTTTCATTAGACTTTAGACACCAGAAAACATCAGAGGCCTTGGGCTACTGCTTGTGTTGTAGGTTAAGCAGCTGTTTCTTAAATGGCTCCATTTAGGAGATTACTTTATTATCAAAAGCCATGGGAAAGGCAAACACATTTCAAAGAAATTACAAACATTTCTTTTATCTTTGTAGATAAAGACATTTAGTATTAGTTCTAATGTACTGGCTTAGCTGTGCACAATTTATAGCAGAAGAAGAGTTTGAAACACTTTTGTATAAACAGTCCTAGCTATTTTTTGAAAGTTGCTGAAAGGCTGTTTGATGGTGTCTGGAAGAGGGAGCATCTTGGTGTAAGAGCCAGCTCTGGTTAATATCAGAAATTGTTTCCCACTAGCAAGGCAGCTCCATTAAGCACTGTTCTCATCTCTGCGGCCCTTATTTTTATGTAATGTTTACATCATTGACACCTTATCTTAGTGAATCCCTAATATAAACAGAGGGTGTAATGAGCTCTAATGTATTTTAACAAGATTTTAAAAGACATGGATGGGACAAGGACAACCAGATGGAGTAGAGATTAAAGCAACATTTTACAACGTATCAGTCTCCTGTGACAAGGGCAAGGCCATAATTTATGTCTGGGAGAGAAACAGTCTCCATGTGTTTATTCATATATTAGAATCTGATGGACTCCAAATGCTATCTGACCAGCCAAATCCAGCAACATAGCCTTTTAGTGGAAAATTATAATCCCAAATTATAAACTTGGAAGAGAGACGTGAAAACATACTTGCTCTACTCCGTGGTAGCTATGTACGCATGGGAACTGTGAGTTTCATGAGACAGAGCAGCAACACTTGACAAGTACATCTTTGTAATTTCCCATCTTAATGCGGTTAGAGGTGAACCATCTACAACTGAACCCTTGCCTGCCTCGTTCAGATGAAAGGGTCATTTGAAAATGTGTGCAGTAACCATGTGACCAATTTGGACTCAAGTGGTGGTTGTGGTTTAACTCACATTTCCATAGGTGAGGCTAGGGGGAGTTTTATGAGAAGGTGCCATCGAGGAGCACTGTGGGTCAGAAGTTCTGGGCAGTGCAGAAGCACTGTACAGGCCAGGTCTGGTCTACAGGCTTATCAGGTGCCAATAAAAAGGTACACAAGTTCAGGAGAGGTGTTTCAGACACACAGCAATTAGACTTCACTGCAGCAGGCTAGTGAGAGAGGGATTACTGAATTTGTCTTGCAAAGTCAGATACTTCACAAAAGGATGAGCCAGGGGCAGATTTTAATAGATGAAGAAAAAAAGGAAAGGAATTCTTACCCTTTCTCTCCACAAAGAGTTTGGAAGGCAGCAGGCTCAGGTTCTTATTAAAATACAGATAGTTTTGTTTTAATTAACAAATAATTATATCCATTTATGGGGTGCGATGTGATGTTTGAATGTTTGTACTGTGGAAGATAAAATGGAGTGAACTAATGTAGCCAATTAATTCACTTACTGATTTTTCTTCTCTGCTGATAACATATTTCCTTAACAAGTTTGAAATAGGCATGATATTATGAACTGTAGTGAACAGGTTATATAGTTGGGCTCTGAAATCTGTTCCTCTGGCCTATCTGAAATACACACCTATTAAACAGCCCTCTCAGAGTCTCCCCACCCTCTGCTAACATCAATTACACTCTCTATTTCTTTGAGTTCAACTTGTTCACATTCCACATAGATGTGAACATAACACTCATTTGTCTGTGCCTGGCTTGTTTTATTTAAGATAATGTCCTCTAGATTCATCCAAGTTATCACAAAAGATAAAAAAGATTCCCTTGTTTTTAAGGCACAAAAGTATTCCATTCTCTCTCTCTCTCTCTCTCTCTCTCTCTCTCTCTCTCTCTCTCTCTCCCTCTGTATAATTTTCCTTATCTGTTCATCCATTGGCAGACATGGGTTAACTATATAATATGCTGTTGTGCACGTGAGAGTACAGATGTAAATGTGCATTTCATAGGAGAGGCAGGTGCTGCTGGCAGTGGTCAGGACCTTACTGTGTCTACACAAGAGTCTACCCACAGCAAGGCACAAGACACTCCCTACCATTTGTCACTGATAATTATCTAACCTGGACATCTTACTTTTGTGGTCCCAGAACATAACACCTTTAATAGCTCTGGGTTCAGGAGAATGCAGGAGTTAACATTTGTCATCCTTGGCTTTCTGCTTATAGAGTATTTTCTACCTTTCACCTTCTACCTTTACAATTGACCCTGGCTTTATAGAGCACCTTTATTCACTGCAAGATTGGCCAATGTTTTTGCAGCACAGATATGCTGAGGCTTAGGACCAGAAGAGGCAGCACCTTCTAGAAGGAACATGGATTATAGTGGGCATAAGAACATGGATTATAGTGGGCATAAGTACTCAACTTTTAAAGCATTCTCATAAAAGGAGAAATTTTGGTCTTTGGCTCATAAGCCAGTTCTGCCTATCTAGCCAAGACTCTGAAGTAAATTTTGAGGAGCAACCTGTATTTTTTTTATTGTAGTTTCTAGTATTCAGGCCAATTTAAGTTTTTCTTCAAAATGAACAAAGCTCAACACTCAGGATATTTACAGCTCCCGACTGTGCGGGGTCACCTTCCTTCTTTCTATGGATGGATGGCTGTTCCCAGTGGCTTCCAGACTGCCGTTTTCATCTCTGCTGTGGAAAGCACAGGCTCTCTGGGAGGGGAGACCCATCGTTAAGTGCCTGTCCACCCGGATGGGTGGGCTTCTGGAGAGATTAACCTGCTCTTCTAAAAGAAAAGAATGAGTTTTTTTTTTTTTTATTTATTTCTGTATGTGTATGAATGTACTGTCTGCATGCAAGTTTGTGCACCCGTGTCGTGCAATGCCGCGGAGGTCAGAAGAGGGTCTCGGATCCCCTGGAACTGGAGTTCTCCTGGAATTGGACTTTCAGACGGTTCTCGGCCACCATGTGGGTGCTGGGGATCGAACCCGGGTCCTCTGTAAGAGCGGTCGGTGCTCTTAACCGCTAGGCCATCTCTCCAGCCCAAGAATGAGTTCTTAAGAGGGACCATTTTAATGATCTTTTGCCACAGCTGTACCTTTGTTGGCCAATCATCGTTTCAAGTGCATTGTTTTAGCAAAGCCTTCAAGTTCTTGGAAGGATGAGGTATGTGATTCAGAGAGGTGCTGTTCGAGAAATTGGGGCCAGTGTCCTCAGAGGGTGGGAATATTCTCAGGATCCCAGTACTTAAAACCCAGTCTCTATAAAAGCCATTCATGTAATCTTCTAAACTTCAAAAGTCCAAGAATATTCAACTTGCAGAAATCCCTTTATTTTGATAGTGCTGCTAATAAATATAGTGTATGTGCCTCTGTCTCTTAGTTTCTCTTCTATAAAATGGGAATCATAACAGCGCCTATTTACAGGGTTGTGGTAAGGATTAAGTGAATTCCTAATGTCTGGATCTGAAAAGCACTTCCTGGTGTGCAGTAAATGCAATAGGAAGTCTCCCAGGATCTCAATTCCATAATCTTAGTGACTCAGTAACCCCCCTACCCCCCACTCTACCCATGCCCACTCCTAGTCACTTATAAGGTCATTATCCGTGCTGGTACACTGGAAAGAGCACTGACCAACTGCCAAACAGAAACAATGTATGTGATATAGATAATGCTAAAATATCCTAAAAGTAAAAAGAAGTAAAACCCTAGCTGGCTTGGATCTTACTATGTAGACCAGGTTGGTCTTGCTCTCACAGAGATTTGACTGCCTCTCCCTCTTGAGTGCTGAAATAAAAGGTGTATGTGCTACCATGTCTGGCTTTAAACTAATTTTTAAAAAAAAATTTATGTATATGTGCTTGTGTTTGTTATGGGTTTGTGCAAGAGTAGGCAAGTACCTGGAGAGGGTGTCAGTTCCCCCCTGCAACTGGAGTTACAGGCAGGTACAAGTTGTCCAGTATGGGTGCTGGCCACTGAACTCTGGTCCTCTGCAAGCTCTCTTAAGCACTGGGCCATCTCGCCAGCCCCAATAAAACTAGTTACTAATTGAAAATTTAACCCAATAGATTCCAAATCTTAATCATTTTATCAATATAAACTAAATATAATTTATTACTAAGACTTTTCCCCAGTAAGTCTTCTCAACGTATCTGTTTACACTTACAGCACAGCACAGTAAAGACACTATTTTTACCAGAAATCTCATGTTCAGATTAAAATAAAGTTACCATTGAAAAGGTATATGCCCTTACTCCGGTTGTTACACACATACTTGCAACGTTCCCAGTACTCCAGTAGAGTTTTCCAATAAGCAAGCTGGGTATCAGTTTTTCAGTTACAGGTAAAATTAAATTGTCCATTCAGTTCTCCAGTCATGTTGGCCATGTTTCTAGTGCTCATGAGCCACGTGTGGCTAGAGAGTGACTATTAGGGCAGCACAGATACCTACCACCTACCATTCAATCAAATGGTATTGGAGAAGTTGTTTGGCCAACTTCCTAATTGACAAAAGAAAAAAAAATCTACCACAAATTCTAAGATCACAGGCAATATATACAAAATATGTATGATACTGACCAAAAAGCTATAAAAGGCCTTCAATAGACAGGGACTAATTTTTTACTTAACATCTGATTAAGAAAAAAAATCAAAATACTATTAAATCTAAAGACATATGCAGTGACTCTCCACATACTACTGACAGATTCTTCAATTGTTAACACTTATTATATTTTCATTATTTTATATTTATGTTTCCATTTATTGCCCATCTTACTTTTCCAGGTACTTCAAACTTATTCTCATTAGTATATCTTTACCCCTCAAACCTAATCTAGCACCTGCATCATTAGCCAAGTTCAGTATTTAATGTTGAATCTCCTCCTCTCCCCTCTCCCCCTTCCTCTTCCTTTCTTCTCTTTCCCTTGTGGCCTCTCTTGGTCCTTTCTACTGATTTACTTTGGGGTAACATGTATACAGAGTGGAATGTACACGTGTTAAGTGGCCAGCCATCAGATGAGCACTAGACATGCCCATGCCTGCCTAAGGCAATCTCCATCAAGATAGAGAACATCCATTACCCCAGAGCGCTCTTCTACCTGCTTCTCTTTAATCCAGGTGCCCCTCAGGCAATCATTGTTTTAGATATCTCTCATTGATTAGTTTAGTCTAATCTAGAATGTCACTAAATAGAATCAAATAGTACTTGGCCTCCTGTAGAAGCTTCTTTTACTCAGCATGTTGTTGAGATTCAACTACATGGTTGTATATTTACTCTCTTTTTATTTCTGAGAAGTAATCATGATTATTTGTATTTGTAATCAAGGGAATTCACGACCTGCTCCTTCAAGAGGTCGTCCACTCCATTCTCTTAAAGGTCAAAACCTCCTTATCCTGTCAGCCCAATTTCAGCTTTTGATGATAGCTTGACTCCTTAGTACTAATGAAAATACATTCATATGCCATTTTTTAAATTTACCTACACTTAGGGTCTTCTGAATCTTCTATGAAGAAAATTAAGAAATCTTCCCAATTACTTCAGTCATTCTGCAAACAACACTTTAATTTCATTTAGTTCCTAGTATTATCCATTGATCTGAGAACAATTTCTCATTTTTATTTTTATGTCCTTACTTGGTCATTGAACATCTCCCACATTACTCTGTAAGCTCATCTGGACAACATGATGTCTGTTTTATGTGTGACCCAAACCTAGTGTCTGACAATTAGAAGACTGTTGACAATCTGTGTTGAATAGATGAATATATGAAGGAAGGAACTCACTGAGCACCTTCAATATTGTCTGTGTTATATTTGGGATAGTGGGTAGGTGTGGAAGGTGGCTAGATGCTAGAGTTATTCTCTAATGTCATTTCCATGAGATTTACCTCGGAGGTAAACCAGAGCAATGCACTGACTTCCTTTTGTGCCAGAAGTATAATTTTGAGTTTCTGTCCCCATCTCTTTTCTTATGAGCCAAGTGGAACCAAATGTAGTATTTTCCTTAACACCTAAAATCACTCAGCCTTAGCTGGTCACTTTTCTTATCTCTCAGACCTCTTAGAAGAAAGTAGATTATCTATCTATCTATCTATCTATCTACCTATCTACCTATCTATCATCTATTTATCTCTCATCTTATTGTGTCATATATTATTTTTTAAAATGTCATTTTTATTTTTGTATTTTTGTTCTACCTCTTCCAAGAAGATAGCCAGGGATCTGTGTCTAGTTCCTCTCTCTGGAAGAGCTTGTGATCCAGCACAGCAGAAATGGCTGCTGGCTGATTTGCCTCATAGGCCTGATTTTGCAAAAATACAAGATTCCTACGGATGATGCTCTAGTGATGAAGAGGGACAGAGGTTGGATGAACCTCTAAGAAGCAGAGACACTTTCCCCAGACTGGACAATGGTGGAATGCAGTAAGTGTTGCAGCCACCCGAACCCTCCCATTTGGAGGGAAGCAGGGCACGAGAAGGATGGATGTAAGGTCAGGGTGAGTGTAGACTCCACCAGCACCTCTCAACAGCAGCACTGACTGAAGATCCCAGCTTTACAAGGAAGCCACCAGACAGTTAACCTCCAGTGAAGCTTGCAACACAGGACTTCAACACTCACTCTGATACCTGGAAGGGAGAGGGCCAGCTCCTAATTTCAGGGGAAGCTTCCGGATTCTTTTTAAAAACGTGTATTTTTTAAATTTTATTTATTTTTGTATGTGTATGAATGTTCTGTCTGCATGTAGGTTTGTGCACCCGTGTCGTGCAATGCCGTGGAGGTTAGAAGAGGGTCTCGGATTCCCCTGGAACTGGAGTTCTTCTGGAATTGGAGTTACAGATGGTTCTTAGCTGCCATGTGGGTGCTGGGGATTGAACCCTGGTCCTCTGCAAGAGCAGTCGATGCTCTTAACCACTAGGCTATCTCTCCAGCCCCCAAAACATGTATTTTTTTTACTGACTGGAAAATTTCATACAATGTATGTTGATCATATCTTGCTTCCCTCCCTACCCTCTATCCCACCTTACTATACCCATCTCAATTTATGAACTTCTATTATTATTTGTATTTTTTAAAATGTTATTTATTGTTTTTAATTGAATTTTTGTATATTTCATACATAACATCTCAATCAGTTTTAGTTGCCTTTATACCCCCTTCTCTACTGTAACTCTCCCATAGCACCCCCTCTCCTAGAGTTCATACATTCTGTCATTTGTGTTAAGGCCTATTGTGTCAAATTAATCTCCTGTCCATTCCTCAGTGCAGGTTCAGCCACTGAGCTATAGCCTGTCTGTCCAGAGTCCCTCCCTTAAAGAAGGTCAGTTCTTCCTCACCTAACCATAATCAACCTGGTGATATTTCTTCACCTAAGATTGGGTTCTATTACCCATTTCTGCAGTTCTGTGCTAGGTTTTTGTCTGGTTGAGTTTGCATGGGTCTTGTGCATGC
This sequence comes from Rhizomys pruinosus, assembly GCA_009823505.1. Taxonomy (NCBI): domain Eukaryota; kingdom Metazoa; phylum Chordata; class Mammalia; order Rodentia; family Spalacidae; genus Rhizomys; species Rhizomys pruinosus. The sequence continues at coordinate 3,216,148 of VZQC01014352.1, read as the reverse complement.
TGACACCAAGATTGTAAGTTCAAATGAACAGGGTCTCAGGAGCTTACAAAATTCCATTACCATATGCTTTTGCACCACCTCCTTGGCTCTTAAACTCTTTCCCCTCTTCTACAATGTTCTCAGAGCCCTGGGTGTGTGAAGCTGAATATAGGCGACTTGCCCATGGACCCACACACTGTAGACTCCTAATCTTCATGGTTAGGTCATTTGTGAGTTCCTGGTCCCCTTGTTAAGAGGTTATTTAGTGTCCTCTTGGCCCCTTGTTCTATGTTGTATGAGCCTTAGCTGTACAGGTTGCATTATAGATGAGTTGCTTAGGTTTGAGCAATTCATAGGCAATGTCTGTGTGTGTGTCCAGTTGTGGGACTCTGTAATATTCATCTGGTGCAAAAGAAGCTTCTTTATTGAGTGGTGTCTGGAATATTTGTCTGTAAATATAAGGATGCCTATTTTTTCAGTTAGTAAGATGTTATCTTAGCTTAGGGATGTGACAACCATGGGAATTTCTCTAAGATCTAAGAATTCTCCAGTCATGTGTATCTAGCTATGCTTACAGTACTATGTATGACTTTCCTCAGATTGAGTAGCCTTTAAGGCCAATTAGTTATTTTATGTGTATGAATTAATTGCCTGCATGTGGGTAGATGCATCCACGTCATGAAGTGTCCTCAGGAGTCAGTAGAAGGTGTCAGTAGAAGGTGTCAGATCCCCTGGAACTGAAGTTAAGGGTGGAGCTACCTGCCATGTAGGTACTGAGAATCGAACCTGGGCCTTCTGCAAGGGCAGCTAGTGCTCTTAACCATTGAGCCATCACTCTAGCCCTCGTCATTTGTACTTTTCAAGGCCTATCAAGTTTAATCTGTATTTCCAAGTGCTCTTGGATGTGGTTCTATATTGTGGAGTCTAGTCAACCTACCAGACACCATGCTAGTAAGGAAAATTTTCTCCCAGCATCTATCAATTGCCAATACATTCTTAGTTAGAGCTGGAGCTTTCTGCCTACCTCCTTGACCCACCCTGGGCCACTGTGTGGCTTGGGTTTGCATAGATCTTGTGCATGCTGTCATAAGTGCTGTGAGTTCCTATGTGCAACAACTCTGTGGCATTCAGGAAGCAGTGTCCTTATATTCATCTACTACCTCTGGCTCTGACAATCTTTTGACCTCTTTTCCACAGTGATCCCTGAGCCTTGAAGGAGAGAGTGGGATATAGGTGTCCCACTTAGGTCTGAGCACTCCCAGTCTCTTAATCTCTGCTTGTTGGCAATGTGGTTCTTTGTGTTAATCACCATCATCTGCAAGAGAGGCTTCTTTGGTGAGAGTTGAGAGATATTTTAATCTATGGGTATAATAATAAGTTATTATGAGTCAGTTTTAAATTATGTCTGTTTAGCAGAATGATAATAAGAGTTTCTCCCTTTTGGCCTGTGACCTGTCCACCAGGTTCTTGGTGCTGATAACAGTGTTGGGTATGGGCTTCCTATTGTGAAGCAGGCCTTAAATCCAATTAGAAGGCAGTCTGTTACTCTTACAATGTTCATGCCATTATTACACTAGAGGGCATATTTCACCAAACCTGTTATTGTAGCTCAAAGGGTTCAGACCTGGGTAAAGTTGATTACCTTTCTCTGCCAGTAATATTCATAGCACCTTCTAGCACTATGAAAGCTAGTCCATAGAAATGACACTTCAAGATCAGTACCAGCTTGATTTTTCCTGGTTTTGTTCTGTGAACTCAGGTATGTAATGTCTTTATCAATAGGAGCTTATCATCAAGTACTGGTGGGAAACCAAATGTTATGACAATAACCAGTATTGTTTGAGGATCTGTGGGATCTTTCTGGTCAACATCTATAAAAAAGAGAGTCCACTGTAGGCAATGGCCTTGACATTTACTAGCCTGTGGTATCTCTTAAAGCTTTGGGGGCTGGAGAGATGGCTCAGTGGTTAAGAGCACCAACTGCTCTTGCAGAGGACCAGGATTCCATTCCCAGCAGCCACATGGCGGCTAAGAACCATCTTTGACTCCAGTTCCAGGGGAATTCGATGCTCTCTTCTGACCTCTGTGGCATTGCATGACACAGGTGCACCAACCTACATGCAGACAGTACAATCATTCACGTAAAAAAAATTTTAAAAAAAGCTTTGAATCCCTGTTATACAAGTCCTATTGAAATCTATTATAGAAGCTTCTTTCAATATAGACATATACAATCTAAAAAGAGTTTAAATGTAGTTAAGCTTTCTGATATATATNAAAAGAGAGAATGAAAGAGTAGATAAACAAGCCAGATATCACAAGGAAGAGGTCAAAAGGGAGAAGGGCACACAAAGGGAGAATTAAAAATGGGTTGCATTTCCACTGATATAAATTATTATAAAATAATAAACAAGCCATGTTATAAAAAAAATAAAAAGTCATGAATGACAGACACACACATACACACACACACACACACACACACACACAAACATTCAGGATATAAAGTAAAGATCTGTGCTTAATGTTGTAGTTTTGTATGACTGAAACTCAACTAACTCTCCAAAATGACTTGGCTTAATTGTATTGTGCATGTCTGTTTGCTTGCTTGCTTGATGGGTAGTGATGCTTGATAGTAATAAAATAATTCTCATTAATTCACAAATATAGTCCATAAAATTTAATTTTCTTGCCTTTCTTTCAGCAAAACACTAATTACATTGTAATCAAAACTTTCACATATTTTGTGTTCTACTGATAGCAATGCCAAAATAAGCTCTTTTTCCTTGAAATACATTATTGTGAAGGGTTTTTTCCTCTGATTTTTTTTAAATTTTATTTATTTCTGTATGTGTATGACTGTACTGTCTGCATGCAAGTTTGTGCACCGTGTCGTGCAATGCCGCAGAGGTCAGAAGTGGGTGTCGGATTCCCCTGGAACTGGAGTTCTCCTGGAATTGGAGTTTCAGACAGTTCTCGGCCGCCATGTGGGTGCTGGGGATCGAACCTGGGTCCTCTGTAAGAGTGGTCGGCACTCTTAACCACTAGGCCATCTCTCCAGCCCCTCCTCTGATTTTTATTTAGAGATAAATTTACTCCACTAGTGCACTACTAACTAGACTTGTCAATTCAATTGCACATTGTAGATCACTTTCACTACTGACAATATTCCAAAATATTTTCATCTCAATGTACCTATAAAACCAGTTACTTCACCATCACATAAAGAATATCTAGGGTTAGGAACAGAGAATTTTGGGGCTGGAGAGATGGCCCAGCGGTTAAGAGCACTGACTGCTCTCGCAGAGTACCCAGGTTCAATTCCCAGCACCCATAGGGCAGCTAAGAACCGTCTTTAACTCCAGTTCCAGGGGAATCCAATGCCCTCTTCTGACCTCCAAAGCATTGCACAACACAGGTGCACCAACCTACATGCAGACAGTACACTCATACACATAAAAAATAAAATAAATTTTAAAAAGGAACAGAATTTTAGCTTCTCACATCTTTTCTAGAGTCACAGGTTTAAGAATATTTGGACTTTATTTTTTGTCTTTTTGAGACAGGGTCTCCCTTTAGTCCCAGCTGGCCTAGAGCTCGCTACGTAGACCAGGCTGGCCTTGAACTCACAGAGATCTGCCTGCCTCTGCCTCCCAAATACTGGGATTAAAGACATGTGCCACCATGCCCAGTGAATATTTGGACTACTTAGTTTAAGAGAATGCCCCTCAGAATCCACGCATTGACTTCCAAACATTGGGATGGAAATGCCTCTGCGACCACAAAAATGAGAAAGAAAGTAGATGCTCAGGACAACTGGGAAACGATCTAGTTCATACAGGGCTCCTTTGAGTTCACGCTATCAGAGTACAATGATTTGACAATCTCTTTTCTCTTACCTAAGCACTTCGGCCACTCAAATCTTTTATACAGTCCACAGTGAGTTAGTCGGTGATGCAGTAGCAGCAGTGCACATTTGAGTGGAAGGTGAGGATTAATAAGAATCTTTCTGAAACTGGAAGGTGCTAGTCATAGGAAGGTGCTTAAGAGTAATCTGGTCCCAGCACTGAACACAGGGTTTCAGTCATGGGGTGCCACGGGCACTTCATTCATTTCCTCTCTGTCTTTGTGATGGGTAGAGCTGTCTAAGGTAAGAGGTTAGAGCCGCCAACCTGCCTGGTCTATGCTTAACACTAAGAAAAAGCAAGGAACGGGCTGGAGAGATGGCTTAGCTGTTAAGAGCTCCGACCGCTCTTACAGAGGACCCAGGTTCGATCCCCAGCACCCACATGGCGGCCGAGAACCATCTGAAACTCCAATTCCAGGAGAACTCCAGTTCCAGGGGAATCCGACACCCTCTTCTGACCTCCGCGGCATTGCACGACACGGGTGCACAAACTTGCATTCAGACAGTACATTCATACACATACAAAAAGAAATAAAATTAATTAAAAAAATTAAAAAAGAAAAAAGAAAAGAAAAAGCAAGGAGCATGAACAGAAGGAAGGAGATTAGATGGGAAAAGAAAAATAAGTAAGAGAGGACCTGAGTTTGCTTCCCACATGCTGAAAAATTAAAACCTGACCTTAACAATAACCAAACAACCACAAAGCACTCCTACATTCATGAAAAACTGAAGTTCACCCACATACAGAGAATTTCTACAATATATGCAAATATTTATCTAGATATTTTAACAAAATATACTCTAAACATACATGTTTACACATATACTTAGAGTTGTTCATATTATGCTTTCATTTGTTACATTGTTTTTTTCTATAGCAAATGAGACATTTTCTTCTTTCTGTTTCCTTCAATGTTTTTTGCTGGCATTGAACTCACAGAGATCCACCTGCCTCTGTCTCCCAAGTTCTGTGAGTAAAGGTCTGTACTACCAGGCCCAGATTTTCCTTATGTTTTTATACTTCTTAGTCTCTTTGGCAATGAGTTAGGCAATGCAGGTATAGGCTGGTGAGACAGCAAACACCACACTTATGGTTGATCATTTGAAGAGGAAGAAGGCAAAAACAGATAATTGAGAACAAACACTATCTTCAATTTCCATCGTCTTATGAAAAAGAGATTCCTATATATACAGATATAACCATGAGACATATTACAATGACTCCTTCTTTGAATTAGCTTCTAGAAACCTTCTTGTACTTTTCATTCATCTGCTTGTTCATTAGTGGTCACCACACCTGGTGAATGCTCCTTCAGGAACATGACTCTGTCTTTGGGTTAACTTTTGGATCCAAGGTTTGGGTGTGCTTAACCAAGTGGAGCTAAGATTCTCCAGGATCCTGTAATGAAGCAGGGGACTCTTTTTTAAAGCAAGATGATGTATTTCTTACAAAAACAGATCGAAGTGAGGGAATCTATGACTTCTGCTTATTTTCAGCTTCCAAACACCCCTTGTATGGTGTGTTTGGAAGTAAGTCAAGATGAAGCAGTAAGTCATTATGAAGTTTCTGTTTTATCTAGACACTAAGCACAAGACAAACACTGGTACGTCCCTTTAGGATGAACCAGAGACTAAGGACAGGGTGAGGAAGAAACACATATCACTGCAAGAAACATGGCCAGATGAAAAGCACACCACTTGGCTTCCAAGGGCCTGAGTAACAGGTGCATGAGAATTCAGGCCCCTGAAGAAGGAAGGGCTGACAAATGATCAACAATTCCTCACTCAGCTAAAAGACGTGGACTTTTGACAGAGATGTCAGAGAGTGGCAAGCCACTACTGCTCCTCTCGAACTCTGTGAAGGTACACAAGTCACCTCCAAAGGCTCTTTAGTCTTCCCATAATGGGGATCTTGGAGCAGCTCACAGAGAACTTTTCCTCATGGGAAAAGGTGAGACCACTGACCATGAGCAATGGAGCTGAGGAGTGTAGAACACTTGCTGGGCAGACTTTGGACTAATCATGTGTCTTCTCCAACCCGTGTTTTCCCTGAATTGAAGTTGGATCTATATAGAGTCATGTGTGATTTCATGGTTGAGTGTGGGTTTTGAATATCAAGATGGCCAGAGTGTCACTAGACAGTACAGTTTAGTGGTCCCACTGTCAGGTGTGTGAGGGTGTGAATACTCATGTGTATACATGTGCATGTGTGTGCAGGGTGTAAACACATAGGCTGGAGGGCAACCTCAGGTGTTATTCTTCAAGACCCATCCACCTATAGTTTTTGAGACAGCCTCTCTCTTTGGCCTAGAACTGACCAGTTAGGTTAGGCTTGCTGCTCAGCCAGCCCATCTGCTCGTCTCTGCCCCATGTTTCTTTTCAGCACTAGGGTTCTAAGCCCTTGTCACCTGGCTTTCTTGTATAGGTTCTGGGGATTGAAGTTAGGTCTTCCATGAAAGCATTTTACCCACTACTCTATCTTCCCAGCCCTCAAAATTATTTTAACTGACAAATAGAAATGGCTATTTATGGTGGACATCATTATGGGCTTTTGTTTGTTTGTTTGTTTTTTGTCTTTTTGAGACAGGGTCTCCCTGTAGTTCTGGCTGTCCTGGAATTCGCTATGTAGACCTGGCTGGTCTTGAACTCACAAAGATCCATCTGCCTCTGCCTCGCTAGTGCTAGGATTAAAGGCATGAGCCACCATGCCTGGCAACAGCATTATGTTTTGATGCATGCATGCATTGTAGAATGGCTAGACTAAGTTCAACATATTTTAATTCTTGTGGCCAGAAGACCTCGTCTGTCCTCTTGACAAATCTTAACATATATCATTAACTATAGTTATGGTATAGAATAGATATCTTGAACTTAACTTTTCCTAATTTTTTGTTATACTTTTGTTTTAAGACCAGGTTTTCCTATGTAGTCCAGGATGGCCTCAAAATATTTCTTTGACAGACTTCATTTCCTCTGGGTATAAATGCAGGAGTGGGTGATGAGGTCATAAGGCCATTCTATTTCTCATATCTGGAGGAACCTGTGTACTGTTTTCTATAATGGCTATATTATTGTCTTTTTATAATATTATTTTCCCAACTGAATATGATCATCCTATAATCTCAAAACTTCCGTAGGACTGCAGTATTGTAAAGTGACTACCACTATCGAAAACAGAGAAGGAATAGAATAGAATGCCGATTAGTTGGAAGGATGAGTCATATGCCAACTGGAGATGGGCAGGTCTGGGCCTCTGTGACTCTGCAGAGCTCCACTCCTCCCTACAGAACTCTAGACACGTGCCTGAGCCAGCCATGTAGGATTTGTACTTCTAGAGACATCCTGCCTCCTCCACATATTAGAAAGCAGCTATTTGCTGGGCCCTTTCTTCCTTCTGTCTCTACTTGCTGGCTCAAAACAGACAAGCAGTCCTATCAAGTACACACTAGCTGCCCCCCCACACACGCAAAGACTCAAGGGGAAGCTCCCCCTCTATGGCATGAACCAAACTCCTCTTTATAAGTAGCAGCCCCACAGGCCAGCTTGTTCTGTAACTTGCCGTTCTCAGCGAGCTGCACTAGAATAGAGATGTGTTCATACTTTCCAGTTACCCAGATTGCCACTTCAGAAGGAGAGTGATAGACAAATACACTGCAATCCGTTTATAACATTTTCCCATGTTTAACTTCCAAATTTGAAAGTCTTAAGCACTGCTGCCAGAAGCAAGTTTTTCTAAATGCAGTTTTTTTTTTTTTTTTTTTTTTCTTTCTTGGTCTCTTAGTAAATGGTAACTGAATATTTCCCCCCCTACTGTTTCTTTTCAGAGGCCAAGCATTTTTTTCACTCCCAGTCTGCAATACCATGCCTGGGCTGTCGCCCAAGTGGCTTTCACACCTAAAGTGAGAAAGAATTAAGTGCTTCTGCAGTTGAGAAAAGGTTCTGTCTGCCTTGGAGCTGCAAGGCTCTCTTGACTGAACTATTCCTTTTAGACTCCAAAGCTAAGTGTACTAAGGAGCCTACAACAGTGCCAAGGGAGAAGACCAGCCTGTTATTTCTCTATCTGGAAAACATCTGGGAGGGGCTCGCTGCTGCCCTCTGGATTTCATAAACTCAAAGCTTGACATCTTTTTGTATTTTTTCCCCACAATGACTGTCTAAAGTGGCTGCTGACCATATTTTTATAAGTTAGGAGATGTCCCTTTGCCCCTAATTCAGTAATGACTTTGTCTTAATGGCCTCCCATTAAGAAAACAGGTAAGCTAATATCTGATGATTATTTTCTGGTAGGTGGTTGAGTCTCTTTATAGCTTAGAAGTTTATATTGTCCAACAATCTGTATATAACTCAGACAAAATAAGCTTGCCAAAAGGAAGAAATATATGAATAAATTTGCTTCAAACGTCTTGCTAAACATTTACCTTTTTTAGGTAAATTGTGCTGTGCAAAACAGACCATCTTATACATTCTAGACATTGTTTCTGGACAACCCTTTAGCAAAATGATGGCCTATGCTGCTTTTAGGAGTGTGTTTGTAAGACACCATCAATCATAGTTTTCTGTTATCATGTTTTGTTGTTAAAAGTTGACTGTAAATTTTCAAATCATCATTTCCTTTTAGTGTTTGTTCTTTAAAGCAAGGCTAACAATGTCTTTCACTAGAAATTTGAGCAATTCAACAGGGACCAGCGAGGACACTAAAAACTGGTAAAAAGCAGAGGCCTATATTTGAAACTGAGAAAAGGACAGCCCTGAAAATCATAGAGCAGTCAGTTTAGTTTTCATTCCTGGAAAATACTAGAACAAATCATCAAAAATCAATTTGCAAACACTCATACACTCACAAGAATACTAGATAATGATCAACATTGGTTTGTGAAGTACAGTCTTGTCAGTACATCTAATTTCCTTCTAAAACAGAATGACAGACCCAGTACAGCAGATGTAACAGACTGCATTTTACAATGCTCTTCAGTCTCTCCTGCAAGATATGTTACATCAGCTGATGACTTCAGACCAGCAAATTTAGCAGAGATAGCTGTCTACAAAGCATTGCTCTTGTGTTTCCTCTTGATTTGACAAGTAGAAACTTGGGGAAAAGACTTAGTGCAATGTTTGGGACAGAAGCAAGTAGTTTCTCAGCCCCCTGAAATGCCATTGGCCCCAAGCAGAATCCTGTTACATGTGACATGCTCAATCGATACTTGCTCAATAAAACAATGAACAACATGGCAGTAGTGGCTGAACAAACTGTCACAATTCTGTAATGAATGGCTGGGTAAAGACCCCATGTTGGAGAAGAAACTTGCCCATCCTTTATAAAAAGCCAGCTCTGTGGGGAGCTGAGACAGTATTAAGTAAGGGCTCCACACTGCTTGAGATGAATTTAGTTATAGATTATTTTGACAGGTTCATAAATATGCAGATATGATTATATTACATTTATATAGGAGAAAATCAAGTTACACAAGTTTGAGCTTTATAAATGTGATGTGAAATGCTTAGGACAAGCCATATCTTACTACATTTTGGAATGGGAAATTTTAGAAAGGTTCAGTGATACAGAGGAGCCAGTATACTGAAGGCAGGGCTTGCTGCTACTGGCTTGGTTGCTTATAATTAATGCAACCTTGTTGTAAGACATTTAACTCTGCTTAGCCTTTCATTCCCCTCTATGTTCTCCTAAATCTTATAGAGTTAAAATCAGAAATAAATGGGACTTCATACACATATTCACATATATACAAATATGTGTTTATTTAGGTGACTCTGTATTATTGGCACCTTCCCCAATGTCAGGCCTATTTCAGGTAAAAATAATGTTTCCTCCCTTCTATTCACATGCAGGTAAGTCTAATTAAGCAAGTACCAAATCCTAGACACAGGGACACAACTGTCAGGCTCTCTTCTGGGAGTGACTCCAGTCAGCAATGGCTATCAGATCCCCACCCCACGCCCTTCATCCCCATCATTTCTAGAGTTTAGTTACCAATTTCGTCTAGCATTTTCCCGTAGGTTTCCATGGAGTTGCAGGCTGGCTGCCACACCCTCTCTCTTCGTCCTGGTCTACAGGACTCTTCTTCTTTTCCATGTTCTCATTGTATGACCCAGTCAACTTGGACCTGGAAACCCCAAGAAGTGATCACCCTTGACCACCATCCTACTCTCCAGGAAAAGGTCATTGTAACCTTAGCCAACTATGAGAGAGAGAGAAACGTGCCCTGTTTTTCCTCAAGCACTTTGTTCTGATACAGACCACAAAGCGCCCACACCCTATTGCCTTCTTCCCTCTTAAAAGTCTGCAAAGCTGCCATATTGTTGCTGGCTGTCACGCCAGACCATTGAGCCCTAAAATAAAACCTGAATTATCTTTATCGAGGATACTTTTGCCTGCTGGGGTCTCCCCTCCACATGAACCTAACATCTGGTGCCAACACCCTTCCTGGCCCTGGTCTCCTTGCGCTGGGCGTGGCTGACAGACTCCAACTGGACCACCTTCTGGGTACAGACTCTCTACTGACCATAAATCTGACTTTGTCCAGAGGTACCAGTTTCCCTTACTTGATCCCTCTCCCTCTCCCTCTCCCTCTCCTCCCTCTCCCCCTCTCCCCCTCCCCCTCCCTCTCCCCCTCTCCCCCTCCCTCTCCCCCTCTCCCCCTCTCCCCCTCTTCCCCTCTCCCCCTCTCCAACTGGACCACCTTCTGGGTACAGACTCTCTACTGACCATAAATCTGACTTTGTCCAGAGGTACCAGTTTCCCTTACTTGATCCCTCTCCCCCTCTCCCCCTCTCTCCAGTTTTTCCCTTACTTGATCCCTCTCCCCCTCTCCCCCTCTCCCCCTCCACCGGGTCTTCCCTAGGTCCCAGAGGAACACTCTCTTTCTCTCTGTCCCTTCCTTTCCATGCAGTCTTCCCTAGACTGGAGAGGAACACTCCTTCTTCTGCACGAGGTCTTCCATGCTCTAGCTGGAGAGGAACATGCTCTCTCACATTCTCTCTCTTTTGCAGATGGCAGTTGTCTCTCTCTCTCTGGGTCTCCTGTGGACTCCAAGGTCCTACTCTCAAAAGTTGATCTGGAACACTGGGTACCCACAGCCCTTGGGCTTTTCTTCCCCTTCAGCCAGTGGGATGCCACCGCCCCCCAAGCACTGGAGCACTCATGTGGGAACACTACCAGGCAGGGATGCCTCCTGGGGGGGGGATCACTTCCCCACTCTCTGTGGCCATCTCTGCTTTTCATAATTCCTCCATTACTCCTTCTCATCTTCTGTCTTCTCTCAGGACTCCTGGTCTCTTGCCCTCCCAAGACCTGCTGTCTCATCTCCCTTTTCTACATTTTTATCTGCACTCTCCTTTCTTTTTCTCTTCAAGTATGGCTTCCTCCCAATCCAAGCCTGTCTTTCTGAACTCTTGGAATGCCTTCTCCGCTCCATACAACCTCTAGGACTCTGGGAAACTTAGAAAACAGTGCTTAATCAAGTCTAACTTAATTGGGTTCTGTTCCTAAAGTAAAAAGGGCTGCTATCGACATGTAATCTGTGATACGTGAATCCCACAGGACTTGTACCATGGTGGGAACTGGGCTTATTTTATCATAGAGCTGAGCTTACTAAGGTAGCTCTGTGTGTTGGTCGATATCATGGCTGGGACCACACCAAAAGAGTGACAATCATGTGATCTGGTCTCCATTTTTGTTGATGACATCATAGCCACATGGCTTGATTGCCATATTGGACAGTAACATTTTCAAAATGGCAGTGACCTATGTGACCTTGCCACCCATCTTAACGCAACCACATGGCAACACCCAGGAATTTACAGGTACTAGTAAGGGGATCATGATAACCTGGGAATTCCCTGGATTACAAGCATTTAACGCTGTGTTCTAATCCTCTTGCAATTTATTTATTGTTTTTGTTTTCATCTTGGATTATTGATGGGATTATAGAAAAGCAAGAGAGTACAACTCAGTCTCTAGCGCACAAGTTCAATGCAGGTTTATGTCAGATTAAGGAAGTGATGCTAAGTTTCCACTATGGGAGTTTAAAATTTTATCATTGTTTTGACCTGTTTCTAAATCGGATTATTTTGCATTTTAACTTCTTGTATGGTATAGTTTCTGGCTTTTAAAGATGACTAAAATTTTTACATTGTTTTACATATTTACTGGCTTTTAAAGGAAAATATTTTGGGATTTGACTTTGTTTACATGACATTTACCTAGTTTTTACCTGGTTTTAGAGATGATTTTGGATTTTGACACCTTTTGAATGGTATATTTAAATTTTCCCACTCACTACACATTTATTTCCATGTTTTCTTTCCTAAGTAAGCTAGGATCTCCACGTGTCAGATTCCAGCCTGGCAAGCCCCAACCCCTCCCCACTTCACCCCTTCCTTCACTCTCACCCTCATTAAATTGATGGTAAACCTCAAATCTAAGTCCTTTTCTCTCCAAGTTTTTCCTCTTCATCTACTTCCTATTGTCATCCCAAGCCAAAACCTTTTTAAATGTTTTTTCTAAAACCCTACAAAACTCTTCTATGTACACCAAATAACCTTGTCTTTCCAAACCACTGTCTTCTTCATAATTTCAGCTGTGCCTACTTACAGAAAATCATTATATCAAATTTATTCATTCATATAGTTATGTATGACCATCATTTTCTATATCACTTAAAACCCCTTATAAAGTTATGGTTTTGCATGTTTACATGTGTTAAGATCTAATGTATTTCCATGCAGAGAGATCTCATAAAATTATATTAATTGTCTTCATGTGTTACTTAAAACAATTTTAAGTTGTGGCCATTCAAGTTTTCCATCTTCATTTTTTGTGCTCAAGAATTAGTAGTTTAAATTTTATTATGGCTAATCAAATTATAAATTATTATGTCTAATCAAAATATAAATATTTCAGTACTGCATTCAAAGGCCTTATACATCCAGGTACCTTAAGCATCTTTAAATATCTAGTATTCCACAAAACTCTAAGTACCACTTGTTTATATAAAAATTATATATATATATATATATATATATATATATGCATATGCTTAACTAGAAGTCTCAGGCAATAAAATTTATGCCAAGTGTATTAGTCACTTTTCTGTTGCTGTGAAAAAACCAAAAACCATCATGACCAAGGGAACTTATAAAAGGAAGAGTTTATTTGAGCTTACAATTGATGGTTCCAGGGAATTAGAGTCCATTGTGGTGGGAGGCATGGTGCCAGGAGCTAGAGCAAAAAGTTGAGATTCACATCTTCTAATGAGCCAAGGAAGCCGAGAGAGAGCAACTGGAGCCTGCAAGATTTGTATAACTCATTAAGCCCACCCCCAGTGACATACTTCCTCCAGCATGGACACACCTTCTAAGACCTCCCAAAACAGTGCCACCAACTGGGGACAAAATGTCTAAATACTTGTAGCCTTTGGGGGACATTCTCATTCAGACCACCACACCAAGATATTCTAATTTTTAATCTCACCACACCTTAAGACTTTTTGCTTAAGAGTAGGCATTCCTGAACCTGGTGGCCTGGAACAGCTGAACTCTTAAGAGTCTTTTAAACCAGCCAGGTGTGGTGACCCATGTCTTTAATCCTAGCCTGCCTTTAATCCTGACATGCCTTTAATCCTAGCCTTTGGGAGGCAGAGGCAAGCACATCTCTGTGAGCTCAAGGTCAGCCCAGCTGGTCAACATGGGAAATTCTAGGCCAGCTGGGGTTACAGGGAGTCCCTGTCTCAAAGGAACAAAATAACAAATAAATAAACTATCTTTTGCTACCTATTAGTAATTCTCATCAACAATTAAAGCCAGAAATATTGATCTGGTTTGGATGGAGGTCTTTGGAGCTTGGGAATTTGCAAGGATGGTGCCTGTGCTTCTGTTTCTCTGACTGGAGACCCATTTGGGGTCTAACACTTGGGTCACTTGTGGTGCCACATGGCTCCTCCCTTCTGCATAAGAGACAAGGGACCTACCTGGCCTGGGCCTTGCTGGCCTAGCAGGCTGTCCCCTCTGAACTTGTGTGTTTTGTGCTTGTGTTTTAATCTCTCATAACTTCCAAAGTTCCTCCATGCTACTATGGGGGGGGGGAGAATTAACTGTAGACAACTGTGGGTGAATCAAACTCATGAAAACTATTTATACTTCATGCTTTTGGTATTGTCAGTCTTTAAATGGTCTTTAACAATGAATTGATCTTTATAGTGTATTATTTGGATGTTAAAAGGGAAATGTATTTAAGCTAAAGTTTCAGGTCTCTTATTTGCAATATTCCACAGTCATGCTTCTAGGTTTCCTGTAGTATTAGGAAACTTTGACATCAGATTCTTTTTTTTTCTTTACATCAGAATATTGAATGGACACAGACAAGTATTTGGTCACTGTGCTGGATAGCTTTAGTGTCAACTTGACACACCTGGGTTGAGGGAGCCTCAACTGGGGAATTGACTCCATTGGATTGGCCTGTGGCCACATCTGTGGAGTATTGTCTTGATGGTCGAGCAGTGTGGAAGGGCCCAGCCCACAATGAGTGGTGCCACCTGGGCAGGTAGTTATGTATGGTATAAGAAGGCAGGCTGGGCATGAGCCGGAGTGAGCAAGCCAGTGACCAACATTCCTCCATGGCCTGTACTTCAGCTCCTGCCTCCAGGTTCCTGCCCTGAGTTCCTGTCTTGGGTTCCCTAAGTGATGAACTGTGACCCAGGAGATGTAAGCTGAATAAACCCTTTCCTCCCCAAGTTGGTGTTGGTCAGAGTGTTTTGTCACAGCAATGGAAGACAAACTACGACAGTCACTTATGGCTACTGAAAGATGTTCTTTATGTGTCTCTGCATTATACAAATGTTACTTTTGATATTTCTTTTGACCTAACAAGACTCAAGAGAAGCTAGGTTTTACCTCCCTGAACCAGCAGTATGCAGTCCAGAAGGAGACACTTTGGGTAGGCTTGGTAAAACTTTTCAGCTTATTTCCTGTCTATAGGTACACTTTCTGGAAAACTATAAATAAAGATATGGGGGTCTGGGAATGTAAAGAGACTCCTTCTATTTCTGGTAATAGTCTATGTCTAAGATCTCCCTGAAATTGTTTTAAATCTCTTTCACTGGTTATGCCTAGTTAATCTATCATTTTAAATCTTTCTTCCAGTCAATGCTTTTACAAGGCTGCTTGAGTTTTGTTCAAGCTTTATTTAAATATTATACAGAAATTAAAAGTATCAAGCTGGTATAACTTAACTTTCCAGATGGTTAATGACCATACTTAATGCCCATCCTAATTTAGCCAAAGGTATTTACAGGGAAAACTTTGTTCCTTACCCTCTGAGTGCAACTAAGAACATCTTTTGCAATGTCTTGTAACTGTGAGTCACCTGTATTCTTGTTCAGAGAGGTCATGGAGATACCAGAGGGACTCAAACCAGTGTTCAGTCAATAAAGAGAAAGGTCAACACAGAGGAAAGTCTCCTCATGCTTTGAAGAGAAACCTGGTCAATCAAGACCTGGCTTTGTCCTCACATAGATGGGACTGGTAAAAGGAAAGCCAAAAAGAGCCAGCCTCCACTTCAAAACCTGAGTGACCCCTGAGGACCAGAGCCTCAACTGACCTTGAAAAAAACAAAACTTGGTTAATCTGGGATTTTGCCCAATTCTCTATTGATAACATGTTCCTATTTATTTGCAAAAGTTTATATATAAAATATTAAAACTGCTTATCATATATGTTATAAATATTTCATGTAATTTTATTATTCATGTGTTGCTATGCCCATCTACAACAGTAAATTACAGGTTGAATAATTATGATTCCTATTCCTTAAACAATTTTTAATTCATTTGTATTTATTTTATGTATATGGGTTATTTCACTGCATATATGTTAGGACACCCACCTAATGCAATGGCCACAAAGGCCAGAAGAAGGCTTCAGATTCCCTGAAACTGGAGTTAAAGACAGTTGTTAGCACCATGTGGGTGCTGAGAACAAAATCCAGGTACTAACATTGCTTTTAGAGAATTTTCCAAAGTCATAATAACTAGTAATTGTTAACTATCATTAAGTAACTTGATCAGAACATAATCAACATAATAACAGTTTTTTCAAACCACTGAACACCTCTGCATTTCCCTTCCCATCTCATCCTGTAAAGGAAGAGCAATTCCCCCACCCACTGAGGTCATTACTTTGGCACTGTCCAGTCTTGAAGTCCTTCCATTTTAGCAGCTTTCTTTCTTTCCAGAAGGCCCTCTCTTTCTCCACTGTAACCACAGTGTACAGCTTGATCATCAGGTGATATAACCAGTAGAATTTTCAAGAAGTTCAAGTTTTAAGACTATGAGGTGAACATACAGCTAGAAATGCCCACAAGTGACTCTGAAGACCATTTTGTTTTAGTAATTTGAAGGAAGACAAAAAATATAGGCAAAAGAACTAGATTACAGATTTGTCCTTTGCTGTTGGAGAAAATAATTGAAAAGACCTAAGTTAAAAACCTCTATAGCATTTCCAGCCCTTATGGTGGTTTGAACAGTGAAATTTCTCTCTCAGTTCTGATGGAGTCAGAAATTCAGAAGACTAGCCATAAGGATATGCTTCAGTTTACAATGAATCAGAAAATGGGGTGGGGCTACAGGATTTACCTCCACCCTTACACTGACTGGCCAAAAGCTTAAGTTCCTCCTCACATTAGCATCTACATAGGAGGCTCAGAGCCTGCCCCCCTTGTTCTAGAGTAATTAAGTGTAGAGGGAGACAAGGGGAGGAGAAAGGAGATAATGGGGGTGGGTACAGAAGGATCTATGGTTGAGTTATAATCTACTTAATCTAGTATGCATCATGTCTACTACTGATTCACCACACAAACCTATTCCCAAAGTTCAAAAGGGAGAACCCATGTGCGGGTGTGGGTAGGAGCAGCATGTGAGTGGGTCTAGATTCCCAAGCAGTCTGAGCCCCAAGCCCACAGGTTTTGGCTGCTATCTTTAGATCTGCCCATAAAATTCTCAGGACTCTTTCCAAGTCTCTCCTCCCCTAGAGACAGGGCGCTTTCTTATTCCAGTGCTCCAGTACCAATGGGTATGACAACACTGTTGCCAGGGCCTCATGTTTCTTGGTTCTTGACTTTCACCTTCACTTTCTTTGGGACTTATGTGTATGTCTCAAAGAAAGCTCCTTTCTCTACCCATCATCTCAGACTCACTCTGCCTGTTTCAGAGGGTACCGTCATCCACCCACATTGCTCAAGCCAGCGACCTGGGCCAAAACCTTGACATTAGTATTGGTGGTTGCATACATTCCTATGTACATTTGGTTAGATATGAAGATGTGTTCTGAAAGTTAGAATGAAAATTATTTTGAAATTTACAAAAAAAGTTGCTCAGTTTATGATGTATTAGTTACTTTTCTGTGGCTGTGATAAAATATCATGAACAAATGTTGTAAGATCAGAGAAGTGTTCACCCTTGCCTACCATCCTACACTCTGGGTGGGTGGGGGGTGTAACCTTGGTTGACTTCTCTCTCTGAGAGAGAAACATCCTGTTTTTCTCAAGCTGTTTGTGCTGATAAGGACCACAAAGCTCCTGCGCCCTATTGCCTACTTTCCTAGAGGCCCCACGCCTTATCGCCCTCCATCTTAAAAAGTCTCCCAAGAAGCTATATTGTTGCTCGCTGTCATGCTCCCAAGTCAGACAGCCAACCATGGCACCCTAAAATAAAACCCAAGTAATCTTTAATACTTGAATACTTTTGTGCACAGGAGTCTCCCCTCCATAAGAATCTAACAAAAGTAACTTAAAGAAAAGTTAATTTTAGATTATAGTTCCAGAGGGTAAGATGTACATAATGGCAGGGAAGACAAGGCAATAGGAGCAGGAAAGTTGCTAATCTTGTTCTTTCCACACTCAGGAAGCAAAAGTGGGGCAAACCTATGAACTCTCAAAGCCTATCCCCTAGTGATGGACCTCCTCCAGCAAGGTTCCACCTCCTAAAAGTCCCATGACCTCCTCGAACAGAGCCAACAACTAGGGACCAAGCAGGTGTTCAAACACAAATACATGGGCCTATCAGTTCTCATTCAACCTACTACATCTGAGCCCCTGGATCTCATAGGTTCATAGATGTCTCATAATATAAAATGCATTTAGTCTGAATTCCCAAGTCCCCATAGCTTTTGACAGTACCAACACTCTTCAAAATCCAAAGTCCAAAGACTCTTCTGAAACTCAAAGCAGTGCCTTAACTGTGACCTCCTGAAAAATTAAAAAACAAATTACATACTTCCAACACACAATGGCATAAAATATACATTCCTATTCCAAAAAGGAGGAATGGAGCATAGTGAAGAAAGACTGGACCAAATCAAGATCAAAACACAGTAGGCCAAACATCAAATCCTGTGGGTCCAAGTCTAGTATCTGGGGCTTTGGTTGGAGCTTAGATAGCTCCATCCCTTCAGCTGGGCTGACTGCACCCCTTCAGCTGGGCTGACTGCACCCCTTCAGCTGGGCTGGTTCCACTCCTTGTATGCAGCAATTCTTGACTAATGTCTCATGGCTGTAGCATCTGCAATGTCTTGGGGTCTCCACTGCAACCCTGGTTTCACTTACACAGCCTCAGGCAATAGCCTTTCAGGTCCTCTCTACAGGGACTCTGACCCTGCAATATGTAGTGTGGCCTAAGCGGCTCTCTGAAAGCATCCAGGAAGAATCCACATTCCCTCAAATATTGCATCTTTTTTTGGCTCCAAAGTACTGTGGACAACACTGCCAAATCGAGTTGCCAGGTGGACCATCACTACCTTCAACCACATTTTAACCGCTTTTGTATATTTCCTAGAAGCAGAAAATGCTTTAGGCTCTCTTTTACATGTTGGGAGATTGACTAGGTGAGATCTTGCCCTTTCCTATGAAATGTATTTGTATTTATAATTGGGCAACAATAAATTTTTAATAAATTTAATTTAAATAATAAAATAAATTTAATAAATTCTTTGAGGAATGTTGCAAAAATTGTTGGTTCCTGAAAAAATCTATTAATATTTATAGGAGGCTTTTCTCTTTTGTTTAAAATTTTTTTTTTAATTATTTTATGTGTGTGACTGCTTTGCTAGAATATTTGTTAGTGCACCACATGTGTGCTTGGTGCCTGCCAAGGCTGAAAGAGGATTGGATCCCTTGAAACCATAATTAAGCATGGGTGTTAGCTGCCATGTGGATGCTGAGAACTGAACCTTGGTGCTGGAGTGCTCTTCTCAAGCCTGAGGGTTTTCTTCGGTGACATTAACCTTCTTAATAATTATAGCCTCTCCTTCAACACATTCCCCTGGGGCAATCTTAAGTGCTCCTTTCCTCTTAAGTTGTACATTTTGTATTTATGTCTACTCCACTTGTTCTTTTTCATTTAAGATCTGCACAAGAAGCAAAGTGTAGTAACCATACCACGGACTCAACATGCTGCATTGAAATTTCTTCCCATCAAAGAAAGTAGCATATTAATTTAGCCTCATACTAACTCTAGGACATGGATAGAACACAGACAGATTCTTTGCCAACTCATCACAGGAAGGGCCTCCATGTAGCCCAACTGCTAATAGAGCAGGTTTCCCTCTGAACATCTTGAGTTGTGTCTCCACTTTCCACATTTATCTCAGGCTCCTACTGGAATGGCCCATTAAACTTTGCTTATAGTATTAAATGGCTTTTCCAGCCCAAAGTTACAAAGTCTTTCACATTCATCCCCAAAATGATATGGTTAAGCTCGTCACAGCAACAACTCCAGTGTCTCTGGTGCCAACTTCTGTGTTATTTTTCTACTGCCATGATAAAACACCATGATCAAAAGCAATTTAAGAAGGGCTTTACTTCCACTTATGGTTCCAGAGGGAGAGTCCATAATGGCAGGGAGGGCAGGGCAGCAAGCAAACTTGACATTATGGCATTGATGATCACATAGTATGTGTACTTGGTTAGACTTGAAGATGTGGTCTTTCTTTAAAAATGCCAGAAATTTAAATTTTCTTTTTAAAGCTTTTAAATGTTTCTTCCATCCACTTAAGTTGTTTTAATGTGCATTTCCTTAATTATTAGTGATGTTGAACACTTTTAAAGATGTTTCTCAGCCATCTCTATTTCCCCATTTGTGAATTCTCTACTCAGATCTTTACTCCATCTTTTGAGTGAGTCATTTGTTTTCTTACTCCTTTGTGTTTTGAGTAGTTTATATATTCTGGAAGTTAATGCTCTGTCAGATGAATCAGCAGTGAAGGTTTCCCCCCACTCTGTGGGTTTTCTCTTCACTTCCCTGATTGTTTCTTTTGCTGTACAAAATCTTTTGAGTTTAATAAGGTCCCACTTGTCAATTGTTGACCTTATTTCCTGTGCAGCTGCTTTCTGATTTAGAAAGTCTTTTCCTACACCTATGTCTTGTAAGTTGCTACCAACTTTTTCATCTAACACCTTCAGGGTTTTGGGTTTCAAATTGAGGTCTTTGATCCATTTGGAGTTGATTTTTGTACAAGGTGAGAGGTAGGTGTTTAATTTTGTTCTTTACATGTGGTGATTCAGTTTTGCCAGCACCATTTGCTGAAGATGCTGTCATTCCTCCATTGAGTCTTTTTGGGTGGCTGAAATTGTATGTGCTCAAGTTTGGATCTTCCCCTTTTGTTCCATTGGTCTATGGGTCTATTTTTGTGCCAGTACCAGACTCTTTCTATGACTATAGCCCTGTAGTATAGTTTGATGTCTGGTATAGAAATTCCCCCTGAATTGCTGTTTTCACTCAGGGTTACTTTGGCTATTCAGGGTTTTTTTGTTGTTCCAATATGAACTCAAGGATTTTTTTCCCCAAGCCTGTGAAGAATGTCCTGGGGATTTTAATAGGAATTGCGTTGAATTGGCATGTTAATTTGGATAGAATGGACATTTTTACTATATTAATTTTTCTAATCCATGAGCATGGGAGGTTTTTCATCTTCTGATGTCTTCTTCAATCTCCTTCAGGAGTTCATAAGTTTTGTCATAGAGATCTTTGGTTAGGTTTATTTTATTGTTTTTGAGGCTGTTGTGATTGGGAAGGTCTCCTTGTATTCCTTCTTCAGTTGCTTGTTGCTGGTGTAAAGAAAGGCTACTGATTTTTCTAGGTTAATTTTGTAACCCGCCACTTTACTGAAACTCCTAATTGTTTCTAGGAGTTTTCTGGTAGAGTTTTTAGCATCCCTTAGGTAAACTATCATATCATCTGCAAAAAGGGATAGTTTTACTTCCTCTTTTCCAATTAGTATTCCTTTGATTTCCTTTTCTTGCCTTATTGCCCTAGTCAGTGTTTCAAGCACTATATTGAAGAGGAGTGGTGACAAGGGGCAGCCTTGCTGGGCTTGTACCTTTATGGGGAATCCTTCTAACTTTCTCCATTTAGGATGATGCTGGCTGTGTGTTTCTTGTATATGGCTTTGATTATGTTGAGGAATGATCCTTCCAGTCCAATTCCCTCTAGTACTTTAATCATGAAGGGGTGCTGTATTTTTTTGAAGGCTTTTTCTGCATCAATTGTGATGATCATGTGTTTTTTTTTCCTTCCGTTCACTTCTGTGTTTTATGATGGTTACTGATTTTCCTATGTTGAACCATCCTTGCATCTCTGGAATGAATCTAACTTGATCATGGTGGATGATCTTTTTGATGTGGGTCTGTATACAGTTTGCAAGTATTTTGTTGAGAAGTTTTGTATCTGAGTTCATTACTGAGATGGGTCTGTAGTTCTCTTTTTTTGGTTGCATCCTTGCCTGGTTTTGGCTGGCTTCATAGAAGGAATTAAAACCACTTTAAGGTATCATCTCACCCCCATGAGGCTGGCTAGGATCAAGAAAACAAATGATACCAAATGCTGGAGAGGGTGTGGGGGAAAGAGGAACATTCATCCGCTGCTGGTGGGAATGCAAACTTGTAGAACCACTATGGAAAGCAGTATAGAGAACCCTTAAAAGATTCAAAATGGTATCCCTCATCTGTGGATGCTAGTACCAAGTACCAAGGTGTAAGACAAAATGAGCAATGTTAATGTTATATTC
Organism: Rhizomys pruinosus; assembly: GCA_009823505.1. NCBI lineage: Eukaryota > Metazoa > Chordata > Mammalia > Rodentia > Spalacidae > Rhizomys > Rhizomys pruinosus. The sequence goes on along the minus strand of VZQC01014352.1, from coordinate 3,194,193 downwards.
CTCACGATCTAAAGACGACTGTGCTCTTGTACTGGGAATCCCTACACAGGTTCTAGAGCTGACCTAACACTTATTTTCAGACCTTGGATTTTTAGTATATGATGGAGGGTATGTGTGCATCTTTTAGAGTAATATGGGATTAAAAGATGTGAATCGGGCTGGAGAGATGGCCTAGCGGTTAAGAGCGCCGACCGCTCTTGCAGAGGACCCGGGTTCGATCCCCAGCACCCACATGGCGGCTGAGAACCGTCTAAAGCTCCAATTCCAGGAGAACTCCAGTTCCAGGGGAATCCGAGACCCTCTTCTGACCTCCGCGGCATTGCACGACACGGGTGCACAGACTTGCATGCAGACAGTACATTCATACACATACATAAATAAATAAAATTAATAAAAAAAAATTAAAAGAAGAAAGGAGCAACAACCATGCTGATTAGAATAAAGGAGCGCCAAGCATCCTGAATAAAACAAAGGAGCACCAAGCATCCTGATTAGAAGAAAGGAGCGCCAAGCATCCTGATGACAAGAAAGGAGCACCAAGCGTCCTGATTAGAAGAAAGGAGCACCATGCATCCTGATTACAAGGAAGGAGCACCAAGCATCCTGATGACAAGAAAGGAGCGCCAAGCATTTTGATTACAAAAAGGAGCACGAAGCATCCTGATTACAAGGAAGGAATGCCAAGCATCCTGATGACAAGAAAGGAGCACCAAGCATCCTGATTACAAGAAAGGAGCACCAAGCATCCTGATGACAAGAAAGGAGCACCAAGCATCCTGATTAGAAGAAAGCAGCACCAAGCATCCTGATTACAAGAAAGGAGCACCAAGCATCCTGATTAGAAGAAATGAGCACCAAGCATCCTGATGACAGGCAAGGAGCGCCAAGCATCCTGATGACAAGAAAGGAGCACCAAGCAACCTGATTAAAAGAAAGGAAAAACAAGCATCCTGATTACAAAAAGGAGCACCAAGCATCCTGGTTAGAAGAAAGGAGCACCAAGCATCCTGATTACAAGAAAGGAGCACCAAGCATCCTGATTACAGGAAAGGAGCACCAACAACCCTGATAAGAAGAAAGGGGCACCAAGCATCCTGATGNCCCACCTTCCAGCGGAGGGTGAGGGGTGGTATGTTCAATCAAGTTGATCAAATGAGTGTCCAGACTACATTGCTGTAGTTTCACCATTCACCCCAATCGCAGCCCTTACATTCTACCACGCCCCCTCTTCCACAGATTGTTCCCTAGGCTTAGAAAAGGGGCACAGGTGGATGAGTTCTGTGATGAGATCTTAATTAAAACTGGAAATTCATCTCTGAATTCCCCGGTTCTTCTCTTGGTGGCAGAGAGAACAAGCCTGCTTTATTTAACACAGCTTTGTGATGCTAAGCCCTCAGAGTGCCCCCTAAACTTGAACCATAAGTAAAACGTCTTTGGGCACCCAGAGCAGTGGCACTCAGTATTACCAGTAACCTGTCCTTTGCCTGGAAGCCCACTAATCCTCTGAGCAGAGGCTCTGGTATCTCAGCCCAATTTTAACATGACTGTAAACAATTCTGTTTTAACAGCCATGGTGGGGCCTCTAGGAGCTCATGAATCAAAACCCACAACAGTCATCAAAGGAAAGCTTCCCAGGTGACCCGTCTCTCAAACATGTGCTATATGTGACAAAGAGCCTTTTCAAAAACAAAACAGAAGAAAACAGACAATTTATCAAATGACTAATAGTTTTGAAAGAAAAGCTACCATATTTTTGAAGTTTGGAAGAGGAAGAAAACACAGACACATGTGCCCATACACAGGTGCACATTCATACATACCTGCACACACATGCATATACCTACACATGTAGGTGCACATACCTACACATGCCCACATGTACACACATGCACAAAGACATACATTTTCCACCAGAAAATTTGCTGTTTTTAATGTGCATTTTATACGCTTTCATCAATAGGAAAGTGTATGGCTTTTAATAATACCACCCCCTGCTTCGTCACGTTGGTTTTAATCATCTCTCAGAGTCAAGGACATTGTCTGTGGTTGATCCTAAACTTTCTTTTTTTAAAGTGTGACTTGTTTGGGCATAGTAGAAAAGTAATCTTCAGTAGCTGGTGTGAGGAGGTGAAGACAGCACATGTGGGAGTGAGGTGATACAAGAGGAAGTGAAGGACCACTAGCAACTTCAGTGGTCACTGAGGCCCCAGGGGCGCATGCAGACCAGGGCAGAAGCCAGTGGTGCCAGAGTGGGCCTTGCACAGGCAAGCTGCCATCGATTCCTTCACCTCTTAAAGCTGGGGCCTAAGGTGCAGAATGGTCTAAAATCCCTTCTCTTAAATTCCAAAATTAAAAATTCAAAGATAACTAGTTCTTCCTGATGAGGAACAAAGGCAGCCTGAAGTGAGCTGCCCATCCCTGGTCAGTACACACTCTGCCGTGGAACCACTGGCTGGAGAATGGATGCACCATATTATCTTTTTTAGCTTTTTTGTTGTTGTTGATACTTTTTTTTTGTCTTTTCCAGACAGGGTCTCCCTGTAGCCCTAGCTGTCCTGGAACTCACTCTGTAGACCAGGCTGGCCTTGAACTCACAAAGATCTGCCTGCCTCTGCCTCCCAAGTGCTAGGATTAAAGGCATGTGCCACCACGCCGGGCTGTTGTTGTTGATACTTTAACAAAAAAAAATTTTTTTTTAATTTTATTTCTGTATGTGTATGAATGTACTGTCTGCATGCAGGTTTGTGCACCTGTGTCGTGCAATGCCGTGGAAGTCAGAAGAGGGTGTCGGATTCCCCTGGAACTGGAGTTCTCCTGGAATTGGAGTTTCAGACGGTTCTCGGCTGCCATGTGAGTGCTGGGGATCGAACCCAGGTCCTCTGTAAGAGCGGTCGGTGCTCTTAACCACTAGGCCATCTCTCCAGCCCCATAGACAGGTCTCATGTAACCCAGATTGGCCTTGAACTCAGTTTGCTGAAGTTGGACTCAAAACTCCTGATCTTCCTGTCTTGACTTCCGGAGTGCTGGGATTACAGGCCTGTGTCACCATGCCCTGTCCATATTTATTATTATTCTTTACCACCTAAAGCGATCTGTATTCTTGAATGCTTATGGGCCTGAAACTTCCAAAGGCAGTTGGAGAACCCATACCTGGATCTCAGAGGGTTAGGATGGTGAGAGAAATGAGCTCAGGTGACTGATGGGGATCATGGTCAGAGGTGAGTGCATCTCCCCATACTTCTACTCACAGCCCATTTAAAGAACTCCCCAAAAGCTCAGGCCAGACATTTACCTTATCTTATTCTCCTTTGCAAGTTTGTGGTCAGGTGGAGTTTAAGAGTTTTACCAACCTTATGGCATGTAATTAATAAGGTATACCGCCATTCTCTACAGCTTATGCTTTTATAAAATCTTGGGGACAGAATGGCATTCTAACAAACACAAAATGCCTTGAGGTGAACTGCTGCCGGAGTCCGAAGGAACCCAGCAGGTTGGTGGGTCCACTCATAACAGGCTGAACAAAAAAACAGATGTCTGCCAAATCTGGGCCAAGCACCTCGGGCAGGGCCTGTCCACGTGAAAGCCAAGGTGACCCAATATAGGGCCACACTTCAGGAATTACAGCAAAATCCTTTCACATGTCATCACTGCAGTCACTGCTAACTTAATTCACTCTGGGCTCTGTGGGGTTGGTGTTGAAGACTACTGCTCAGAATAGAGCCAGTGAACCAAGAACCTTGCTCCAGACCACCTCAACCTTCTTGTGTCTAGAACATCTCGTCTGCCCAAACTCTGGGGCCACCAAATTCACATGTACACAGATTGTCCTGGAACTCTCAGTGCTACTAGAAAAAAAGAAATTAGCTCAACTCACACTTTCTGACTTGAAATAGATAGGGCTAGGTTACCAGGCGTGGCAGATTCTTTTTAAGACAGAGAGTGGAAGTATCTAGTAAAGACTGGCAAATGTAAGAGTGATCTATGATGAACTGAAGGGCTTTTCAGGTTGTGTGGCTCTCTGAGTTAAAGCCAGTTCACTGGCATGAAACAGGGCAACGTGCAATGTGGCAGAAGCCTCTTGAATCCCCCTCTTCCCATTTCTGGTCCAATCCTGCTGTGCTAGGGACAATTCTGGACTGCAAACCAGGAAACCTGGGCTCCCAGCCCCCTGCCATCCAGGCTGGATGGTAAATCTCTTCTCTTCTGATCCAACAGGATTGTAGCACTCCCCTCTTTGTTCTGGGTCTATGGAATCAAATGGAGCCCCTGTACTCACAGCTTTCCTCTAGACTAAGGCTAGTCTCACAAGAATTCTCTGTAGGGCAAATACTAAGGTCCCAGGTGAGAGAATTCCCTGGTGCTGGGACAGGCAAGCCAGAGCCCAGCTGTCCTGCTAACTCCAATCTGAGGTCCCCAATCCAGTCAAACCTGCAGCTGAAACCTCAGCTCCCCTCATGTCAATACTGCTGTCTAAACTCCCTGAGACCTTCTGCTGTGCTCAGGTCACTGAAAAATAAGCCATTTTCCACAGTCACTATGTAATATACTAGAATCCAAAGGAAAAGAAATGTAATTAGTTCCAAACAAAAGAGGCAACTGTATGCTGTGTTCAACTACTGATGCACCCAAAGGAACCCGAGGCACTGCAGGACCCAGAGGTCGCTGCTGGATCTCTAAGCTGTTAGCCCCCAAACACCAATATATTGAAGAGTTCACATTTTCTGGAATGATCATTGTAATCTTCCCAACTACTAAGTCAATGTTGCACAAGAAATCAGAAAACTAATGTCCGTACAGCTGCCAGAAATCAGTGAAGAAATAGCCTAGTTTGACGTTCTGTTTTCAGGGCAGTGTCAGTTCAAGGAGGTTCACAGAGGCACCTAGGAAGCAGCTGAGAAGCCAGGCTGCCCTGGGCACCACATCTGTCCAGAATGCCATCCTCTTGGTTAACAAGAATTTTGTGATCTGTGAGATGGTGTGAAGCTCACGTTTCTAGACAGCATTAGCTGTTTAAGTCCCAGCACTTGTAAGTGTTGCAGGTGCATACATCTCAGCTAGACCTTCCTCAGATCACCGACCATCAAGCCGCCCTGCCAAACACTGACTCAAGGTCTTCCAAAGGCCTTGATGGCTCTACCTCCCTCCCTGGACGCTTTCAGGGATCTGCTGGCTACTGTTCTCCCACTGGAACTCAGTTTCCCCTGGTCTCAGACCCACCTTCACTGTTCTTTAGACTCTGCAAGACCATACATGCAGCAAAATTTATGCAAAAGCAACGAATGTATTTAAAAAATTACCCCTTTTTAAATCTGTTTTGGAGCTGGGGATTAGACCACAGGGCTGAATATATGCTAAGTGCTTGCCCTACCACTGAGCCGTATCCCAAGTCCCTAAAAATTCCAAAGCTTCTGTGCACATTAAGCCAGGCCTCAGGTGTGTGTGTGTGTGTACATACTTCCATTACTCTCCAGACCCAATTCAGCAAATATGACTTGTTATGGCTTGACTCTGGAAATGTCTCCCCACAGGATCATGATTTAAGTGCTTATTCCTCAACTGGTGGCATTATTTTGAGAGGCCTGTCAGAAGTAGGCCACCAGAGGAGACTCTGGATGCTATACCTGCCACTGGTAGCACTCTGTGATCTCTGCTTCCCAGTCAAGTACTGGCCTGCTGTTACAGTCACTGCTGTCACAAAGCCTTCTCTGCAATGCTGGGCTGAAATGTCTCTGCAACGGTGCACTCAAACAAATCTCTTTCCTTGTTTTCATCAGAGATTTTGTCACAGAAGATAGGAAATGTAGCTAACAATTATTAAAAGCCCACTCCCAGCCTAGAGGAGTACCCCACTGGTGGGAAGGGGAAATGAAGCTCTCAGCATGACCCTCAGGAGATACCCCTCTATGAAGGACTGCCATTTTCTCTAGGGTGGTTTACAAAGCCAGCTCCTTTTTTTGTGCCTTTCTTGGTTAACCGCACCTCATGCTTCCGAGAACTCATAAGACACATTTTCTGGTATGTACAGATCTGCTTTCCCTTTTGTCTTTATCTTTGGAATAGCTCAAGCCTCTGGATGTAGAACCTTCCACCTTGTATTTTCTAGGTTATTTACTCAGTGGCCTTGATGGAGTTGCACACTATCCTGTGGTGGAGCAAAGCTCATGGTACCCCTCTGTATTTATGGCTTCTGGTCTAAATGTGTATGTCTAAAAGTATGGCTGGAATCCACGATTCAATACCCAGAGCCAGGTCTCCTATGGCTATCACTGTAGACCACCCTGGGGACCCCAAATCCCAGGATGTGAATGCTAAAAATCTGTAATGAAGTTCCTTCTCAGCTGCTTAGTCCTTTGGTTTTTTTTTTTTGTTGTTGTTGTTGTTTGTTTTTAAAAAGACAAGTTCTCTCTATGTAACCCCAGCTGGACGGGAACTCACTATGTGGACCTGGCTGGCCTTGATCTCACAGAGATCAGCCTGCCTCTGGCTCTAGACTGCGAAGATTGAAAGCATGTGACATTACACCTGGCCCATATTCCACTTTTGATGACAGCTGGGAGACATTCCTCTTTAATGCCCCCTTAGTGTTTCAACATTAGGCCCAATAAAATGCTCTTCTTCTTAGCTAAGTCTTTATAATAGGTACATCTAGGCCCAAGATGCTTCCAAAGCTGTCTGTATGTTAGATAGGTTCCCCAAACAAAATGGCTGGCAATGGTCTATCCCTGTCAACTCTGAAAGGCACAGTAGTTCCAAAGAACATTCAGAAAGGGGCAACACTGCACAAATCTGTGAGGTCTAGTATAATAGTTGTTAGCTACATGTGGCTACTGAGCATCTGGAATGTAGGGAATGCTATGGCAAAGTGGATTTCTAATTGTAATTCATTTTAAGGTAAGTCTAAACAGCTGCAAGTGGCTAGTGTAACTAGGATGAACAGTACAAGTCTCAATGGATCAAATATCAACAGTGATGGACAGCTTCTGGATAGCAGCCTCTCAGCAAAGCAGGGCAGGCCCGCTAAGTCTCTGGTAAATTTTCTCGAATATCTCAGGTGGGGAAACAAAATGAGATTAGAAACAATTCAAAGCCCACACTACTTAATCTGCCTTGAATAGAACTAATGACTTTTAATATATGGAGCAGCACAAAGAAACTAGTCAGTAGAACAAAGAATTAGAAAAATAAGCATACTACAAGTTATTTATGTTTAATGCTTAAAAGTCTGAATGCACAAACAATCTACCATCATAGAAGTACCGGTGGTCATTACAATGCATTAGAACTATGTACAATGCACAGTTTAGTATCAAAATCTTTCTACACTGTAGAGTTTTACGAAACTGTTAATGACATCAAACACTAAGCACTTAAGACACCATTTTGTTTTGCTACCACACAAAGAACGTCAATGGACAGTCCATTTCAACTTGCAGCATCCATCCATTTCTAGTATGAAATTAAGTGATTTTCTACTTATACAATAAAGTTTTATCTACACAGTTCTTTTGATTTTGATCCATAGCAGCAAAGGCACTGTACATCAGCAGATCCACAGACTTAAAGGAGTTTTTTTTTTTTAAAGCATTCAAACAAAAAAATAATAAAAAAAGGAGTCACATATTATAGTTTAACAGCAACAACAACAACATAAAAGATAACACAATGTTTCTGGCACAATGGCACAGCCTGTGTCCATTTCATCCAACTAAGGGACATCCAACTAAGACACGGAAAGAACCAGAGGTAAAGAAAGCAAGTCTTCCTCCCAAGAGAGTTTATTCTTGTGGCGTTCAGAGGGCAGGCTCTGTGAGCCGCCTCTGCTGGCCTTGTTTTGTGAAAGACTTGCCTTGCACAGCAGCAGGCAGGCGGCATTCCCGTACCTGCAGCTCCCAAAGAGCATGCCACAAAACAGCCTGCCACTTCTCACAGCAACACAATCGCCCAGACACACGTCTCCCTTTGCCAGGAAACTTGGCAAAAATATCCAGAAGAGATTAAGTTCTCTCTTTGAGGCCCAGTTTAATTTGTTCATCTATCTATAATACAATAAAAAAGGGAATTAAAAACATTACAAAGATACTTGTCAACAAGTCAAGAAAAAAAAAAAAAGGAAGAACATCCAATTATTTTATCAATTATAATCTAAAGTTATAGATATATTGGTTAAAGTTGCCCAAATAAGACTCAAAGGAATAGCACTTGGCCTGTCATGTTCTACTTGTTCAGCCAAATTTCCAAATATCTACTTTGATGTAAGTAGAAAACAAAACAAAACAACCTTATAACAGCACAGCAACATATTGCTTCCATGTGTAGTTATACATTTCACATCTCTATACAGTCAATAGTCTACATTTAGTGACATTTTAAATCAATTATTTTAAACCTTCCTTTCCCCTTCTTTACCAAAAGGGGTCGGGGAGGGCATCAAATACAACGCACCTTCATTACCAATGCAGGAGCAGACAGCTTTATTTAGTCAGTCATTGTTAGAAAGCCTTCTTTAAACAAAATAAATATATTACAGCTATGATACATAATTAAAGATTCCTTTTCACTGTTAGATATGCTTATTCCATGTTCTTCCAAATAGATAGCTGAAGATTTGGTATCACAGGTTCTTAATGAGTATTCACAATTCAACAGCAAGGAGGAAGTGGGTTACAGAAGGGTTTAAACTCCACAACTGCAATGAGTACTTGAAATCCTTGGTTTTAGATGCGAGAGGGAGAGAACAAAAAAGTACACAGCGCAAAGTGCTACAAGGAAGAGGAGTCCAGTTTGCATGGAGATTTGTCCTTAATAAATAACTTCATAAACCGTGGCCTTCTTGTCCCCAGAGCCAGTGACAATGTATTTGTCATCCACAGAGATGTCACAGCTAAGCACCGATGAGGATTCTTTGGACTAGGACAGAAACATATCAAGAATTTTAAATACAGGCACTGAGAAGGACTGAAAAGACACAAGTGCAGCGTGCTCCATGCGAGATGGGAGTAACAGAGTTCAAGTCAAGTTAAATGTAGAAAGTACTCTTGAAAGAGATGGAAAATGTGAAAAACAGTCCTAGCAAAAAGCCTAATGTTTCTAGAGTAAAAACATAAAGCCGCCATGTACGAGGAGTTCAGTAGGTGGAAAGAGAAATTCATGCTACCAAGGGGGAGAAGCAGAAAAGGGAGGGGCTAAAAAAAAAAAAAAGATCCATACAGAATTCAAACCAGGATTCGGAAGAATATTCTGAACTTACCATTTGAAACCATATATGTAAAACAAGTACCTAACACTACCTGCTTCTCAAACTTCTTTACTATAAATAAAATTCACAACCCAGCATACTTATGTATATATAGAATAACTATGTTTAGCATAATGAAAAACACTCTCTTTAATAGTCTTCTTTCATTTGCTTAAAAAAGTGTTGGCTGGAACCATCTAAAAGGCTGTGAAAACTCCTGTGTTAAAGTATAAACTTCATGACAGTAAAATGTGATATTGTATTCTCTATTTGGGATCCTACTGTATTATCTACTCTATGATGACTTAATGACAGTTGGTCAAAGAAAACGGCCATTCTGTCAAATTATTACTAAAAGAGGGACATTTGAAAAGAATATTCTAAATACAAAATCACCCTCCTCAGCCTGCAAACCAATAAGGCCCATCTCAACACGGAGGTCAGGAACAGAACTGTCTTTCTTAGCCTGCAAACCAGCAAGGTCCACCCCAAGGCCACCCTCTCTCCCACAAAAAAACTTCAATGGACATATAAATAAATGACCTGTGCACCTTCCCCCCTGGTTAATCAACATGGTCCAACACAAACAGAATAAGAAGATGGTAATTTTCTGAAAGTTATGGCACTGGAACAGTGTTGTCCAAAGTGTATCTTCCATATTCCAATAAAATTATCAATGTGTTGAAAAATACAGATTAAGATAGGAAGTCATTAATTTGCCTATGAAATTCCCACATGCCTTTAAGAGAGGTGATATTCTGTGTGTATGATGCTTGTACCATCTGTACAGCTTTTACAAATAATTTCACAAACTACAGAAAATTCCACTCTGTGATTAGGAAAAATGAATTTATAAGAGCAATCTAGGCCTACCAGAATTTTATAGAACATTCTTTGGGCATGGGGGGTGGGGGGAAGGAACTGACAAAACACAATGCTCAGGTTTTAAATGTTAAAAACTACACAAACACAAAAATATCACATCTAAACTTAAAAAGGAATTGAAGCATGGGTGATCCAAGTGCTGTTGACAGTGGGCTTGAAAAATACTGCAGAAGACCCTAGCTCCATGGCTTATGCCTGTGCCAACTTCCCTAGGGTAGGTTCTCGCTCAGCATTATGGGAATGATGCTGCAGCTGGGGTACTACTTATCAGGATGCAGGAAGACCACATGGCTGAACCTGTATAGGGAGTGCACAACACCTGACCACTAAGCAAGCAAGGTTACCTGGAATATGCTGGCTCCATAAGGTGTCCTCCAAGCATTCAGAAGGTTGTCCTTTCCAGTGCTTACAAACCACTTGCCTACAAGGAGAAGTTTGTGTTACTTTGTTATGTACCTGAGATTTACTTAATAGAGCTCATTTCCTTTAAACCAAATAAGAATATCTTTTAATTCAAAAATAAAGCCACCCCCTTCTTCTGGATTTTCATGAGTCACTGACTGTTATCATAGGGATAAAGCAGATTAAGGCCAGCAAATTACAGTGTGTAAGGGACACCTGTGTGAATAAGGAAGCAATGTAATTCTGAAGAGGGATACATTAATGAACTGCAACTTGGAATGAGTCAACAGAAGGACAGAAGCAATAATTCTGGTTGACAGAAATTGAACAAAATGTGCCTGCTTACCACAGTGGGCAAACTTGAGCGACAGCACACAGCTCTCGTGGAGATGCAGCTGGTATTTGTCTGGCTTGGTGACATGTAATACTTCCACATTGCTGTTCTCCATCCCCACTGCAAGCCACTCTCCAGTTGGGCAGTAGCCCAGAGAAAAGATCTAGAATGAAAACAGGAGACAGTGGCTGTAGAGGACAAGGTCTTGTTAACCAGGAAGTACACGCCAATTATGGAGGACATGTATAGGAAGAAACCAGGTCCAACAGGTGATCTCCAAGGACCCACATTCAAACGAGGCACTTCTTTTATAGTAGTCCACCTTGCCAGCACACAGAACACACCTGTGAGGTGAAGTCATGCTGTTGTAGCTGCCTCCCTTCGCGGAGGTCCCAGGACCTGACCGTGTTGTCCAAACCGCCTGTCCAGAGCTTGGTGCCATCATTAGAAATGTCAATACAGCTGGCTCCGTCTGTGTGGCCCTGGAATTGCCTAAAAATTTGAAAATGGAAGGAAAACCCTTGAAAAGTTAGTGTTTCCTTAACTCCATTGGGAACTTTTTGATGACCACTTTCAGTGATCGGGTTTCACCTATAGTTGTCATTTTAGTTTATGTTGTCTAGTTACTCAAAATAATAGTAAAACATATGCCTGTGGCTGGTTGTGTAGGAGGAAAAGGCCATGCTCTCACGGAATGCCCAGTGGAGGGACACTCAGAGTGGTCCACTGCCCAGGGACACTCTTGGTAAAATCTACCTGAGACATGATGGAAAGAGGAGCTCCAAGTGGGTCCTCATCTGAACCCTAAAGCCAGGAGAATGACAATTATTTTGTTTTCCGAATTGTATTCAGAGTATAGGCCTTCAAAGCAAGACACAAACAGCCAAGAGCTCTTCTCTCTGCATGCGTACCTTGGCTCAAGTTCCCAACCTCTCACACTCATTCCCAGATCATATTGTTCATATTTACAAATATACAGCTGTGCTGTGCCTCTTTGTCCTTAAATATGAGGTGCATTTCAGCAAAAGCAGGAACCCAACAAGCACTGGGCCCTTGGCATGTGCTAAACAGGCATTTGGTGGAGTGACATGGACAGAACCTAAGCTAGCACCACACACTGCAGGCCTTCTCAGTGAGGAGCCAGGGACAATGATGGTTTGTTAGCAGACACAGATGGCAAATTACAAAGTCTAATGAACCAATGGTGCTCCGGGAACCCCGTGTATATTAATTATGTCAAACTGACCTGTGCCTAAAAAAAATTAATGCTTAGTACATACAAATCAAAAAAGAAAACCCCGTATTTCATTAAATATAATATGGAAGCAAAATTTTACATTTATAATTTGTTTCTGTCATCTTAAATGTACCTGGTCTTAACATTTTTTTTGTTTTTAATTTTTTTTTTTTTTTATTTTTATTTTTATATGTATGAATGTATTGTCTGCATGCAGGTTTGCGCACCCGTGTCGTGCGATGCCGCGGAGGTCAGAAGAGGGTCTCGGATTCCCCTGGAACTGGAGTTCTCCTGGAACCGGAGTCGCAGACGGTTCTCAGCCGCCATGTGGGTACTGGGGATCGAACCCGGGTCCTCTGCAAGAGCGGTCGGCGCTCTTAACCGCTAGGCCATCCCTCCAGCCCTAACATTTTTTTTTTTATAAAGTAGTTATATTCCAGACAGACAGACAGACAGACACACACACACAGAGCATTCAAACAGTGGTGCAATTATTTTCTCCTTATAACCTAGAAGTGGGATCTACTGTACTCACCTCACCAGGGTCTGGTTGTGCAGGTCCCACACTGCAATGTTGCCATCACTGCAGCACGAGAAGCAGACCTTGGAGTCTGGGCTGATGGCCAGAGCATAGCAGGCCGGGGCTGAGGATGTCAGCTCTGCCTTGATGCGGGGGGTGGGAGCTGCCAGGTCCCAGATGGACAGAGTACTGGCTTCCCCTCCAACAATTAAGGTGCGACCATCAGGGAGCAATCTGCAGGAACGGATGTAGTTATCTCTGTTCTGTAGAGACAAAAGACATCACAAGATTACTCAGGAGGAAAGGAAAACAGCATTAACATGAGAGCAGAAATCCATAAAAGTATTGTGTTTCCTTCTGGTTTAATGAGCCATTTATACTTATGACAATGATAAAGTAGATTAATGCTACAAAATTACATGAAATTAAGGAAGTACTTAAGCTGGATCTATAAAATTTAGTACTGAGGTATTTAATCTTAATTAGCACCAAAATGCAAAGATCTAGACCCACTCCCACCACCAAGTTAACCAACTGTGGGTGTCGTTTGCAGGCACAGATCTGCAGACGTGCATATATACCACTGCAAGAGTGACCACGCTGGACTATTTAGCCCTGAAGCCCTCATGTACTCTGCTGTAGCTGAAGGGTCCTAGTATTACAGCCACAGTGGTGGTAGGGGTTACAGACACTGGCTGTCAGCTTCTTTAGGCATGACTAAAGTACCCTGGGTTCAGTGAAGAGCCATCGACAGGAGGCAAGGCTCAACCAAGGGTATTCACTGACAGAAAATTTCTCCCAGTTCATGAGGTTATGAAAATCTTACATACATTTTACATTTAATTATATTAAATTAAATGATATACTAAAAGATTCTGCTTGCATAAAAGAAAACTAAGTTAAAATTTCCTATGCACGTTAAGGACAAATGGCAATATACCAGCTAGGAGGACTTCTCTTGATAGCCAAATGAACGGCTTACATGAGAAGGTTCTCAGGTATAATCTGTAGAAACCAGGTGAACACTCTTAATCTTCTTAAACCCTTCTATCATTTTGGAAAACAAGTGATTTATCTTTGACCCTGGGGACAGGGTGAATGCAGACTGTACAGGTGCCTGTACCACAAAGAACCGGGGCACTCTGAGAAAGAACTCGAGCTACCCTGTTAGGACTGCTGTATTTCTCCTTCCAGCTGAATCTTGGCCAACCCCAGTCACTCACCAGACAGTCCAGCTGAGAGACAGGGCTCTTGTTGCCAGGGTGGCTGATGTCCCAGACCTTTACACAGCCCTTGCCTCCTGTGTACACGTGCCTCGTGGGGTTGCTGATGGTTACTGCACATACCACCTCCCCATGGTTGAGGGTATTGATCTGGCGAGCATGTCGGGGAATTCCGGGTCCAATGAGGGCGTCAGGGGGAAAGGGAACAGGCTGCATCTGGCCATCAGCACTGACGTGAAAGGAGTATGCTCTAAGGCAAGCGAGGGGAAAACAACAAAAGGGTAATGTAGAAAGCATTGTTTTTTTGTTTTCTCTCGAGACAGGATCTCATGTATCCCAGGTTGGCCTCAAACTCACTATCTAGTCAAGGATGACCCTGAATTTCTAATCCTCTTGTCTCTACTTCCCAAGTGCTATGATTACATGCACGACCCCAACAAGCCTAGTCAATGTGGTACTGGGTATCAAACCCAGGGTTTCCTGCATGCTAGGAAAGTAACTGCTAAGCTATGTCCCTAGAAAATGTTACTAAACCACTCAGTATAATGAAAAGAGACAGACAACTTCAGTGTCACTTGAAATGTGTAAACAAGTAAAATGAGCCTGGTATGGCAAAATAGCATGAGCTTCAAAGTTATGAATCTACATTTATAACCAAGTATCAGGCTGTCTGTTTAATAGCTGCTATATGACATTAGTGGCTACCTAGGCTCTCTGAACATAATTCTAACTTCTAAAAGGGAGAGAGCAAGTCTGCGCCTCACAGAGAACAAAATAGGATAGATGAAATCAAGTACAGTGCCCATTCTTTCATGGGTGCTCTAAACTTTCACTGCTTTGTATTCTAGGGGTGGTTCTATGACCTATAATTAAATTTTACTTATTGGTCAATTTGCTATCAAATGAATTATTAATGGAGATGAGTAAAATAAGGTTACAATTTTTCTGAGTTGTGAGCTAAAAAAGAAAAATTTACAAGACTCTAAGGAGGTGTTCAAAGTCTGTAAGTGAAAATATTGAGATAGCAGACGTGCATAAAAACAAAAAATGTTTTAAGGTCTTGATCAGAATCAAGAATCACAAATCTTAGAAAATCCCAAAGGAAAGAGAATTTGAAGGAGTCCTGTGTAATGGCCCCAAGGACCACCCAAGTGTGTGACAGTTCTGTTTCCAGTTCTGAAAAGCCCTGTGGCATGAAAACATTTGGAACTGAAACTGAAGAGTCAGCAAGGGAATGAATGATAAGCCAGGTTGTAGGAATGCAGGTCAACCTTTGGGTGGAAAGAGATGCAAGGTGGCAGATGGGAGGAAGAGCTGGGCCTATTTTGGTGGCTAGTAGGGACTACAGCCAATTTGGGGAATTATGTGCCAAACCAAGATAACAGCACTTGTGGGTGCATGAAGGCCAAAAGCCTGGACCAAAGCTCTGGGATGACCAGAATCAAGCGAACATAGTTTATGGGTTCTTACCCCCTAAATCTAGGTTGATCAAATTTAGAAAAATTTAGCCCACCATTGAAGACATGATGAAGCTGCTGACCACAAAGTTGGAAAGCTAGAAAGCCAGTAGATAAGGTGGTATTTCTTGGATCAAACTGATAGGACTCACAAATTGACAGAACCACACTGAATGTATGATCTCAAAAGAGAGACCTTGTACAGTGATAGTGTTTAGAACAGGAGTTGTAACTCACAGGGCCTCATGGGTGAAGGAAGGCAGGGCTATCCTAGATGGGATGCTTGGTTTCTGGAAGTGAGTTTGGGGCGATGAGACCTTTTTTGTGAGTCTCTGTATATGGGAAGCTGAAGTAGAGTTGGGGAGACAGATGTTCACTAGTGATATCAAGTCTTTAGGGGAGACTGAGAAAGAGATGAAAATCATGTTTGGCAGAATGCATGAGCTCTGGTGGGGTCGGGGGTAGGGAGGGGACACGGGCCTAGATTTGATTAGTAACATAATCTTGTACAAATATATTAAAAGTCTTTAGGGGAACCCCATCAAGGTAGAAACAAATCGCAGAAGTTTGAAAGAAGCAGGGTTTTTCACAAAAGCCAGAGAAACCCAACTCTGCAAGAAACTGAAGGAAGGGACCCAGACACTAGAGCCTGAATCCACAACCACTTACCTGTACCTTAGAGGTTGTGAGACAAATGAGAGGGTACCCTCCCCCCTCAGTGGGATTCAGAGGCAAGGGTGACTTTGGGAAAGTCAGGTTCTAGTTCAGGCTAGTAAAGAAGGCTGGAGGAAGATGACTGAGAAAAAGGCTAATTGATTTAGCAATTAAGAATTCATGAAACCTAAATCTTAGAAGAGAAAGGAGGTTATTTCAAGTTCAGCTGGTCTGATATATTCTTAATGACAATTTCTTCGAAAAGCTATCCCCACCCGAAAGCTCACTAAATGGGTTTTAAAGAACTCTGAGAATTTAAATAGTTAAGAAACCAGGCACATGCTTTCCTTCAAGGTCTTCAGTAAGACATTTGTCAACTTAAAAATGCTCTGTGAGTACTTCCTATGTGATCTTCTAAAGCCCAACTTCATGGAAGTCATAATGGAAGTGTCTGCTATCAATGCATATTTAATTCAATTCAGGAATAGAAATATTTTCGCACATGCTGATTATCGGAAAAGCAGGCTTCGGCTCAGGTTTGTTGGGGAAGCGCGGTGGCTCCATTCACAGTGGCAGAGGAAACTTGTACTTTTAGTTGGTTGTGATTTGTCAAGACTGAAGAAAGGATCCTAGTACGAGGCTCAGAAACAAAGAGAAACAAACAAGCTGTAATCCTACAGTGGTTCAACTGGGACGGTCCTTAGACCAAGGTGGCCACCGCTTCTTTAAGCACACCTACCGTGCTAGTACTCCTGTGGCCTCAAGGCCTCAGCTGAGGGCAAGCTTCAGCTCATCTACCCGTCTCTGCTGGCTACTTTATGCAACGGAGTATAGCACTGTAGAAAGGACAGCACTCTTCCCTAAAGACCTTCCATCTAGTATTCGGTTCACATGGAACTTGGATGCACTTGAGTAGTTATTTGATGAATCCCATGAACTTGATGTTTAGTCACCAATAAAACAGACCTGACTTTCACCTTCAGATACATTAGCATTCTTGGTCAATAGAACCTGTTAGTCAGTCAACCGCTATTTGCAGAACACACACAAATATGCAGAATTTTATGGTAATTGATATTTATATCTTCAACTCTCAAGGAACTCAAAGTCTAATTTGCCTTGTTTCCCTTATTAATCAGCCAAATATTTACTGAGCAACTTGGCTAAGGAGCCAGTATTGTCTGATGAAACTGGGATGCTTAGGATAGAGTCTGTGGTAAAATTAATTATAGAAGGAAGAACCTTGAGTTTTATGCAGTGGATGGAAAACAAGGTAAGAGTGACAGTCAGTCAGGGATTGAACACTGAGGGGCAGGTGAAACGAGGAGGGAAAAACCACAAAGGAGATTAACAGGGTAATAAGTAATTGTAATAAGTAATTGTTCATTTAGTCAATGAACAAACACTGTGAACACCAAGCATCAAGTAGGTACAGCTATGGCACCAAGTGATACGTCTATGACTGAAGAGCCACATTCCCGTAGAGAGAAGCAGACAATGGCTACAAAAAGTTGGGCATGACTGTCTCCTCTCTATTATCAGAGAGCTCAGGAGTCAGAAGCAACAGGATTACAAGTTCAAGGCCAGCCTGGTTTACATAGTAAAACTATTTACAAAAAAAGGTAGGGAAAGAAAAAGACAACAGAGAGGAAAGGAGAGAGGGATGCTATTTGAAGATAAGAGCTATCAGGGCAGAACACTCTGTTGAGATGGCATCTGATAGAGACAGGAAGAGTGACCATGAGTCACAGAAAAGCTTGCTGCAAGAACAGTATGAACAAATGCCTGACAGTCCAGCTGCCAGGGTATCCTCTGGAGGAGACTTCAGCAGCTACTTAGGGTCAAGTCTGAGTAACACTGGGAACTGGAGATGCAGCAGTGTTTGGCATAGTATCAGAGTAGGCACTAATCAAAAACTGAAGATGAAAGACATTCACTTATGACTAACAAGGCAAGGATGCTTCTTCACAAGATGGGAGGGAAAATTATTTGGAATTTTAAAAAAGGAGCTAATGCTACTTTAAAGTTACCCTAACTGCAAAGGTCAATGTGATTTAAAGAGAACTATGCTTATGTAGTAAGTGAAAGTGAATTTATCCTGAAATCTAGAATGTGGAAGGGTGGGCTACACAAGATTAGAATATAGAAGAGGAGGCTGGAAGAGGTACGCTGTGCTGAGTCGGTATCACTGCAGGGAGTGTGAACACATTCCAAATGCTCACTCACAGCACAGAAGCCAAGCGAGCACACTACCTTTTCTGGAAAACAGACCCAAGCAGAAGACGGTCCTTGCTGCTTTCCAGTCTCTGAAGTTTAGCATGCCTGTTCCCTACAGGTTCAAACTCTGAGCTCTAAATCTGCACATAAACACCACACTTTCTGAGCAACAACTGCCTTAGAATCAATCAGTAACAGACAGGGAGAGCACTAGCCCCAACTGCTGAAGCTGCCTTCGTGATATACATTTTTATATTAAAGTTTGATTTTAAACTAAACACACAAAACTCTATCTTACTATGCCTGGTCTTAAACTAAGAGAAAATGAAATATGCTTCATAAGGAAGAAAGTAAGACTACACCCCCATCTCCAACACTGCTCTGCAGTGCCCAGATTCTGAAAGGTAAGCACAGGGCTAGGGCTTGGGTTACAAGGGATACAAAAGGGATGAAAGATACTCACGGTTTTCCTCCTGGAATGCCTGTCAGATTTGGCGGTATTGCTGGCACACGCATATGATGGTGTGGATCAAATCCCACCTAGAATTTTTTCCATGCAAGACAACAAACACAAACAGATTCACTTGCTTTATTTTGTGCAATATCACACCTAAAACCTGGGAAAATGAATCTTTTGAAAATAAGATTCTAGAGACACATATAAAGTGACAGGATGTTTAGGATTTAACGGTTATATATTCAGGGATGAAACATAAAAATTATACTAGTGACTACTGAAATTTATGATAGAAACAAAGAACTTATTGTATTTATTATATTATGTGGTCCAATTCTGTAGTCTGAAAGGTCAAAACTCCCAATTTTGAAAACTCATAAGCTTGCCAGGCATGGTGGCACATGCTTTTAATTCCCTCACTCAGGAGGCAGAAGCAGGCATAGATCTATGTGAGATCAAGGACAGACTGATCTACATAGTGAGTTCTAGGCCAGCTGGGGCTACAAGGAGACCTTTTCTCAAACAAACAAACAAAAAAGTTATAAGCTTTTTGTCTTCTTCCAAAAGAAGATAGATCAAGACAAAATTATGTATATAGCTTACTACACAAATACATGTAGATCCTTCCACAAATAGCTTGTTTTATACAAGCTACATTTAAAATAACACATGAAGTGCTCTCAAATCCTCTTTTATAATAAAAGCAGGGAAGCATACCACTGGTGATCTTCCATAGGCAGCTGCGGCTGCGGCTGCTGCGGCTGCTGCACTCATCTGAGGAGAGATGTTGTGCAGTCCAGCATAGGCAGCTCCAGGGCTAGTCAGCTCTCCATTCATCCCGGCATGGGGCACGATCCCAAATGGGGTTGGATATGGACAAGGTACAGCCATCGGAGTTCTCAGGCTGGATGCTGAAGAGAGAACCAAGAGCGTGAGAAACAAGAGCAAAGACAGCCTTACATTTGTTAGAAACATAATCCACAGTCTGCTCAACCCCTTCGATCCCAGCACTTGGGAAGGAGAGGCATGCAGATCTCTGTGAGACTGAGGCCAGCCTAGTCTACATAGTGAGTTCCAGGCCAACTGCTGCTACAGGGAACCTATCTCAAAAAGTGGAAAACAAACAAAAAAAAAGATCACTCAACCCTTCAGATTTGTTCATTCATTCACTCCATTTTACCAAACGTTTTCTCTGTGCTAGACATGGGTAATGCTAGATGATAGGTTTGGAGTACTTAACTTTTCTAATAGCTAATCAATGCTGGTCATTACTAATTTTAACAGACTGTACTTTTAATCATTTTAAATTCTTTAAAAACAGGATCACAAAGATAACAGCAATTTTTTTTCTTACTAACCCAGTGGGTCCACTCCTGGTGGCTTTCCGGGTACAGGCCTCAATCCGGGAGTGGAGTTACTGCCAGGGGTAGGCGCATCAGTTCGTGGAGTAGGGGTATTGGACTTTGAAACAGGAGTAGTAGATTTTTCATTCTAATAAGAAATGGAATGTAGTAGCTATGAGAACATGATTTTAACAATTACATTATTATTAAAAAGGAGAAATTGGAAGAGTTTCTTCAGCTTGTATTATTTCTTGCATCAATTACAAAGAGCTAGCAAAAATCAAAGACTATAGTTCAGGAAAACATAAACTGAATCTGACTCATGTAGATCATTTCTAGGAAACTGGTCTCAGTTAGAAGGCACAGAAACACACTAAGCATGGAATCTGGACTACGGGCCACATATTTTAAATCGGACTCTTAGCAGAACGTTCATATTCCTAAGAGGCTCCCTAGCTGACATGCCCCATCAGAAAACACCTAAGCATAAGTCATCATAGAGACCCTAGAAAGGAGGAGCCATGAAAAGAAAACCAGAGTCCCAGAAGAAAGCGTGTGAGGGGAAATCCCAAACGTAATCTAGCCTTCCGTATACCCTATAGGTGCTTCTGGATTGGCACATGAATTACAGGATTTGACTTGCAGTTCATTTGTGAACTCAAAAGGTCATTTGAAAACTGAATTTGGGGTTTTAAAAGTAGAAATAACCTTTAAGGAAAAAGATGTACCACCCATAAATGTACTAGAGGTATGGGGAGATCACCCTGAGGTGAGTTCAGTTTGACATTTGTGTTTTGACTCAAGGCATACTTTTTTAAGTGACAAGTTACTTCTTAGGCAGGAAGGGAAATTGCTACTGTACGTAGTTTGGTAATTCAAATGAAGCGAACAACCGCAAAACAAGTCCACCCCAGACCATAGGCAATAAAACCATCTTCTGAATTCCAATGTTTACTTTTCAACTTCACTAAGAAGTTTCAAGTATTTTATCCATCTCGCCTGACCTTATAGAAAAACTCAGGAATTATGTAGTTCATCAACTTTTCTGCTTCAAAACTATGTGCTAAATTAAACTTATATTAACACATATACACATCAATTGGAAGTCTTCAAGTCCTACAAAAAATTCCACAAAGAAAAAGATCAAGAAAAAAAAATCAACAAGAAGCCCAGCTGCCGTGGAAGCAGCAGTTCTGAAGGGTGGAGTCGCTTACAAGGCCGAGCTCTTTGGACTTGGAGGAGGGAGTACTGCTGGAAGATGCAGCCGAGGCGGGGCTGATCGGGGCATCCTTCTTGAGGAGCCGTGTCTTGTCCAGGCCATTCTCCCGAGGGGAATGTGCGGGACTCCCTCGAGGGGAAGAGGGATCCTACAAAAGAACAGCAGGTAGTGAGGCTAAACTCACATGGCATGGGTGTCTCTGAGGACATTCTAACTGAAAGCGGTTAGTAACTTAGAAGTACAAAATGTTCCAGAATGGATATCAAGACTAACTGAAATTGCTAAAGGAAACATTGGTATAGCGGTCAAATACTATTTGCAGTATTCATTCATTTCAAACAAAACAAAAAAACCCAAATTCCACCAATCTACAAGGAACATCAATAAGATCAGCAGGTTGCTGATACCTGGCATGCATTTCTAAACTGCACTTGACAGAAAACAGCAATGTTAAAAGGCCCAGGAGTGTATAAAGTCAGTAATAATTTTCCATATAAATATTTAGGATACTAGTTTTTATTATAGTTTTACAACAGCAGTAAAGTTAAGCTAGCCATACACATACCTCATTGGATACATCGACAACCAAGTTGTCATCACTCTTCTCACCATCACTGTCCTGCATAGACAATTGAAAAGCATTATCTCCTGCCCCAGCAAAATGCAAGCAAACTGCAACAAAACATAGTTTAAGCTAGATGCATGACACCACACTAGTACCTATGTGTGACAAGAAACTATATCAAACAGAATTAAACAGTTTAAAAGGTGCTACTTTCTTTATTCTTCATGGTGATGTTATGAGCTGGATAATAATCTTGTTTTCTGGTTTTGAGAAATGAGGGCAAAGGCTTGCTTACCACTCTAGAATGAGGGTGCAAAGCTGCATGCACATCTACAATCTATAGGTGGCAGGGCACAGTTCTGTCAGTGTCTTAAAATCAGGGCTGGAGAGATGGCTCAGTGGTTAAGAGCACCAACTGCTCTTGCAGAGGACCCAGGTTCAGGCTAAGAACCATCTTTAGGATCGGGGATCTCCCAAGACCACCTGAAGCACAGGAAGGAGCATCAAAGTGGATTCTTTGGGGAACCTTCAGAACAAAAAGGGAAGAGTGAGAAAGCCTAGATAGAGCTTAGAGAAGTTAACACTATAAGCAAGGAGTAAAGGAGAAAAACAAATCAATCAATCAAACAATGAAGGTATCAGAAGGAGGCAAGCAAAGCAAGCCTTCATCACAGTGAAGAGGCATTTGGGATTCACATTAGAATATAGGCAAGGAGAAGCCCATATGCCAGGGACACAAAGAAGAGACAGCATGGGAAAGGTGCAGGATAATCCCACACCAAGTTCTACCAACCCCATGGAAGATTCCTACAGTGGGATCCCCCTGGGGATGGCTCAGGACATAGATATCAGAAGTACAATTGTGAACATACTTAAAGAAGTACAAGATTATAAAGAGCAAATCAAAGAATTAAGAAAAGAGAACGAAGAACTCATCAAGAAGGACCTAGAGAGAGAGAATGACAAACTCCAGAAGGAACTGGAAACACTGAAAAGATCCCATGCTGAAAAACAAAAGAAAACCAACCAGTGAAGCAAAGAGCAATAGGAAGAGATTGAGAAGCTTAAAAAGAAAGTGGAAATACTAAAGAAATCAGAAGAGGAAATGAAAAAGGAAATCAAACATTCATCCAATCAAGAGGAAAGAATGGGAAAAGCCTCAGAAGCAGAACAAAGAATATCAGACCTGGAAGATAACACAGAACAACTAAAAACCACAAGGAAAGATTATGAAAAATTTAAAAATAGACAAAAGTGGAACAACCAGGACCTGTGGGACACTATGAAAAGATCAAACCTCCCAAATCATAGGGATAGAGGAAGGAGAAGAATCCCAAGAGAATGGTATTGGTTAGATCTTCAACAGAATAGACAAACCAATACAAATACAAGAAGCACATAGAACTCCAAACAGACAAGATCAGAAAAGAAACTCTCCATGCCACATCACAGTCAAAATGCTACAAACTCAAAACAAAGACAAAATCCTTAAAGCCACAAGAGAAAAACAACAAGTGACCTATAAGGGGAAACCTATCAGAATTACAACTGACTTCTCAATACAAACTATGAAAGCAAGAAGAATGTGGAGTAAAGCATTCCCAGTGTTAAAGGACAATAGATGCCAACCCAGGTTACTATACCCAGCAAAAATGTCAATTATAGTTGAAGGAGAGAGAAAAACCTTCCATGACATAAACAAGATAAAGTAATACATGCGCTGAAAACCAACCCTTCAGCGAATACTTGAGGCAATTCAAATGACAGAAGAAAGGAGGAACCACCCCCAGGCACCTAAGAGAAATCAATAAAAGCATAACTACAGAAGTAGAAACCTAAACCAAAACCGCAAATGGATAATAAGGCAAAAGGAAGCAACACAAACCTATCAGTCATAACCTTAAATATTAATGGACTATAATTCCCCAATCAAAAGACATAGACTGGGAGACTGGATTAGGAAACAGAACCCATCGATATGCTGTCTACAAGAAACACATCTTACCTTCAAGGACAGGCACCACATTAAAGTGAAAGGATGGAAAAAAATATTCCAAGCAAACAGTACCAAAAAGAAAGCAGGTGTTGCTATTTTAATATCACACAAAATAGACTTCAAAGTAAAAGAAATCAGAAGAGACAAAGAAGGCCATTACATTTTTATCAAAGGAACAATTCACCAAGAAGATTTCACAATTATGAATATATATGCCCCAAATTCTGGTGCACCAAACTTTATAAAGACAATTCTCCAGGACCCCAGCACACTCATAGTGGGAGATTTCAATACCCCACTGAGTCCTTTGGATAGGTCAACAGGACAAATAATAAACAGAGAGACATCTGAACTGAACGATATGATACACCAAATGGACCTCATAGACCTCTACCGAACATTCCATCCTAATACCAGAGAATACACTTTCTACTCAGCACCCCACGGAACATTCTCCAAAATCGACCACATCCTGGGACACAGAAGAAACCTCTACAAATACAAAAAGATTGAAATAATTTCATGCATCCTGTCAGACCACAGTGCAATGAAGCTCAACATCAACACCAGGACAAGCCCTCCTGCCTACAAGAACACATGGAGACTAAACAACACACTCTTGAATAATGAATGGGTCAAGGAAGAGATAAAGAAAGAAATAAAAACATTCCTGGAACTGAATGACAATGACAATACAACACAACAAAACTTATGGGATACCTTAAAAGCAGTCCTAAGAGGGAAATTTATAGCCCTGGGTGCCTACATTAGAAAAACAGAAAGAGCACAAGTGAATGATCTAACACTACAGCTAAAAGCACTTGAGAGGCAACAACAGATGAACCCTAAACGCAACAGACAGGAAGAAATAACAAAAATCAGAGCAGAAATCAATGAAATAGAAACAAAGAAAACAATACAAAAAATCAATGAAGCCAAAAGTTGGTTCTTTGAAAGAATAAACAAGATAGACAGACCTCTAGCCCAGTTAACAAAAAGAAAGAAGGAACAACTCCAAATCAATACAATCTGTGATGAAAAGGGAAATATCACAACGGACAAGGAAAAGATCAAGAAAATTATATGGGAATATTACAAGAACCTATATTCTACCAAGTTTGAAAATCTAGAAGAAATGGATGAATATCTGAAATCTTGGGAATCACCAAAGCTTGGCCAAGAGGAGACCAGCAGCTTAAACAGACCCATAACATATGAAGAAATAGAGGATGTAGTAAGAAGCCTCCCAACTAAAAAAAGCCCAGGCCCAGACGGTTTCACAGCAGAATTCTATAAAACATTTCAAAAAGACCTACAACCATTATTTCTGAAACTGTTTAGAAGTATACAATCAGAGGGAATTCTCCCAAATTCCTTCTATGAAGCCAACATCACTCTATTACCAAAACCAGGCAAAGATCCAACTAAAAAGGAGAATTATAGACCCATCTCCCTCATGAACACAGATGCCAAAATTCTAAACAGAATACTGGCAAATCGCATACAGACCCACATCAAGAAGATCATCCATCATGACCAAGTTGGATTCATACCAGAGATGCAGGGATGGTTCAACATACGAAAATCAATAAACATCATCAAACACATAAACGGAATCAAAGACAAAAACCACACCATCATCTCAATTGATGCTGAAAAAGCCTTTGACAAAATCCAGCATCCCTTCATGCTTAAAGTCCTAGAAGGAATTGGATTGGAGGGATCATTCCTCAATGTAATCAAAGCCATATACAGGAAACCCACAGCCAATATCATCCTAAATGGGGAAATGACGGAAACATTCCCTTTAAAGGTAGGAACTCGGCAAGGCTGCCCCCTATCACCACTCCTCTTCAATATAGTGCTTGAAACACTTGCTAGAGCAATAAGGCAAGAAAAGGATATTAAAGGAGTACTAATTGGAAAAGAGGAAGTCAAACTATCCCTATTTGCTGATGATATGATTGTTTACTTAAGGGATGCAAAAAACTCCACCAGAAAACTCCTAGAAACGATTAACAGCTTCAGCAAAGTGGCAGGATACAAAATTAACCTTAAAAAATCAATGGCCTTTCTTTACACCAAGAACAAGCAACTGGAGAAAGAATTCAAAGAGACCTTCCCACTCACAATAGCCTCAAAAACAATAAGATACCTAGGAACAAACCTAACCAAAGACACCAAAGATCTCTACAACAAAAATTTTAAACCCTTAAAGAAAGAAATTGAAGAAGACATCAGAAGATGGAAAAACCTCCCATGCTCATGGATTGGGAAAATTAACATTGTAAAAATGTCCATTTTACCAAAACTCTTGTATAGATTTAATGCAATCCCAATCAAAATCCCCAAGAGTTTCTTCACAGGTTTGGAAAAAAAAGTCCTTAAATTCATTTGGAAAAACAAAAGACCCCGAATAGCCAAAACAACCCTGAGTGAAAAGAGCTACACAGGGGGGATCTCTATACCAGACTTCAAACTATACTACAGGGCTATAGTCATAAAAACAGCCTGGTACTGGCACAAAAACAGACCTGTTGACCAATGGAACAAAACCGAAGATCCAAATCTGAGCACATACAATTTCAGCCATCTCATATTTGACAAGGGGGCCAAGAAGACACAATGGAGAAAAGACAGCATCTTCAGCAAGTGGTGTTGGCAAAACTGGATCACCACTTGGAGAGGAATGAAATTAAACCCCTACTTCTCACCCTGTACAAAAGTCAACTCCAGATGGATTAAAGACCTCAAAGTGAAACCCCAAACTCTGAAGTGTGATAGAAGAAAAAGTTGGCAGCAGACTACAAGACATAGACATAGGAAAAGACTTCCTAAATCAGACAGCAGCTGCACAAGAATTAAGGTAAACAATTGACAAATGGGACCTCATTAAACTCAAAAGCTTCTGTACATCAACAATCAAGGAAGTGAAGAGAAAACCCAGAGTGGGAGGAAACCTTCAATGCAGAAACATCTGACAAAAACAAAGAAGAAAGAAAACAAATGACCCACTCAATAGATGGAGCAAAGAGCTGAACAGAGACTTCACAAGTAAGGAATTAGAGATAGCTGAGAAACATCTTAAGAAGTGTTCAACATCACTAATCATTAAGGAAATGCAAATCAAAACCACTTTAAGATATTATCTTACTCCAATAACACTGGCTAGGATTAAGAAAACAAATGATACCAAGTGCTGGAGAAGTTGTGGGGAAAGGGGAACACTCATCCACTGCTGGTGGGAATGTAAACTCATATAGCCACTACGGAAAGCAGTGTGGAGAATCCTCGGAAGACTTGGAATGAACTTGCCACCCGACCCAGCCATACCACTCCTAGGCATATACCCATAAGACTCACCCCACTGCAGAGATACATGCACGGCCATGTGTATTTCAGCTCTCTTCAGAACAGCAAGGAGCTGGAACCAACCCAAGTGCCCCTCAACTGAGGAGTGGATAGAGAAAATGTGGTACATCTACACAATGGAGTTCTATGTAGCAGTAAAGAAAGATGACATTATGAACTTTGCAGGTAAATGGATGGAACTAGAAGATATTATGTTAAGTGAAGTAACACATTCCCAGAAAAACAAACGACGAATGGTATCCCTCATCTGTGGATGCTAGTGCCAATTACCTAGTAGTAAGTATTTCTTGTGCAGGGCTCCTTGAGCTTTGGTCCAAGTAGATGAGAGTGGCCCATATTGGAAAGAACAACAATGACGACGACGACAACAACAACAACAACAACAGAAAAGACTGCGTCAAAGAACTGACTGAAAAGGTGAACTTCTGCTGGAAACAGTCAATTTCTATATCGAGAATTTTTAGAAAGACTGAGAAAAAGATGTTTGGCAGAATGCATGAGCTTTGGTGGGGTGGGGGCTAGGGAGGGGGACACGGGTCTAGATTTGATTTGTAACATAACCCTGTAAAAAAATCCAAAATCTAAAAACCACTGCACTGTTAAACTGAAGCCTGAAGGCCTGTAGGGAACAAGCTGGAGGACAGTGTGGCAAGCATCTGCCACCATACTGCACATTCAGCTTGCTCCCTTCTTCTGTGCGAGCTGTCAGCTACAACAGGAAACTGAGCCTCAACTCCCATAAGGAAGTTCTGGGTTTCTGGACATGCTATCTCCTATAAAAGTTTGTATTTTCCTCAACACCTGAAGTCTATCCAGACTTTAACGGATACTCTAGAATTGACTGGTAAGAGTTAAAGGGTAGGCTCACTGTTGATCTAAAAAAGAAAAAGAAAAAAGCCAAGACCAATTAAATTGTCCTGCCCCAAAGCAAAGGTGAATGAACTTACATAACGAGCTGCAATTTCCTTTTCTTCCGTTTTCTGCTTTTTGCTCTCGGAGGAATAGTCTGTGGAGTTTCTGTGTTTCTCTGCACCTCGGAAACTGGCTGATGGGGACACTGAAGAGCTCTAGAATTAGAGATGTAAACAGGGTTGATAAATGACCAAACAAAAATTCAAAACCTTTCCCTTTTGTTCTGTAGTACATACCTGGGAAGCTGTTAAGAGGAAATAGGAGAAGGGAGGAGATGAAAGGAAAGTATATAGAGAGAAACACGGTAGGACAAGGGGGAAAGGGATGAGATTGAAAAAAAGCAGGAAAAAAAGGGAAGGAAGAAAAGGTAGGGGTAGAAAGCCAGCACAGAGAACTGAGCTTAAGGGATAACCAGTAATTCTTTCATTTATTATTTATTAATTTATTTTATTTTATTTAAAAAGGGGGAAGGTAATCATTATGGATTTGAGCAACTAATGGTGACTTATAGATAATATTTACAGAATTTCTTGCTTAGATTTGCATCTGAGGGCCTGGAAGATGCAGAGGCAAGAAAGAACAATTCTTGCAAACACTAACTGTACTCTTGTATTCTGAATTCAGAGTCCCAGAACCCCATGTGAAAGTGTCTGCTACAGACTGACCAAAGAGAAGACTTAAATAAAAGTGAAGTTTGAAGGGAAGCAGGCCAAGACTGGAACTGCCTTGTTGAGGGAGGATGGTAAAGCATCCAGAGAGAACCAAGGAAGGATTACCAATGTCAAATCAATGTAGCTGGGTTAAGAACAGGCTCATCTTAGAAGCAAAAATAATATTTAGAAATAAAAACGTTAAGGAAAAAAGTTCTAGGAAGAACTACCGAAAATTTATTTTTTTTTTGCCTGACATCCAGGTTCAGTAAACCTCTTGTTTATAACTTTACTTATATAAAAGTAATTCCTTTGATCTTTTCTCTATATTTTACGCTGTTGGTAATAACATTTATAGATACAGAAACTTTCCTTGTGCCTTTAAAGTAACTACTGGAGGCAATATGAGCACCAGAACTTCTGGCTCTAAGCTCCATTTTATTTCCTCTGAGCCACATGGCATGTCTAAACTCTCAAGGGATGGTATTTGAGGGTGAATGTCTGGTGGGAGAGGATATGGGACCAGTGAACAAGGAGGTGAGCATTATTAGAGGTTTGGGATGAACACTCTATGTATACATCTACGGACTAGTTCTTAAACATTCTACTAGGACTAAGTGAGAGAAACCACTATAGGCATTAACTCAGTAAAGCTGAAGGCTAAAACCAATCACTATACGCCAAGTAATTTCCAATTTTTATGGTGGTGGGGATCTAACCCAGGATCTCCCACATGGTAAATGCTCTCTACCACTGAGCTATAAAACCAACCCTTAAGCAATTTTTTAAAGTATACTAGGTGACTTGTAACCCTCCACTGAGTTCCAAACCTCATTTCTAAGCCACCAGACCTGACTCGGTGTTTTGCTT
Organism: Rhizomys pruinosus; assembly: GCA_009823505.1. Classification (NCBI taxonomy): domain Eukaryota; kingdom Metazoa; phylum Chordata; class Mammalia; order Rodentia; family Spalacidae; genus Rhizomys; species Rhizomys pruinosus. The sequence goes on along the minus strand of VZQC01014352.1, from coordinate 3,164,645 downwards.
CAGGCTCTTACCAAACTCAGTTCGGTGTGATTTTTTTTTTTTTTTTTTTTTTTTTTTTTTTTTTTTTTTTTTTTTTTTTTTTTTTTTTTTTTTTTTTTTTTTTTTTTTTTTTTTTTGTCTTTTTTTGTTTTTTTATTTTTTCAAGACAGGGTCTCCCTGTAGCCCCAGCTGTCCTGGAACTTGCTCTGTAGACCAGGCTGGCCTTAAACTTACCAAGATCCGCCTGCCTCTGCCTCCCAAGTGCTAGGATTAAAGGCATGCGCCACCACGCCCAGCTCTCGGTATGATTCTTATGACCACTGAAGCCATATATGAACACATCTGTTTACAATTGTATGCTTCTTGCCAGAAAATATTCTCTAGTTACTCCCCTTCCCAGTCTATTCTCCATAATTCTGGAATTTTTTATTTCCCAAAGATAGATTCAACCACTTCTCCTTAGTCTTCTTTTCAAAGGTCAACTGGTTTCCCTCCAGCCGTAGGAAAGGGGTCTAAACTCCTGAGTGTGGCTGTGTTCAAAAGCCCTCACTCCACGTCCCAATCCATAATCCTGGCCCTACCTCCCCAGCAGTGCTTTGAGCTTGTCTCCCCCAGAGGTCTGAGGAATTTCACTGCATCTGTACCCTTCCCTCAGGCTTACGGAAGGGTTAAAATCCTCCTCTAGTTTAAGAAACAACTCTAAAGTCAGTCTTCAAGGCTTCCCCAGATGCTGCCAGGCGGGGAAAATAGCACTAAGTCCCTTTGTTCCTCAAAATTTTGTTCATCAAAGGAACAACCATGTACAATAAATGGACTGCTGCTTGTTTGCAAGGCTAGGTCCCACCTCAGGCTGCAGCACCCCTAGGATGGGAACCCAGGATGGGTGCATACAACTGGTGGGGGTGTTCTCCAACACAGATGACTCTAAACTCCCCTCCCCACATGTGTGTCTCAATCTAATTCAAAACCCATGAAATATACTGTAGAAGGGCACTGGATGAGGCTTACAAGAAACCATTTGACAGAGGTATGGTGGGTACCTTGGGACTGATCCAGAGGAACTCTGCCCTTTCTTCACCTTACTGACCTTCCTGAAGATACCTTCATACTACTAATTCAGTATTTTACAGAAATCAGAAAAACTGTATGATTAACTGCTGAGCTTTTTGATTCTGAAATACTTTATTTCAAGTCATTTCTAGTTAGTTCAAAAAGAAAAAGAAAACTAATTTTGATGAAACACATTTTTTTTTTTTGTCTTTTTGAGACAAGGTCTCCCTGCAGCCCCAGGTGTCCTGGAACTCACTTTGTAGACCAAGCTGGCCTTGAGCTCACAGAGATCTGCCTGCCTCTGCCTCCTGAGTACTGGGATTAAAGGCATGCACCACCATATCCTGCCCAAAACACACTCTTAAAAATTAATAATTAACCAGGTATGGTAGCACACAATTTTAATCTCAGCACTTGGGAGACAGAGGCAGATGCATTTCTGTGAGATCAAGGCTAGACTGGTCTAAATAGCAAGTAATAGGCCAGCTGGGGCTACAAGGATACCATATTTCCAAGGGAAAAAAAAAAAGAATATCTGAAAGATAATGCCTACTTAAATCTTTGAACTTATTAACTGGCATACATGTAAAACCAAACAGCTTTATTTTTTTTTGATGAGGCTATCTCTGGTTGTATGAGAAGCATTTTTTCTTTTCTGTTGATACCTGTGCATGGTATACATACATGTTTTGTATGAGTGTTCACATGTTCGGAGCTGGCTCTCTGAATACGATCTCTGCCTTTGGAAGTGCTGGGATTACAGGAAGCCCACCACAGCCACCTTGCTTTTTTAATTTTTTTTATTTTTTTATTTTATTCCTTTCCGTATGTGTATGAATGTATTGTTTGCATGCAAGTCTGTGCACCCGTGTCGTGCAATGCCGTGGAGGTCAGAAGAGGGCGTCGGACTCCCCTGGAACTGGAGTTCTTCTGGAATTGGAGTTTCAGACGGTTCTCGGCAGCCATGTGGGTGCTGGGGATCGAACCCGGGTCCTCTGCAAGAGCGGTCGGCGCTCTTAACCGCTAGGCCATCGCTCCAGCCCAGCCACCTTGCTTTTTGACAGGAGTTCCTGGGGTCTAAAGTCCACTGAGCCAACTCACCAGACCTGGGCAGCATTTTATTATCGAATGTTACTGCAGAACAGTTACATGTTAAGAGTTTAATAGTCAAATAATAAGTAGTTAATTATCACTAATATTTAAAGGTTAAGCTGCACAATGGGCACTGGGGCAATCAGTAATGTCCTAATAACATAATTGCTCTGGGATCAAATTGGATTTGGCATAGATTCCGATCATATATCTTAGAAGTCCACCTTCTGCCATTGGAAGAGCTCCTGGATCTTTCCTGAGCATGTGAACAGGAAAAATTAAATACTGATAAAGACAGTCTTGCTTTTACTAGGAGGTTATTTCCATTTCTGTTATTTTAAAAGCTTGATTATTTCCATATCTTACCAACAAATTTACTGGAGCACTGTCATGGCACTGTACAAATCTATACATTTAGACTCATTCATGACAAGTATTCTCATACATATATGCAAATATGTTACAAATGGAGAGTCACAGAAGCAATGGCTAATTCTGAAGTCAAAAGTAGCCAGAACATTAATGTTTTATAAAGCTCTGTATTTTAAAGTAATAAATACTTCTGCCAAGACATTGAAAAGAATAAGTTGATGTGTTTAAACAGGAGAAGCAAAAAAAAAAAAAGAATAAACAAATCTAAGTTTTTTTTTTGGTCTTTTTGAGACAGGGTCTCCCCAGCTGGCCTTGAACTCTATAAGTTTTATATGAAAACCTTATATAAATCAGGCTGTTTCAAAAATGAAAAATTATACATCTTATTTTGGAAATACACTCTAGACTGAGGCTGTAGACAAAGTCAGCAGGAAAATGGACTCCTCTAGCAACTTGAAATGGGTGGCCAATACCTGTCTACCATAAATCAAAGATGACCACATATGGGAAAGAAGTCTATAAAGCTCCTCCCCCAAAGAAGGTAGTATTAATATAATTAGTCAATTTAATAACAGGGGGGGAACTCAAGTTTTAATAGCAGACATGAACAGTTTTCTGCAGTCAGACTGACTGTGTTAAGTCTGGAGTCTTCTACTTAATAGCCTTGTAGCCCTGGGAATGTTGCTTAGCCTCAGCCTCTTTGTAGTTTGGAATAACAAAATCCTATCCGAATCACTCTAGACTGCTTTTAGGATGATGCAAAACAAGTTACACAGGGCTCAAGAAACAGTCCTAGGCACATAGCTTAGCCCCTCAACACAGTAATTCTAGTACACCACTGTATAATGTGGATCAGTCCATTCTATTTACTATAGATTAGGATGGGGAATTAGCGGTGCTCTATCTTAAGGCATTTTTTGCCTCAGCACAGATATTCAGATGGTCCATAATAGGGTTTCAATGAACCAAATCACACCTTTCAATGTCACAGTAAGGTTTTGATTCATTATTACAGAGGGAAGACTGTAAATACCTCCATAAGGGACTTTCTAATTTGATTTCAAACACACACCAAACTAATTCAGTTTTCTATCAACCAAGGTGCCAAGCTTAGTCATCCCTGTCCTGTTTCAAGAGAAAAGAGATGCTATGGTCTAGTTTAGGCTGGTGAGATGCTTACCATCAGGATCTGTGTTTGATCCCTGGAATTCACATGGTGGAAGGTGTCAAGCAATTGCCTGAAGTCATCCTGTGACTTCCACACATGTGCCATGGCATGAGGTGGAGCACACATACATTAAATCAATGTTACGGTAAATTTGTTTTCAGACAAATAGGGAAATAGAGTCAGAGGAGCCCAGGAAAATCTGGCTAGGGCTTGGTTCGTTTTCTAGGCTTCTTTCACTTTCAGAAATAGATATTCAGAGCTGGGTGTGGTGGCACACATCTTTAATCCCAGCACTTAGTTCAAGGTCAGCCTGTTCTACATAGTGAGCTCCAGGCCAGCTGGAACTAAAGGGAGACCCTGTCTCAAACAGACCAAAAAAATAGACATTCAAATGACAAATTACACTATTAGTCTAACCATAGTGTAAATTCAGGAACCCTTAAACCTTAATGTGAGAGGTTAAGTTTATGTTGGAAATCAGAAGGCAGGCCTAAATCCCTGTGGATCCTTTACTGATGCCATACTCAACTCAGAGTCCTAAATCAAAATTTCCTCTGCAACCTCTTTGAAAAGCTTAAGACCAATATTTAGACCAGAGGTAAACATTGGTTACTTTCATAAATTCAGAATGGCTAACAGTATTGCTGTGGATAAAGAGGCAGAAAGCACTGCACGTTCTATAAATACCTTCAGTAGCTTTTAAAGTAAAGGTGACAACTTTAATAAACTTAGGAACACCAAACAAATATGGTGCCATATCCCAGCACCATTGCTGACTGAGATTTTTATTGAACAGTATTATCTAAAATGTTTATATCCCATTTAGAGATCTCTTTCAATTGAGCAGATGGAGAAGATAATCCTGTTGTAAAAAATATATAAAAACTTAAAAATCAGGGGCTGGAGAGATGGCCTAGTGGTTAAGAGCACCGGCTGCTCTTGCAGAAGACCTGGGTTCGACCCCCAGCACCCACATGGTGGCTGAGAACTGTCTTTAACTCCAGTTCCAGGGGAATCCGACACCCTCTTCTGTCCTCTGCGGCACTGCATGACACGGGTGCACAGACCTGCAGGCAGACAGCACATTCATACATATAAAGAAATAAAAAATTAAAAAAAAAAAACCTTAAAAATGAAAAGTCTTCAGTCAAAATGCACAAGTCTCTCATGTAGATTTATGTAAATTAATGAAAATTTACAGCTCTGAGGGGAATAAAAAATAAAATAAAAAAAAATAAAAAAGAAAATTTACAGCAAGCTGCTGGTAACTATGGCAGGGCTCTGAGTCAGTTACTGATGTACTTACTCTTCATTACAAACTAAGACTTTTCTTAAATATCCTGCTTGATTAAGGATGTCATCAAAGGTACAATCTGCAGATAACCCTCACAGAATTAACCTTTGCAAATTAACAAATCAAAACTTACCTTCAAACATTGAGGCCGAGGAGGGAGAGACGAACGGACGAAGGATCGAGAGGGAAAGAGGGGAGTGGATGGGTGAGAGGGGAGGGAGAGCGGAGTGGAGGCAGAGAGGAAGAAGACGAGGAGAGAGAACGAGAGGGCAGAGGGGAGGGAAGAGGGGAAGGCACAGGAGAAAACGCACCAAGAACCGGGAGGGTAGGATGAGGAGAGGAGAGAGGAGAGGCGAGAGGAGAGGGATACGAGGCCGAGGGAGGGCGGAGAGTACTACCGATCTGGAGCAGTGAGAAAGCGCAGAGGAGACGTAGGGGAGCACTAAGGGAAGAGAGGCAGAAGGATAAGAGGGAGAGGGAGTACGAGGGAGAGGTGAGAAGCGGAGGAGAGGATACGCAGATAGACGCCAGGGGATAGAAAGGTAGAGACGGGGAGGACCGGAAGGAGGGCGAGAACACGAGAGGCAACATTTCGAGACGCTATATGACTGGGTTAATATTGAAGAGCGAGAAGGGGGTACTACGAGCGGGAAGACAGTGAGCGCAAACACGAAAAGAAGGAAGGGGAGCAGGAGGAAGAGAAAGGAGGAGAGGAGGAGAGGAGGAGAGAGGAGAAGAAGGCATAGCACACCTGACAGGCGACAGGTTTAGATGGAGGAGGACGAGGAGGAGAGGAGGAGAGGAGGTGAGGGATGAGGAAGGGCAGGGAGGGAGGGAGAGGGAGCAGAAGGAAACTGCGTTCCAGAGCCCTGGGAGAGGTGAGAGGAGGAGGGGAGAGGAGAGAGAGGGGAGTCGGCGAGAGGGAAGGCAGGAATGAGTAGAGGGAGAGAGAGGTGAGACGGGAGAGGAGGGAGAGGGAGAGAGGGAGAGGAGAGGCAGAGGGTAGAGGGGATGGAGGGAGAGGAGGGAGGGAAGGAGGAGAGGAGGGAGGGGGAGACCGGCGAGGCCGGAGAGGGAAGAATAAGAGGAGAGATGGGAAGAGGGGACGAGGAGGAGGGAGAGGAAGAGGGAGGGGAGAAGAAGGAGGGATTGATGGAGGAGAGGGAGGAGGGAAGAGGAGGGGAGGGGGAGGGATATCGGGGAGGGGGAAGAGGGGAGAGTGAGAGGAGTCAGGAGGAGGAGGAGACGAGAGGGAGAGGTGAGAGAGGGAGGGAAGAGGAGAGGAGAAGGGGAGAGGAGGCGAGGGGAGAGGGAGAGGGAGAGGAGAGGAGAGGAGGGAGAGGGAGAGGAGAGGAAGGAGAGGGAGAGGGAGAGGGAGAGAGAGGAGGGAGAGGGAGAGGAGAGAGAGGAGAGAGAGGAAAGAGAGGGAGAGGAGGGAGGGAGAGGAAAGAGAGGGAGAGGAGGGAGAGGAGGGAGAGGGAGAACACAGAAGGAGAAAAGTTTTTAAAGGGTGATTCTGAAAGTAAGAGGATGCCAATTTTCTGGAGTAGCCTGAAAAGATCCAAGGAAACAAAACAAAAGTGAAGTAGAGGTGAGAATGGTGTCAGGTCAGGAGAGGAGGCTCAAGGTGGCACCTTTCTCCACTGTCTTTCTACCAGTATAGGGGCAGGTCCTCCTTCGAGGCCTCTGCCAGGCTTGCCTCCAGTTGGATATGTGATGAGTATCTGTTGTTGAAAGATACTGAGGCTACCAATTTTCTTTATTATTTTAAAGGGAGAAATTATCTTTGCCAGGAGAGGAACCATTTTCCAACAGTTATTCCTGTCCCTGTCACTCACCATGTGTTCATTAGCTGACTCTGATCTGAAAAGGAGCGATTTAAAAAGAGCCATGTCTGAGCAACCCACCATAGAAAGAATGTAGCCACTAGCAGTTTTTCTGAGCTGGTCACTCAGAAAATGGCAACCACTAAGTATTTCTTCCTAATGTTTACTCCTAAAAGAAAAAAAATTATCCTCTAAATGTCCTCCACTATTTTTTTTTTTAATTTTTGGAAGGAAAGTCATCATATACAATGACAAAATGAATAAAAGGTTTCTATTAGTTACAGACGATCTACTGTTTTCTGTAAAATTTTAGCACGTAAAGTAACATAAAACATTAATATAAGCTGTGACTGATAATGAATACAACACAGAGGAGTGAAAGCAGATGAGATACTGATACTTAAAAATACAAGTTCAAAATTTTCTGAAGAAATTATTTTAAGCAGCTGCTTTCAGTGACAGTGATTTACAGATGCAAGGTTTGACCAAGTAGACCAAACAATGGAAGAACTGATTTACCAAGCCTGTTTCAATAAAGAGCTTGCTGGGGATTTGGCTCAGCAGTTGAGAGCACTGGCTGCTCTTCAGATGACTGGGGTTCGAGTCCCAACACCCACATGGTAGCTAACAACCGTCTATAACTCCAGTTCCAGGGAATCTAATACCCTCTCTGACCTCAGTGGGCACTGCAAGACATGGGTGCACTTACATATAAGCAGGCAATACACTCATATACATAAAATAAAAATAAAATATTTTTTTCAAAAAGAAAGTTCTTATCAGGAACAAGTGTTGAAATGTTGACAGTGAAGTTGTAGCCTACAGTTTCACTCTCTTCTCTTCCCAAACAATGATAGCATCTTACTGCCCATCTGAGAAAAGTATGAGTACTGCCCTTGCCTCCTGAAGTCTGGCTTTCCCATCCTTACACACAAACACACATGTGCACTCACACGCTCCCCTCCCCCTGCTGCTCTGCTCTAGCCCCATCATGAACACTTCTGTCAATACTTAAGTCTTGTTGGTAGCACCAGCTAAAGAGGCTGTTGACCTTTATTCTAACATGTCCTTTCTGGGTTAATTATTTTTGTATACTTGGTGTACCCTATGACATTTAATCACTACAGTGCTACTCAGTAAACAGAACTGAATGAAACCAACTGCAATTTGGCATTGAGCTAAATAGTGCAATGATAACAGCATGCAGAAAAGGGACTGGAAGAAAAATACTCTTACCACATAGAGAAATGAGGTGAACACTATTCGATGAATCACTATTTTATTAGAAAGAACATTAGCTTAGGGGTGGGCTTTTACTATTAAAGATTAATATAGCTCAATGGATATCCTTCCTTTTGTAATGCAAGGACAATGCTGTGCCTGTTAAATGACTGAAAAGTAATGTGCAGCCTAGGCATGACTTCTGTGATCTGGTCTTTTCACATATATGCACACGTGTGTATGCATGTCCCATCAAAACACAGGCCTCTGCTAATATGGCCAATGGTCTATGATCTGACATGTGGTTTGTAGTACCCAAGGAAGGAATAGTGATCTGAAACAGAAGATCCCATAGTCTCCAATAACACAGGATTAATCAAATGTCACATCACAGATATTGGAGTTCTTGACAAAGTTTGTTCAAATAAATATCCATTGACTTCTGTCCACAGGGACTAAAGAGTGGGCCAGAGATCTCGGTCATCAGAGTCCAGATCACAGAGGCAAAGGGACTCAGCACTTCAGTCCTAGCTGGTAATGGGGAAAAGAGTTCTTTTAAATTCATGTTTAATATTTATAGCCACTGTGCCCCCTCCCTTCCCCTGCCCCAGCAACAGCAGGCATGGTACAGAGGCTGCGCATATACCCTCAGCAGTGAGGATAGCAATCCCAAGAATGATTTCAGAAAACTAAAAAGGGCCTTATAGGGGCAGGCAGAAGTGCTCACTACCCCCCAAGTCACACCAAATTTCAACACCACATACGCGCGAGAAAACACACACACACACACACACACACACACACACACACACACACACACACACCCCTGTACAACAGGGGGAGGAGAGGGGTCCAGGCAGCTCCAAGCCATCATACCTCAGCAGCCACTTTATTAGCTCAGACCCAACACTTCACAGGCACTCACTGCCACCACTGCTACTTCCCTGCAGTCCACATCCTGTATAAAGTAACAAAGACTGAGAAGAGCAGGCTGTGTGCTGAGAAGCCAGCCAAATCCTACAGCCTGAGCTGACTGCCTACTCTGTCTGCAATGTGCTAGACATTTGGGAAGCAAAGGTGAGCGAGGGCAGCAGGTTTCCATGCGATGGAATCTCGAGGGAAGAACACAGAATGCAGTAAGCATGTGTTCTAGTGTGAGAACTCCAGTTTTAAGTCTTAGCTCTATTATTTATCAGTTATATGATTCTGGCCCAGGCAACTCTTAAAGGCTTCAACTTTCATACAAGCCCAATAGATCCAAGGATCTGTGCCCTGCAGGGGTTGACTGTTAATAGTCTAAATGTCTTTGTCCCAACAAAATTCCTATGTTGATACTTAAACCCTAATGAAATTGATGTTGGGGTTGGAGCCTAGAAAGGGGATTAGGTAGAGGCTTAAGTTGAATGAATATGCCTATAGAAGACAGGTAAGTGAAAAGTACAGCTAGGTGCTTCTTATGAACCAGAAAATGGACCCTCACCAGACTCTTTACTTATTTTTTTGAGACAGGGTCTCTCCCTGTAGCTCCAGTTCACTTGGAACTCACTATGTAGACCAGACTAGCCTTGATCTCATATCCACCTGCATCTGCCTCCTGAGTGCTGGGATTAAAGGTGTGGACCACTATGTCCAAGCCCCCGCCAATGTCTTAATGGGAGGTTCCTTGACTTTGACTTCTAGATACTTTTCTGTTGTTTAAACTGCCCAGTGGCACAGACTAAGGTGGTCACTGACAACTACTTGAGGTAATCAGAAGAAGCAGGTTCCTGCTTATGTCTCAAACTTGCCCTAGAAGTCAAGCCCTGGCCAACAAACCCACCATCCTGCCGCTGGATTCCCAGAGACCTGATGCGAAGTCTGGAAAGTAACAGAGATACTTCCTTAAGCCTCAAGACTGGCCAAGAACCCCTCTACTTCTCCAGATGTAAGCATTTCACAAGTATGCTCTCAGTCCCGAGTCTCAGCTGCCCCAGTGGCTTGGTGCTTCCTTCAAAAGTGCAGCTTTTTCTACAAGTGGTAGAAACCACATTCAATGTGCCTTTAGGGCAACTCAAACTTATGGGTTCAGGAGTATGGACTAGATCTGCACCTTCAACTTCACTGGACTTGACAAGTGACCTGAGTGAGAAATCGAGTCCTATGGTATGTGTGGGGTTAACGCACTACCTAATCCCTTACTAATCAGCAAAGCCTGTGGATTTCCATTGAGCTGTGCCATGCACTCTGCTGGGCACAAGGCACCAAGAACACAAGGAAGAGAACAGGCAAGGAATCTATTCCTAGTTGGGGGACATAAATTAAGCTACTAATAAATAGAAAAAAATTGCAAGCAGTGCTGTGCTGAAAAGGGAGATAAATCATAGGATGAAACTGAGATTCACAAGTGAGTGACAGAGTGGTCAGAGAGCAAGTTCTCAAAAAGGATGACATCCTAGCTGACACCTACAAAACAGCTGGAAGCAGCCACGGTAAACATCAGGAGAGGATTGTTCCAAACAGAGATTAACAAAAATGGCAAAGAGTGGGGGACAGAGTGCAGGCTCACCAGGCCAAGTGCCACTGACAGGCAGTAATGGGAAGACACTCATGTCTTAAAAAAAAAAAAAAAATCAGTCCACTATCTTTGAAAAATTCTAAAGCTAAAGTATAAATGCTGATCTTCACATGTACACGCATGATGCTCTCCCACTCTCTAGAGGGAAGTTTCAATTACAGTAAGAATTTTAAAAGGCACAGAAAATGGGATTTTATTTTCATTCTTGGCAACTAAAGATAAGAATAGTAAATGTACAGAATAAGTTTTGGATGTATATTTAATTAAATTAGCAAAATTCTGAATGAGATCACAAAAGATGATCTTGGTGCCTTGGACAGGAAGCAGAAACAAGGAAGTGCCAACTACAGTGGTCCAGAGAGACTGAAGAGGCTGAGTGCTAAGAAAAGAAGGACAGAGCAGAGAAAAACGTCAGGCATGTAATGAAGAGAAGTGTCACAGTGCGTAAAAACTGAAAGCAGTTGGCCAGGCATTTGCAATCAGATATAGGCTCTTACTTTAAAAGGCCAGGAGTCTTAGGTATCCCAGTACAATATTCCTAACATCATAGGGGTCACATGTGATGAACACCAGCTTCCAAATCATACAAAAACAACAACAACAACAACAAAAAAAACACCAACAAAGTGGCATATATACTAAGTATTTAGGATGCTAAAGTATAAATGCTGATTCTTACAGAGTCAGTCAGTGTCTGTCTGTCTGTCTCATGAACAAGCACACACACAGTCCCCAAACTTAGAACATGAGGAACAGAGGATATATTTCTGATCACTAGAAAAGTGGTAATAACACAGTAAAACATTAGTAATAAACAGTGCTCTCAGGTTTCTGAAAATGTGGAGTTTATTTACTAAGACTGCCTATGGATAAGGCACGTCTGGTACTTCATAAGAAGAATCAGTTCCCAGGACCAACCCCGGAAGAAGGCTCTTTAAGGACTATGAAGCAGCTGGGCCAAGTCTGGGAGGAAGAGAACAAGGAAGAAATAGTTTTTCTATTTTCTGGGATGGGTTTATGGTTAGGATAAGACAAAACAGCAAGGAATAAACAATTCAAGGTATGTGTAGTGGCCCTCAGCCATTGCTGCACTAAGAGGTGTGTGTGCGTGCCTGCGTGAGTGCATGCGTGTGCGTGCGTGTGTGTGTGTGTGTGTGTGTGACAGAGAGAGAGAGAGAGAGAGAGAGAGAGAGAGAGAGAGAGAGAGAGAGAGAGAGAGAGAGAGAGAGAGAGAGAGAGAGAGAGGAGAGAGAAACAGAGAGAGAACACTCCTATGCCCTACCCCAGAGTAATTAAATCAGACTCTGCACAGAGGGTAAGCCTGAGCAAAGGCATAGGTACAAGCAATTTAAAAAGCTCCCAGGTGATTCCACAGTTGACAACCTCTGGCCTAAGGCACACAGCTAATGACAAGCCACTGTTGATTGCTATCAATTAGAATACCTAATCAACTAGAACTGCATACCTATTGACACCAGGCCACCTCAGGGACCTTTGCAAGGGTACAATTAGCTCAGGAAGATACCAGCCTTTCTCATTCTGCAGTTGATCATGCCATAACTGTGCCATAATGAAAAAGAGATAAGAAGTAGCATATTTTAAAATCATAGTTCAGAGTTGTGAGGGAGAAAAATCCTCAACCACAACCTTGTCCTAAGACAAGGGTAGGTGCTCATTACCCATTTCTGAACGCAAGGTTCCCATGTGTGTTCTACAATGCTGACAAAATGATGTATTTTGAATGTGATAATTAAAACAATAATCTCAATGAAGTGGGCATCATGAGATAATTGGCCATCCTCAGGATTTAAGCAAACTGTGGAAAAAGCCAAGGACACTCATCACCAAGGTCAATTACAATAATTGCTAATCTGAATTACATTATGCTATTATAAACCCTTCTTGATTAAAAAAAAATAATAAAATGCATACTGTAGGGAAATGACCTAGATGGAAACGTTTTCATTGCTCAACTACTGGTCAGTTAAGAATTCTGACAATCAATTCTGCCAAGCCCTCACTGGCATCCAATGCATGTAAATTCAGTGTTCTTTAGCTGGTTATGGAAATACAGCTACTAGATATTAGCTGAAAAACATGTTAACACGGGAAACTCAACTGGTACTAAGTTAACGATAACACTGGGGAATACAAAAGAAAAACAAATGCCAGTGGTGATTTGGATATGGGTTGAGTCTGCCCTCCAATACCCTGTACCTTGGGCCCCAGTGTGTTGAAAACTGGTAGGACCATCAAGAAATGAGGATTATTTAGTACAAGGTAATTAGGCCACAGAGAGGGCTGCTTTTGAAAGAGATGACTGTAGTTCTTTCAGCCCCTGGAATCCTGTGGTTTCCTGTCTCACCACATGTGTTTATGCCATTGTGATGCCCTCCCCCCAATAAAAGACCTTACCAGAGCCCAACAAATGGATTCAACCCACTTAGGGTTTGCAGCCTCTAAAACCGTGAGCCAAAGAAATCACTCTCTTCTTCTTTTTTGTTTTAATCACTCTCTTCTAAAAATACCTAGCCTAAAACATTTTTGTGACAGTAGAAAACAAGGCACTATGACTTATTACTAGCTCAATCACACTTATTTTTCGTTACTACCTGAAGGGAGAACTTACGACTGTCTTTTGAAGAAACTGAGTTTCTTGATCACACCGGATCACCTTTGTGGGAAGATCAGTTTTGTCTTGAATCTGCCACTGTTAAGTTTTTTCTAGATTAACTCTCAGGCTCAAGTACCAACTGCCAACCAGAGAAGGACCTAGAAAAGCTCTGAAGACCAGGGGAATGACAGAATTTTTGACCTTCTTTCAGCTAATTGGAATGTGTTTGGCAATTGAAGAGTATAAGACTTCTTTTTAGGTTGTGACTAAACATCAAGACTTTGATGTTTTTATACGGCACTCTTCCCCACTAATTAACTACACTAATGAAGTTAATTAGTGGAGAAGAATGCCGTATAAAAACATCAAAGTCTTGATGTTCAGTGCCATCATCAGTTCAACTAAACAGTAATAAAGAAATAATTCTGTAAAAAAGGCATTAGGTGCATGCTTAGCACTTCTACTTATAAGTTCAAAGTACATGATAGGAATATTTTTCAAAATAATCCAAATATGCTATCTATAGTGCAATCCAGGTATTGAATTTAATATAATTTACTGGTTTAAAATGCCATGAAAAGCAAAAGAACTGAGACATCCCATTTATAGTCATAAGGTTAGCTATAAATCACCATTACTGAGTGATGGAGGATTGGGGAACCTAAGGCAGGTAGGTAGCATAGACTGAGGCAGCTGGAAGGCTTTATTCATTCTAATTCTGCATTGCACTACTCTGACCTTCTTTTGTTATAAAACAGTACAAAGGGATGGGAATACTGGAATATGAAGTTCAGAAGGGTGGGCCTTCTCAATACAAGCTCCACTAAATACAGTGGGGGAAGTCCCCATCTTTAGCTGGGAGGGAACAGAGAAACCATTTAGCTCCTTGTTACTGAGAGTAAGGTCCAGGGCATAATCTCACACTCAGCCACTTCCCAAGGCTGAGGCAGGTTGGTAGCAAATTCAAGGCCTATGTGGACTACACAGTGAGTTCAAGGTCACCATGGACAATTTAGTGAGCTCATTAGCTTGCTCCCTTGAGCATATTCTCTCTTCTCTCTCTCTCTCTCTCTACCTCCCTCCGTCCGCACCCCCCCCCCAAGTAAACACAGGAAACTGTGGGATGCAGCTCAGCAGTAGACAACTTGTCTTGCATATGCAAAGGCCTGGGTTCAATCAAGGTATGGGGAGGGGTGATGGAAGGAGGAGGAAAGGGTACTGGAGAAGTGGTGGTACAATACATACATATTTTCAGCCTTACTCTATTGAACATACTAAATCAGCATCTGTGTTAAAAAAAACATGTTGGTTATAATTCATTGAAAATTTGGGAAGGATCTGTCTAAAATCTTTTCATTTTGTACAGAAGGAAACTCGAATCCCCTGGAATTAAACAAGTCATAGAAGACTAAAATTGCCTACAATTCTCTAATTTTAAGGACTTGGCTGTTATAAAAATCAAAGGAAAATATGCCTCCTAGTATGGAAGAAAAATCAAGAAAAGAGGAGTAAAGAGACAAGGGACTGAAGGGGGCTTACTTTATTAGGCTGGCTGACTAGATAAAAATCTATATGACTTAAGGCAAGAACTCTTTTAAAAAAATATTTATTATTTAATGTATAGGAGTATTTTGCCTGCATGATATAAGTGCATTCACATGTGTGCTCTTGTGGAGACCAGAAGAAGGTATGGGATCTTGGGGAACTGGAGTTATAGACAGTTGTTAGCTGCCATGTGGGTGAACTAGGAACTGAACCAGGGTCCTTTGGAAGAGCAGTTAAGTACTCTTAACCACTGGGCAATCTTTCCAGCTCCCATTTATGGTTATTTACAGGAACATGGGTAAAGGTTTGTTTATAGGAGTTAAAGCAATAACTCTTAAAAAAAACATTTATGATGTGAAACCTTGTATAGAGTATAAGTATGAAAGATGCAAAGGACGTGAAAATGTTAACAGAAGAGGGGACGGAGGAAGTGGAAGAGTTCTGAGAACTCCTACTTGGAGATTTTTTGTTTTTGTTTTTAATTTAATTTTTATTGATGGTTTGTGCATTTCGTACATCATTTTCCAATTCAGATCAGGCATATTTCCCTTTCCCTTCCCCCCCACCCCCACCCCATCCCAGATCATGTATTCTGCCATAACTGTCCTGCATCTTTCAGGTTTGTTTTTTTTCATTTTTTAGCTATAAGTGATAATCCATGAGTATAAGCATCCTTCGTGCAAAACCAATCTACATACTGTTGTGCCCAAACCCCCACAGTCCCACCATTCAGTGGGGGGTGACAGGTTGTTTGTTCAATCAAGTTGATCAAATGAGTGTCCAGACTACATCGCTGTAGTATATAATACTAAAGTCCTTGGGCTATGCACTTAGGCAAAGTATATTAATGCAGGAGCTCTGACATCAGCAATGGATTGTTCTACCAGGGGGATGTTGGCCAGGGGATCCAAGGCCCCACAAAAGGTAAGGGCTCCTTGCCCCTAAGTTGGGATACCTGCAGGAGGAGAGGCGATAAGACCCTGCTGCCAAAGACCTGACGTTAACATGGGAGGGATGTATTGAGACCGCACATGCAAGTGTGCAGATGGCCTCTGGAATGCCAGAGAGTGTTACCAAAGGCCACTAAACCAATAAAGCAAATACGGGTCTCCCTGAGTCAAGCAAGACTCCACCGTCAGCACCAGCTACACCTTACCTGCCTGGAAATACTGTGCAGCAGAGGCAGCCATGTGACTGTATATCCCAAATCTAATTGGCTATTGGCTCTCTCCTTGGAGGAATAACCCATGGCTGATGCCACAAGCCTACATCCTCTACAGGTTAGGAGATGTTATAAGCCACAGTAAGACCCTGTCATATTTATCAGGGGGTAAAAATGTAATTCATGGATTAACATATCATCCAAACATATGTGTCTATGCCAAAGTAACCTACCATAACTATTAGTGCTGCTTAAATACCTATATATCTAATTGCTTGTGCTTCATTAGTAGGATCGAAAGGTTACTCCTGAACAAACTGTCAGCGCATGAAAGGAAACAGCCAGAATTGACCAGAATCCAAGTCAACAGCTCCAGAGAGAGAGGACAGTTTTACTTCTCATCCACCTGTGCCCCTTTTCTAAGCCTAGGGAACAATCTGCGGAAGAGGGGGCGTGGTAGAATGCAAAGGCTGCGATTGTTTTGTTTTTTTACGGGAGATGGAGGAAAAGGAAAAACTGACATTCATAGGGCCAACTACAAATGAGAACAAACACTGAAGAGGTGGACTGCACAACTCCAGGAGTACCATAAACAGCATCATAGTCTGTATGAACTGTACTTCTGCACAGCTGTGCATGCCATACTTAACCTGGATCTATTAAAGAGCAAAAAGCACAAGAAAGCTCACTGAGAGTAGAATCCAAGGGTTCAAGAGAAGATAAGAACACAGGCTGCTAACAACAGAGGCAATGAACTGTTAAAGGGATGATCCAGGCCTCTCCATTGGGGAAATGTGTAAATGCCCAAGGGCTAACTCCTCTTTAACTTTTCACTACTATAGCCCTAAAATCCCAAGTATGGTCCTCAGTACTAAATGACCAAACTTTAAAAGACTGAAACATACCATTTTGCGGTTTATTATTGTAAGTACTTGTTGTATTTAGCATTCACATAGCAGTTACTATACAAACCTGACAGATAAACTCTACTCTTAGGAACTGTGTATGGTTTTTAGAGCTACCATAACAAATGATCACACCCTTGATGGCTTACAACACCACCAATTTATTCTCCTGCAGTTCCAAAGGCCAAATTCAATTCCAATGTGACCCTTCATGTTAACTTGATCACATCTACCAGGACTCCATCCAAGTAAGGTCACATTCACAGACACCAGGGATCACCATTGTATTGTATCTTTTTGAGGAGCACGATTTAATGCATGAAAGAAGCCGACGTTATAGATGTTCTAGTTAAGCTCAAAGCTTTGGCAATCAGTCATTAAAAGCATGTGTTTCTGACCACAAAGAACTAGAAAAATGTACTCTTTCAGCCTATGTATCTCCCATAAAGGTGAGAGATGCCTCAGAAACTACCTTTTATACTTTTTTACTACATGTACATTCAGCCTCCACGTCATGGTGGCAGCACCAGCTTACTCAAAAACAGCCCCAACTTCTCATATCTTTCAGCAACCTTGCCTTATATATCCTTCGGAAGTACTAGCAGTACTCAACTTTTATCAGTTTTTTCTCAAATAAAATTTATATTGCAAAGTTATGAATGTAGCTATCTAAAACATTCTCTGATTCAAATCTTGAGAGAAGACAGCAGCAGACAGGATATAATAGACCACCACCATGCCAACAACAACAACAACAACAACAACAACAAATTCAAACAAACAAAATGGATGGTTACTTGAGAGACAAGTCTATTGGGCTGAGGACAAAGCAAGACCACATGAGCATTCTCAATGTCTCAGTCATAAGGTTATCTTTAATAGTATTTTTTAGGTAGAAGGCAAACAAGACATTCTTAATTCAAAGTAAAGTAGCTAAAAAAGAAACCATGATCTCTTAGATCCTAATAGTCTGCCAAGTAGTTAAGTATGATAACCAACCTCTAGGCATTTGACCTTCTGTTCAAGTCAAATGAGTTATCTTTAGACATCTTGTGATGATTATTCTTGTGATTTAAGTACTGCATAATAAAATCCATTTTTCATTTTGCTTTGGTTTAGGAAAAGCTTGAATAATCCCCCTACAACAGTGTTCTGGCAAACACTCTTAAATTATGTAATTCATCAGGTTCAACTTTGCTGCTACAATCTCTTTCAAAAAAGATGGTTATAATACATTATCATTACAACTATACAATCCAAACTGAATTTTTCTTGGCTGAATTCCTAACATTTTAATGCTGAAATTGATCTGTTTTAAAAACATCATGTGAAGGGTTTTTAAATACCATACAAGCCCCAGCCTTTTATTTTAAATGCTTTAGAAATGAGTTTGTATAAACAGAAAAAAAAATCTGTTCTTTAATCTAGCATTAAGTATATTTTAAAGAATAGGCATGTTTCCAAACAAACTACTGCAGTTTACCAATTACCCAACATAAATGGGGATAATAATGCTTTTCATAGGAGTTTAAAACCCAGGAAAGGCTGACATTTCATCGCAGTTGTCTTAGAAAAAAATATTCTTTGTGTTAGTTCAAACATGAGGTCTGAGGCTATTTCTGTGAAGCAGTAAAATGACAATACTGCCAACGTTCCAGTGCTATGATCAGGAACCAGAAGATGAGAGCACTGAAACCACACAAGGGATTCACATAGACCGTAAGACCATGTGACTCACACTGAGCTCCACACTGGTTCTTACTCAAAGAGAAATCCTTCTGTAGTACAGATACCACTGTGGCAGATGGGCAGCAAAAGCATCCCATATCTCTCTATATTCAGTTGCTGGTAATGCCCTGTCACACTGGAACTAACCTTGGCCATTATGATACTTGCTTTGGTAAATGATCCAATAGCAAACTTAATGCCAAGAGAGACTCTCCTAGACTCTGTGCTATTGACAAAAGAATTAAGTGCAGCTTGTTGGCCTGCTAGGAGGGTACAAAAGATACATCAGGTACACCCAGGCTACTTGAAGTGAAGACATTTTAGAACACTTACATTGCAGGTGATTTTAGATACATGAACAAATTTAATCCGATTAGCCTGATTAGAACCTACCACTCTTACTTTCAGCTAACAGAAATACTCATAAGATACAGCAAATGTTTTTAAGTTTACAGTACTAGGTTTCAGAAAAAATTATTACAAAATTGCTAACTGAGTATGTGCATTACAGGAATGTATGCCTCCCACTTTGTAAGACATCCATATTTGAAATAGATGAAAAGATAAACTATCATAAATTCTTTACTGTTTTACCAAAACCTTTTCTCCATGCCTCACCACATACGGCCTGCACAGAACTTAGTTATTTGAATAATATTATTACCAGCACCTTTTAGTGGTGAGGAAATAGAATTAGTGAGATTCAGTGACTGCTTTAGATGATACATGTGATGTAGTGAGTTTCAGATTATGCTGTTTCTGATTCTAGATCCCAAAGAATTTTCACTAATACCAGGACCAAAATTATGGTGAGTATGACAAAGCCAGCCTGATTATCCATATGGCAGCAATTCATGGGTTAAAAGGCAGGATAAACACCAGGGGTGGGGTGGGGGGTGGGGCACACACCTTTAATCCTAGCACTTGGGAGGCACAGGCAGAGGCAGGTGGATCTTTGTGAGTTCAAGGTCAGCCTGGTCTACAGAGTGAGCTCCAGGACAGCTGGGGCTACAGGGAGACCCTGTCTCGAAAAGAAAAGAAAAAAAGAAAAAAAAAAAAAAGCAAGATAAAAAGCTATGTGTTGGGGGCCGGGGAGATGGCTCAGCGGTTAGGAGCTCCAACTGCTATTCCAGAGGACCCGGGTTCGATCCCTGGCACCCACATGGCGGCTGAGAACCGTATATAACTCCAATTCCAGGAGAACTCCAGTTCCAGGGGAATCCAACACCCTCTTCTGACCTCCGCAGCATTGCACAACACGGGTGCACAAACCTACATATGCAGACAGTACATTCATACAAATAGATAAATAATAAAAAATTTTTAAAAAGCTATGTGCTGGTATAACTGAAATAACTTTAGAAAAAGTACTATCCAGTATAATTTCTAAATTATATCGGTGTTCCGGAATTATGCGATTTAGGCACATCATTGCTTTGAAGAGTAACAAATAACTGCCCAATATTTTTGAAATAATTCTCAGCACTCAAAATATGCACAATTTTTTTGAAACGGTAGCATTCAGAAGGTAAAGATATCAGTACATGAAATTAGTCAATAATATCAGAAGTTCTATCACTGGTTCTCTCCACATCTGATATTAAAGTAACTCAAACTTCTCAACTTCACTTTATGTTCAATTTAATTCTGCATCTCATTTTAAGTTTCCCACTGAGTACATTTTATATAAGTTATCCTATAGGGTTATAAATAAAGTAGGACATAAGGCTTTTGAAGAATATGAACCTAGTCAGAAACAAAAGTCCCGAAGAAAAATGAGAACAAGCTTGCAAAAACAAAGATTAAGCCTCAAAGATGGAGGACCAAGGGCAGATAAACCAGTGATAGATGTCAAAGGATGACAGGTTTTTTTCTTTTAAAGGGCTTGATGACAATAATTTCAGGGTTTTGCAATTTACATTGGGCCTGTTGTATTTTCTTTCCTTGATCAACTAAAAATGTAAAACCACTCTTCCCTCACAGGCCACACAAAAAGCAGCAGCAAGAGGTGGTCTGAGGGCCACAGTTTGCCTACTCCATCGTTCAGTAACAAGAGAATGGTCCCCTTTTATGATTTCTAAAAATAATCTAAACTGTGTTACCAGAGCATCCCACCAAGCTTCCAACATTCTCTTCTCAGGATGCACTCAACAGGACTAGAAAGGGAAGGTGATGGCTGTGAGCATGGTATCATCACCCTCCACAGTAGGCTGAGCACAATCTTGAGTTTTAAAAGAGGAAGATCCTAAATTACTATCCAATAACTTCAGTTATCAGCCAATTGATTGTTCATGGCTTAACTCAGAGTTAGTGTGCAGGACAAGAAACCGATGGATGACTGGTTTGAAGCAGCTGCCTGAGTATTCCTCCTTTTCTCTTCAGTGTTTATTAACAGTGAAACAAGCACTATAACAAAGTACCCTTACAGAATACAGGAATGTGAAGAGCTGAGGACAAGATAACAGTAACAAATGGGCAAATTCTAGGGCCAGACTTGGAAAAGTCACATCTGGAAAAGCTTCAGGGTCAGGTATACTTTAGAATTCACTATTTAGAAAATTTGAGAAAAGGCCAATAACCTATAATTTCAAAGTAACGATTTCAAGTCAGTTTAGGCCAGGTTCAATTTTTCTATTAAGTGAGATAAAAAAAAAAAAAAAAAAAAAGCACTAGATACCTGTGTATATGTGGATATTCACTTAGAGAGGCCACTTTAATGTGGATGCCAGATTTTTAATCTCAGGAAAACACACCCCAACACTTAAAAATTGTGAAGTTCAGCATCTTCTGACCTTGGCACATGTATCATTCTAGGAAGGGAAAAAAAAAAAATCAACTGTATATGACTGACTTTTGCCTGTGCTATAGCAAAGAGTCCTATATGTGAAGAGTTCTTTGTCCTATTGTAAAATATACTACACTGTTCACTGATTTGGCTGACAGTAGCTTCCTTCCAGTACTGCAGATAAGTACACAAAAATTATTCTAATTCCTCAATATGAATAACTCCCTCCAGAATAAATCTTAACATTTAGATGTACATACAAGCTCAGACAGCTCCCAGTACATCTTTAGTGTTAAATACTATATAAAAGCAGGGGAAGGGATTGACCCGAGGCCCTGCAGCTGTCAAGAGGAAAACAATGTCCAAATGTAGTTTCTAGCTCAAGTTAGTAACAGAATTTTCTGACAAAGACATCTATTCAATTTTGTGGATACAGATAACGTGTGTACAATATTTTTGGTCCAAATTCACCAGAGTGATAGGAGACATATTAACTTGACTTGACGATCATCTTGAATTATCTTAGATAGTACAGCCTTGACTGTTTCCAGAAAGGAAATAAAAGTTATCTCTGATTATGTTAAAAATACAGAAATGCCTTCTAAAAAGCTTAAGAAACAATTATGTTAAAAGCTAATTATAGGTACAAAAATTACCATCTTAATAAAAAAAGGAAATGAGGCCCTATAATGAAATAGACATGAACCACAAAGGCCCACGACAATCACTTAAGCTGCTCTCACAACCTTGCTATTACTGTTCTATTACCTCAAAAGGATGCGCCTTCAAAAGGAAAGGAAATCGTGAAGATGCCACAAACTAAATACATGCTAAGGACTAAAACTTTAAAAATTTTTTTAATTTATTATTTTTTATGTGTATGAGTATACTGTCTGCATGTAGGTTGGTGCACCTGTGTTGTACAATGCACGCGAAGGTCAGAACAGGGCATCGGATTCCCCTGGAACTGGAGTTAAAGGCGGTTCTTAGCTGCCATGTGGGTGCTGGGGATAGAACCCGGGTCTTCTGCAAGAGCAGTCGGCGTTAACTGCTGAGCCATCTTTCCAGCCCCAGGACTAAAACTTTATCAGAATTAGCAAGAATACTAACTGTGATGATAGCAGTTACTGAGAAGTAACTATATTGGTGGCACTCTTCAAGGTACTTTGCACACAATGTCTCATTTAATCTGAAAGAGCCTGAAGAAACTTACATCGCTATTATTATTATTATTATTATTATTATTATTAAAATAACTGAATTGGAAAATTTTGAGTAACTGGCTACATCACCTACCTCTAGTTGAGAAAAGACTGACTTGAGCCTACATCTATCCCTTTGGATATTATACATTATATCTTCCACTGGTTTATTCATGGCTGGAGCTATCATTCCCAAATGGGTTGGGGGCATCTTCAAACGTGTAACTTATATCTGAAGCAGCTCTTACTCATTCCAAATGACCAGAGTTTTTGCATAAAGTATCACTATAAAATAGTAAAAGAAGAAAATATTTAATAAGCTTCACTTCCTAATATATTGCAAACTCAAGGTCATAATAAACTGGTGCATTCTAAGCTCTTCATTTATGAATAAGAAAACCCAGGCTCAGGGTGAACTTCAGGTAGATAAGCACAGTGATTGGCTTTTCTCTTGCCACATATTTTATTTAAAAAAATAATAAGGGCTGGAGAGATGGCCTAGCGGTTAAGAGCGCCGACTGCTCTTACAGAGGACCCAGGTTCGATCCCCAGCACCCACATGGCGGCCGAGAACCGTCTGAAACTCCAATTCCAGGAGAACTCCAGTTCCGGGGGAATCCGACACCCTCTTCTGACCTCCACGGCATTGCACGACACGGGTGCACAAACTTGCATGCAGACAGAACATTGATACACATAAAGAAATAAATAAATGTCGGGCATGGTGGCACACGCCTTTAATTCTGCACTGGTGGGAGGCAGACAAGGTAGATCTCTGTGAGTTTTGAGGCCACCTGGCCTACAGAGTGAGTTCCAGGACAGCCAGAGCTAAGGGAGACCCCGTCTCAAAAAGACCAAAATAAATAAATAAATAATAAATAAATCAATAATAATAAATAAATAAATACACTCAAAGAGTTAATAGTACTGAAGCAAAATGGTTTCAGTGGTAACAAAAGCATTAATTTATCTATTGTGCCTTTTTTCAGAAAGCCCTTATTAGGTTGCAAAAGCAGTGAAAAACCTGACTAATTAAAGCATCTAAAACAAGTTATCAGTGGGAATTAACAGAACATCAACTACAGGAGTTATATAGAAAAGCATAAAATACATTCCTCTCTACTTCTACTCTACCACGGCATTCTAGGTTCAAGCATCTTGCCCTATGCCATCTATCCAGTCAAATCAAAGTGGTTAGTTAGTACAGAATGCTAAGATACCTTCTTTTATCTTAGTGTTGTATGTAGTAATACAGCTGAGACTTTTGGTTATGACAAACAAAACTCATCAAAGAGGTACTAACAGTATTTACTGAAGGACAGAGAATCTTAAAAATGACTGAGCCCCCAGCTACAAATGATTGTTAATGTAAAGAATATGTATTTTACTTCACTTTAAAAGACAGCTTGATGCCATGCCTGTTTTCTTCTTTGAAATAAATTTGTTAAAGAATATGAGCTTTAGTCCCTCCCTCCCTCCCTTTTTCTTTTTTCTTTCACATTACTAGGCTAGTAGTTTATTACTGAACTCTAGTCTCAGCAATTTGTTCGTTTTTGAGACACAGGTTCTTACTAAGTTGGCCAGAGTGTTGTTAAGTTCCTGCTGTAGTCCAGGTGGACTTTGAACTTGCAATTCTCTTTCTTCAGCCTTTCAAGTAGCTGGGATTGTATAACCTAGCATAAGATTCACTTTCTATGTCTTAATCCTTTGCAAATGGACTCAGAAATCTACCTAAAAGTGTTTTTGTGGAGCTACGGGCCCAAATTTGGTATTTTAAAAGTATAACTCACAATACTGAAACTTCTAACTTAATGGGCATATTCCATAAATTGATAAACACATCTCTTGACTGCCACTGAACTACCTCATCTGCTCTATTACGCATGTATTAAAGATGTCATTTTTTGGAGGAGGAGATGGTAATGGCGGCAGGAGTGGATGGAAGGTCCACAAAGGAAAACTTGCAATAGTATTCAACACAGGTTTTTATTACTTAACCTGTGTCCTAGGTCCTCCAAAGTAAGATGACAGAGAATGGGAGTCAAAATGCTGACAGCATAAGTATTTATTCATCAATCAAGGAAGAGCAGAAAGGTGAGATTTAAAAATTAAAGTCATAGGGGGCTGGAGAGATGGCCTAGCGGTTAAGAGTGCCGACCGCTCTACAGGAGACCCGGTTCGACCCCGCAACCCACTGGCGGCTGAGAACGCGTCTGAAGCTCCAATTCCAGGAGAACTCCATTCCAGGGGAATCCGAGACCCTCTTCTGACCTCCCGTCAGTGTTGCACGACATGGGTGCACAGACTTGCATGCAGACAGTACATTCATACACATACAGAAATAAATAAAATTAAAAAATAAATAAATAAATAAATAAAATTAAAATTAAAGTCATAAAGAACTACCACTAAATTCAGCTAGTAGTTGTATTTTAAAAACAAAACAACCAACCATCCCTATTTGTCCATGACATAAAAATACTGCGCTGTAAAATGAAATCAGGGAATTGTTATTATACAAACACTGCTTTTATTTACTCCCCAATAAACTCATAAACTTACCAGTTAAACATTGTCAGATTTTTTTCTTCATCTGCATACATTTTAATCAGATAACAGTCTCTTAGCTATAAGAAGATACATCTGCTGGATATGAGAAATACATCACAAAACACGTAAGGCGACATGCTGATGACATTTTAAAATGGGGTGAAGTAAAAATGGCCTTAATCCACCAGTTTGAGAAGCTCTGGAACTATGACCCACTCACAAAGAGTTTACATTTTAGGGATACAGGACAGAGCAGTCACACAAAAGGAACATATCATAAGGACACACAAAAATAGCATCAATTTATTTTGGATTTTTGTTGATTTGACAAGCATGAACAGTTTACATAATAAGTATTTTCCTAAGTGGCAGGGATTACTAGTGTTTCTAACTTACACTTGGCCCATATCAAATAAGGTATATCGAACTTGAGGATTTAAAATAACCCCATAGCAGAGATAAGGACAGACTCTGGAACCAAACAGATCAGTCCCATCCTGGGTGATGGTGGGCCAGTTTCTTCATTTCATTGTATCTCATTTCCAATATGGAAATCATAGAAAACTTCAGCTAAGTGGGCTGTTATGATGGCGAAACAGAAGGATTCCAAGAATCTAGCCAGAACAGAATAAATGCACCCACCATACTAATTACTATCATTTAAGACCACAAAGCTTGTAGGTGTGGACCTACCTCCAGAACCACGGTAACCCATACAGTGCTTCTTAAGCATCACTAAGCAAAAAAACAGATACTGGCCATCTCTTAACTCTTCTATTTCTATTTATACAGGGCTCCCTATAGGGGAAAGAAGTCTGAGGATGAGGGTGATGGGCTCACAAACAGGCAGACAGGCATGAGCATGGAGAACTGAAGACAACTGTCCCTATAGGATGGCCAAAAACCTCTCCTATGGGGCAACAACCATGTTTTCTGCATAGTTAAGCGTGGGCTTTGTTCCATATTTACTGCACCTGGACAAGCTGTAGGCTTTAGTTTCTGTGGATGACAATGAGCAAAATGTAAACATTACTGCCATGAGAATTCTCAGGGAAATTTCTATATAGTTAAGAAATTTTTTTTTTTTTTTTTTGGTCTTTTCGAGACAGTGTCTCCCTGTAGCCCCAGCTGTCCTGGAACTCACACTGTAGCCCAGGCTGGCCTTGAACTCACAAAGATCTGTCTGCCTCTGCCTCCCAAGTGCTAGGATTAAAGGCATGAGCCACCACGCCCGGCTGTGGTTAAGAAATTTTAAGAAATTAAAAACTACCCCCTTCTAGAATGATAGGCTATATATAATCTTTGTATTAATTCTGAATATTTTGGGGATATAGTTTCTGAAACTGCTGGCATTGAAATCATGTTTTCACACATCTTTCAATGTTTGAAGGCAATCCGAATTGATTAAACATTAAAATATTTAAAATTACACTTATTTGTGGGCATGTATGTGTGTGAGTGTATGTATAGAGGTCAGCTTCTTTCCTTCTACCATGTGGGTCCCAGGGACTGAACTCCAGTGGCCAAACTTGGTGGCAAGGTGCCTTAACCTACTAGGCCATCTCCCCAACACTGGGCTGAGTAATCCCTCCTCTCTACCCGCTCTCACCGCCTCACCTGCACTGTTTTCTTTAAGTTTCTACTTAATCTGACCCTTCCTCCTGGAGTTTGCCAAGTTAGCAAAGTCTCTGTTTTGCCCTCTATCTTTTCACATAAAATAAATCTCTAAGAAACATAATGGATCTTCACTCACTGGTGACTATAGAAACATGAATCTCTCAATCAAATTCCATACCTGAGCTCTCTGCAAGGGAAAGAAGTAGCCAGAAAGTGCAAAACAGACCAACAAAAGGTTTAGGAATTTCCAAACATGACAGCTTCTTTCTTGGGACTCCTATGGAGATATATCTCTTTTTTTTAAGTTATTTTTTTCAAAGCCAATTTTTAATTAAGTTATTTTTTATGTGTGTGAGTATTACATATAGGTAGGTGCATCTGTGTTGTGCAATGCCCACAGAAATCAGAAGATAGCATTGGATCCCCAGCAACTGGAGTTATGAATGGTTGTTAGCCACCATGTAGGTGCTGGGAATTGAACCCAGGTCCTCTTGCAGGGGTAGCTAGTGTCCTCAACCACTGAGTGATTGTCGCTCCAGCCCAGATACAATTTTTCTTTTTTTAAAATCTTATGTGTATGAGTGTATTGGCTTCATGTGTGTAAGTGCATCTATGTTGTACAATGATCATGGAGGACAGAAGGGGGTATTAGATCCCCTGGAACTAGAATTACAGACAGTTGTTAGCCTCTGTGTGCTGGGAATCAAACCCAGGTCCTTTGCAAGAGCAGTCAGGCTCTTAACCCCTGAGCCATCTCTCCAGACCTCCAGATACCATTTTTCTAAGAAAAAAGTTTTGATTGGTAAGAATGGGCCGCCCTAAATATGGCCTGATGATTCTTGGCCCTTGTCTAACACAGATTACCAAGAAGATGGCTCCCACTTCCAGATGAGGTGATTCTCTAGAAAACACATTCCTTTCTAGAACAGCTCTAGCTCACATGGACAGCTGAAATTGTTCCACTTCAGGAACCCCTTACAGCTTGACCCCAGTGGAAAATGCAGTTATGACAATCTGCTATTCCGGTTCTCCTATCTGCCACAGGGGCAAGTACCAGTCTATGCCCAGTGTGCATTTTTGTTTTCTAGAACTCTGGTCCCTCTGGCACACCTATTAAGAAAGTTGGAATAAACTAGACTCCTGTTGGTTTCAGTGTTCTGATTATCTTCTAAGTGACAGAAAGGTTCCCTCTTTCTAGAACTTTTAGCAACAGCTATGCAGCAGATCACTGAGAACTAAAAGGAACATACACCAAAACAAAAATTAGGCCCCCTCAGCTCCCCCACCACCAATGCAAACATTCTTTTTTCACGTAGACCTGCAACAGGGAAAGTGAAGCTAGCCTCTGGTGAAAATGCAGAAACCTGAGCTGAAGGGTTCAGCACTTAGATAAGTCTAGAGACTCCAGTCTCCTCTGCTGGACCCAGGTCTGCCGCCTCCCAGCACTCTTTAATTCTGCAAAAGCACCTTTCCCTGAACATGCATGCACTATAGTAAAGCTGACTCTCAATACCTCAAGAGAGTCCTATGTTAACTCAGTCTAAAGGAAAGGAGCTGCAAATCAATCAGTATTATAGCACAGGGATGTTGTGTTCTCTCCCCAAACAGCCAACCTTATTGACAGGGATTAGGTGTATGAGTAGTAAAATAATGAGAAGAGGCAAGAGTCTCTTCTGCTCGACAAAGCTCTGCTGGGTATGTTCCCTCCCCACACAATTAGAGGAAGGCAGAATTGGGAAGGTTTACAGCACTAGAGGGAAAAGTCCATTTTACAGATAATCTGACATGAAAATAAAAGAGGCACTCTACAAAACACAAAGTAAAGCACAGTCCTCAGCCGCTCATTCAGCTCCTGCACAGGGAGTCACTGGCCGCTCCTGGCAGCAGAAGCACACAGGGCTTGCACAGAAGGTGAATACCTTTTAAACCAAGATTCAGAATGAGAGGAACCTATAAAGTTCTCCCAGTTTAGTCTCTGATTTCATCATGAGTAGCAAGTGGTAATGCTAAAATACATAAAAGTCACAATCTCAGCAGAGGCTGAATGATCCTGATACAGACATACACATAAAATCCTTTTAAGAATTAAATTTGTGTTCAGATCAGCTACACTTAATTCCAAACCATCTGCAGGTAGAAGATCCATTCTGTAGATCTGGTGGAGCAAAATTTTAATCTCAGAATGATAACCCCCACAGCCTGGCGTATTTCTAGCCTGCCTCTTTTTGCTGCCAGTCTAGTGTTTGCTTGTGAAACACAACACAAGTTAATTACCCCTAAGAATAAAGAAAACCAATTCATTTTTAGCCATTCATAATAAAAAGAGTACCAATAATCATGTGCCAATTTCAGATACTTTTCCACCCTGATGCCACAGTAAACATTTCTTCACTGTGTTCTGCCTTTGGGCTGGCCACAGTTCACAGTGTCACATACATAAAAGTCGATGGGCCTCAATATGTCAGCCAGCTCCCCAGCCTTCAGAAGCTAGGTTCAAACAGTATGTAAAGAGCTGCCTTGAGTCACCCTTTACAAGGGTGTTATTTTAGCTTTAAGAGCAAAGCAAGAATAAATTCTTGCTTTAGTGGGAAAGGAAGAGGAGGAAGACAGAGGCAGCTGATCTCTCTGAAAGTCTCTGAGAATATGCTTACCCTTGCAGCTCTGGCCATCGCCTTAGGGAATAGTGTCCCAATCTATTTGTCTTGGCCTAAATTAATTTCTCTTGAACTCACTCTTTCACTTGTGAGACTTTTATTGTGTTTTTGCCCAAGGTCTCTCATAATTTTGGAGTCAGGCTAAGACAAGTATGTCATGTTTCACTTCCCCACCCCCACCCCCACCCCCTTGTTTGTAGCTTAAGAGTGATGAAGCTTCTTGTCTGACCATTTTATCAAGTTTTCTAACTTGCATGTTTCTCCACCTACTTCTTTGAGTCTTAAAACCTTTTGGAGAAAGGTTGATTCCCTAATCTCAAAGGCAGTTAATCATAGTACAGAACTTCAAGATCTAGATCCTTCTGAGTGCATTGCACTGTCACTGGCGGAACAAGCATTATCACCTGAGTGCAAAACCCAAGGAGCTACATTTTGCATTTCTTTTTAGTAAACTGCCATGTAATGCATATTCTATTTGCAATAAAGTCCCAGACATCTCAACTGATTACTAGTTTCCAGGATTACAGACCGTGCAAAGATGATGAAAACAACCTACTAGGTCCAAAGTGACAAAACCCAGTCAGTGCCTATATATTCACACTGTATAATTTAAGATTTGATCTCATGAAATAGGTTAACCAAAGTATAATTACAAAAACATGAAATATACTCTTTGCCTCTCTGGTAGGGCAAGGGGAATCTAATACATGAGGCAAAGAAGCTTCAAACTCCTCCCTGCTCCCGCTCTGGGTAAAACAGTACCAACAACAGAAGGTCCCTGTGGTGGTCCCTCTAAAGCATCATGGACCAATATAGAGCAAATATAAAACCATAGGTTAACTGTTTTATATTTCATTATTTTTTATTTTATGTGAATGAGTATATTGCCTGCATGTGAGTGAATGCACCTGTGTTGTCCCAATGCCCATGAAGGTCAGAAGGGGGCAGCGGATTCCCATGTAACTGGAGTTACAGACAATTCTTACCCTCTATGTGGGTTCTGGGAATCAAACTCAGGTCGTCTACAAGAGCAGATGGTTCTCTTAACCACTGAGCCATCTCTCCAGCCTCAAGACTAAATTTTTTCCACTCAGATATAGTTTAGTAAACTCCCCAATCACACTGAAAATAAAACTCTGACATTCAGACCAAGTATATTAACAAAGATGGAAGACATCCTCCTCCTGAAAAAGCCCTGAAAAGCTTTTTCTCCTGCTGGCAAGATCCTTTTCCAACTGACCAGTCCAGACCAGTTTAACCTACGCCAGTCCTGGACATATATTAGGTTGGAGCTATGGCTTATCAGCTATGTCTAAGTTGACCAATCCAAAATTAGGGAAGGAGTATCAGTCCTATACGACTCAAAACACTTAAAAGGCCCAAGTCCTACTGAGGGATTTGAATCTCTCATTTCTGAATCTTCTCTCTACTTATGTGTGAAAAGCTTCTGTGTGTGTGTGTGTGTGTGTGTGTGTGTGTGTTACCTATTACCTATTACTTTCTGCTGTATCTGAGATATTTACTGCCTTTTAACTTTTTAATTGGCAGAAAAAAACAAACCAATGAAGACCCTAAATGTAACAGTATCACTGAAGTGCACTGCTCCAAATGACCTTTAAACTCTCCGAATACAGTTTCCTGTTTAACTGTACTGCTGCTTCATAAACATTTTATTGCCTCATTAGTGACTCTAAATCCTTTACTTGTCAGGGAAAGGAAATCAAATTCCATGACAGTTTCCATCTACCTTATTGTGGCAAATTTTGCTGGCCAATGTTTTAAACAACTGCCACAGACTTTCTGAGAGGAACCCTTCAGTGGGACTTTTCTCTGAGGCCACCCAACTTCTAGTGACCATCTGTGTCCTGAAAAGCCAACAAAAGTCAACCCTCTGCTAACTTATTAGCTTGTGAATGGGTCTACAGTCAAAGGAAGCTTCACATAGAGCTAAGCATGGACACACCATCCACAGGCCAAAACGACTCTGGGACAATACATGCACAAACAAAGCTCAGGAAAACTAAATGCAAACTGCAGTCTTGGAGCAGGACAAAGGCGTCTTCAATGCTCAATCATATTTTCAAGCACACCATGCTGTCCAGTAACCTGCACTGATAATTCCTCATGAATAAAATGCTAGCATTATCATCTGTAGCTAGGTTGTTGGCATGCTTTTGTTATTTCACTAAAAATACCATTAATTTTCTGGCTTCACAACAGCTGAGCTATTCCTCATTTGAATATACAAAAGAGTATTTTGTTTAAACCAAATTAAAAGTGTTCCAGTAAATGACTTCCATCTTGCTAGGTATAGTATTTTAGCATGTACTGCTTTTCATAATCTTCTCTACACTGATACCACGCTTGTCATTACCCAATCCAAAATGCCTTCATTATCAAAAAATAATGTTTTAAATTGACCAGGGGGAATCCAGAAATGCTAATACCCCTGGTCCCTGGTGCACCCGACAAGCATGGTGAAGTACACTGTGTAGTACTTTTGAGGGCCACAGCACTGGTGACCTCCTTGATTCCCCAACCCATAAAAGAGTCAAGGTGTATGATCAACAAACCATTTTCCAGTTTGATTATCTACGGCGCGCGCGCACACACGCACACACCCACCCCTTCTATTTCCCATCTAGAGAGGTTCTGCCATGCTCCATTTAAGTCAGAATGAAAACCCTGGTTCCTGCCAAGCCCTCCTGGCATCTCACCACTTTATTTGTTCCCATTTGTATCTAATGCTTTTGTCAACAGTTCAACAAAAGTCAAAGCAAACAACCAACTGCAAACACTGGGGTAACAGCAACAAGCAAGAATCCTTCACAATTATCCAGCCCAGCTGCTCAGAGATCGGCCAGGGCTGCTTTCATTTACAACAATGTCAACAAAAGGCTGAAACCCAATAACTAGATGGGTCAATACAGACACTGTATACCCTCTGGAGGAGGAAACACTGTTCACCTTCTTTGCTGCTTTGGCAAACATGTAGAATAATTCAGTCAGATGGACAAGTGCTTGTCTAATCATTTGCTATGTGAATAATTCAACGACTTCCCACATAAACTACTAAACACAGCTCTTCAAATATTCCTGTGGCACTTCCAGCTGGCCAACTAAAGCAGTGCATAAAAGGAAGACCGGGCTGGAGAGATGGCCTAGTGGTTAAGAGCACCAACTGCTCTTGGAGAGGACCCGGGTTCGATCCCCAGCATTCACATGGTGGCTGAGAATCACCGTCTTTAACTCCAGTTCCAGGGGAATCCGACACCCCCTTCTGACCTCTACGGCATTGCATGACACGGGTGCACAGACCTGCATGCAGACAGTACATTCATACACATAAAATTTTAAAAGGAAGAAAGACAGATGAGAAGAGAAATCATGACCCCAGTGCATCCTCAGTGATAATCTCTGTTCTAAGAAGCCCAAGTCTTCATGACTAATCCTTTTAGGTCTAACTTTAGCCTGGAATTCTCACTACTATTTGAGCTTTACCAGGGACCTATTAGGGTTGTGTCTAGCAGAGAGCCAGTACTGAAGTCTCCCCTGCCCTACACAAGAACTTCCATCCAGTACAGCATGCATTTAGAATTTGATTAAAATATTTTAAAAGTACTATTAGACGGGCTGGAGAGATAGATAGCCTAGCTTCGACTGCTCTTGCAGAGGAGCCCGGTTCGATCCCCAGCACCCACATGGCGGCAAAGAACCGTCTGTAACTCCAATTCTAGGAAAATTCCAGTTCCAGAGGAATCCGAGACCCTCTTCTGACCTCCGTGGCATTGCACGACACGGGTGCACAAGCCTACATGCAGACAGTACACTCATACACATACAAAAAAAAAGTACTATTAGACATTTGTAAACAAGCTATATATATACAGTTTTTAACTACCTGTTTCTGAAGACATCTTAGAATTCCTGAACTAGTTTTCATTAAGACAATGTTTATTTAACAAAAGATCATTTTAAGATGCAATAGTTCCCAGTTCCCACTTCCTTTTCTTTTCCTAAGGAGTATGGCTTGTGAAGTATAATATAAACCAAACAATCTAGCAAAAGGGGGTTCTGACTGGGCCAGTGCCCTCTGCTAATTGAGTATCTCCTGCTAGGACCAAGAAAACATCCCACACAACATCTATAGCAAAGGCACTATGAACCTGGGTATGCAGGACTCTGAAATTCCCTGCCCAAAGGCCTGGAAGACCACTTCCAGGGTTTATCCAGTTGTCCCCCCGACCGCTGGTTATTTATTTATTTATTTATTTATTTATTTATTTATTATTTATGATAGGGTCTGATTTCCTAGTCCTGGCTGGCTAGGACTCCCTATTTAGTCTAGGCTGGCCTTGAATTCAAGAGATCTACCAGGCTTCTGCCTCAAGAGTTCTGGGATTAAAGGTGTGTGGCATCATGCCTGGCTTCAGTCTTCTTGAGGCCTCCCAGAGGTAGGTCAAGCTGATGGTTTGAGTGTGCCTAGACTTGAAGGCAGTATCTAGGATCCTATAAAGCTTTGAGGAACTAAGATATCCCCATGAAGATACAGATGAGCTACCAGGTTTCTGTGGCAACTCCAAAAGAGTTGAAGATTTAAAACTTGGTGTTTGAGGGGCTGGAGAAATAGCTCAGTGGACCTCTGAGGAGCCGGCTTCTGGGCCCAGCTTCTATTCCCAGCACTTACATGACAGCTAACAACTATTCATAACTCCAGTTCTGGGGGAATCCAAGGCCCTCTTCTGACCTCTGCAAGCACTACAATGACATGGGTGAACTTACATACATGCAGGCAATATACACAAACACAAAAAATAAAAATTAAAAAAGGTAAAAGTTAGCACACATCAAGATTGGGAGTAGTCAGACCAGGGCCATTAGCCACATTGTGAGCATTTGACAAAAGCTCCACCTTTGCATGGATTTCCATATTCACACCGGCAGCTTCCTTCAGAGCTAGTTCTTCAACCATCATAAACTTGTTTTATGTGCACATTAAAAAAAAAAGTATTCGGGTTTCACTGGAAGCACAGAGAAATGAAGGGGAACAGTTCATTAATATATTTATTCTACTCTAAGGCAGCATGTATCTGCTGTACGCTTTAACAAAAAGATGATTTGAGTAAAGGATTTTATCTAATTTTTACTATGAAGCCTCAAGAAATGGCACAGGCCTGTCTGCCTTCTTTCTAGATGGGAAACCAACATCCGCTGACAAACTTTATGTGCTTTATTATTTAGACTTCATCACTCAATTTTCAGGTTAACACCAATGGGTTTCAAAAGTCAAGAACCATTAAAATAGCTTTTGGCCAACTGAAAAATAAAGACCTTCTCTCAGCCATATACAGGTGTATAGCTGTGCCTTTTCTGGCATATAAAGAAAAGCACCTGAATTGAGAGAGTAATTCTCTACTCAAATGCCCTTCAATACAAAATAAGCAAATCAAATGGACCACTGTGATGTGAAGACTTTTGTCTTCATAGATTAAATGTTTTACTTTAAATATTAAAAAGACCACCTCTGTCATGAAACACTGCAGATGCAATATATGCTTTTATTTGTCCCCAGAAAGCAGCCCTTATAAGAAAGACTGAAGGGAGAAAGAAAAAGGACAGAGGGAGCAAATAAGGAAGAAGAGTGAAAGGAATTTAAAATGACAAAGGCAAGCAAAACAATTTACAAGTGAGCATCTGGTACTGACAGGAGGAACTAAGCAGTCTGTTGAGTCAGGCCAGTGCGGGGAAGGCTGGTGGCAGCCTGCAGATTGAAGTCAATCCTGAAGGGCGGGGAGAAACTAATCAAGTGCTGCTTCTCTTGCTTATAGATTTAGTCACAGTTTGTTCTCTTTTCACCAGGTTGAAAATGTCAACAATCTAATTTGAAATTCCTGAAAATAAGGTCACACTAAGCTAGTACCAAATTTTATTATCAAAACAGATTCTAACCTTAACTGCCCAGTTCAGAAAGCAGGTTCAGACCAGCGATAGCCCAATATGGTTTAGTCATCATCTCTGCAGCAAGGGCTAAGCCAAAGACATGGCTAACTCAGCTCTCAAGTCCTATTAACTATGCTATAAATACAAGTGATTATTTCCATTTTTTCTGCAGATTTATTTTTTCAGGGCAGCCCAAAAAATTCAATGATGTCCAGAATTACTAGAAATTTTTTTTTATTCATTTCCCCATGCACCAGAAAGTGAGGTAATCATGTCCCACTGAGAGTGCTGTCAGGCTAAACCTTTCCTCTGCTGCATGCAGTAGCTGGATAAATCTCCCTTCAATTTTCATTCCACCACCCACTCAGGGCAAGGCCCTGGGGACAGCTCCAGATTACCCTTCACATGCAGTGTCACAGGCCCAAGCCCAAGTGGCCCAATCAGTGCCAAGAAAAGAACAAACTAAGAAAGATTAATTCACAGATGTTCATGCATTTCACATACACAGCGGCCCATGGTCCGTTGCTAGGGCAACAGGAGACCACCAGTGTGTGCTTTATTGGCTTTATGAAGTGCATCTCAGGGACTACAGTCGAAGAAACGCTGCATAATAGTAGTGTGGTCCTTCCAAAGCCGTGTTTTGTGTTTATTCACAGTTAACCTTCTGAGTACTCTAGGGGCACCCTTTCTCATAGCTTTCATCACCACTCCCCATGACACACGACACAACTTTCTATGTAGAAACATTAAAATATATCTCCTTGGGAAGATCCATGGGAAACTGATCAAACAGTCTCATAAGCAAAGAATGAATGAATGAATGAATGAATGAATGAATGAATGATCATACTGCCACTCGGAGATCACTGTATTAGTACAGCCCACCACACCAGCACTGACCACCAAATATACATATGCTTCTTGCCTGCTTTCATTCTCTCCCTTCAATCCTCCCCTTTAAGGCCTCCTACACACTAAGCAAGTATTCTCCACCACTGAGCTAAATAGTTCTAACTCAGCATCCCCCCCCTTTTTTTTTTTTATAACTTTATTATGAAACAGTCTCATTAAGTTACTCAGGCTGGTCTTGAACTGGTGACCCTTCTAACTAAGCTTCCGCAGTTAATTATATTTTAGTCTTTTGCAATGTACCTGGCCTGGCAGGGTCCCTCTTTTCTATACATCTGACATTTACCTTTAAATGTCTAGAACCTGTTTTAGCCACATGGAACAGCAGAACCAGCAAGCCTGACCAGGCCTGTCTCCTCAGAATCGTCAGTAGAGCTTTCTGCAATGATGTAGTATTCTGAACTGTACACTGTTATGGTAAGTGGACACTTCACATATGGCTAATGCAACTGTGAACTTGGTTTTAAGTTTTTATCTCATTTTCACTAATTTAACTATTAAGCTTCATGCAGCTATAATACTGGACAGTGTAGCTTCACAGGCTTATCAACTACAAATGTTTTTAAAAGATGCTAAAATCTCTCTTCATGCTTCAATTTTCTTAATTTATAAAACAAAAACTTCAATTATGTACAATCTTCATGCCTAGGACTGCTACTTTCTGTGCTGGTTCCAAACAGCCCTCAGCACAAAGTCCATCCAATTAGCCTGGCTCTTTGTAAAACAGGCCCAAGGAGCAAGCTACTTCTCCCTCTATGTCTCAACCCCTTCTCCCACCCCCCCACCCAAGTTGGAAGATTAAAATTACAAATGTCACAACTCTTAGGGTGGTAGCACAGTTCAAATGTTAATCTAAAAGGAAGCAGTGGGTAAGGGGGAGAATATGGACCGGCAGGGGCAGGGAAGGTCTGGAAAAGGAGAAAAAAGCCAGTGAATAGATCAACAGAAGCAGCAGCTTACATTCAGATTCACAGGAGAAACACGCGGAGACAGCCATTTCCTGGGAAAAGCTCACGCCTAATGAGAATTTACTCCGCTCCTTTATGTGACACCAGCCCTTTTGTGGCACAGGCTTCCTGACTGACAGGAACCCAGGGCCCCTTAATAGGATTTCCATATTATTTCCAACACCTGCCCAGAAGTTATTTGTTTACATTGAAGGAGGCAAGATTCTCAAATCAGACATCTGCTTCTAGTTCAGGCATATCTTAGGAAACCATCTAGAAAGCAGCTTTGTTACCATGGTGACATTTTTATTTTCCTCCTTTAGTTGGCTCAAAACATTAGCATTTCCAATTTTATTTTGTTTTTCAAAAGGCCAAATGTCTCTCAAGAAAACAGAATAAAAAAAAAAGCTATATAGAAACTTAAAAACTTCCAGGATAATTAAAACTGTGCCAATGAGGAATAAATAAATAAATGAAGTATTACTGACAGGCAATGGAGCTCTCTCTTGGGTGGCATCAACTTGTTTACATTTCTCCTCCCTCAACTATCCTTACTTCTCCTTAAGTTTGAACAGCCAGAAACTCAAAAAATACTAATCCTTCAGCATGTGATCCAATTATATAATGAGTCCATTTCCATGCAAAAGAATTCTTCGCACTTACCCTATCAACATGTATTGAAAAGTTCACTTAAACAAAAATACCTAAGAGTTTTTCACTTCCATCTTACTGCCTGCAGTTTAGTAACAGGAGAGGGTGAGGAATATGTAAGTGTTTTAGGAACATGGGATGGAATATTAAACAGTGTGAGGAAAGAAAGGAAGTCAATACTTGAGTCTTCTGTGGACAACCTGTATGTATGTTGTTCTGGTCTCTAGTGCAAATTCATTTGCATCATTGACCTGAGGGTAGTCCTGATCACCAGTGAAAACTAATTCCTGAAAACGGGAATGTCTTGGGAAGTATTTGTAGTTTAAATGGGTTGTTTAAAGGCACTATAACTTATTAAATATACAAATGGGAAAAAATGGGCTAGTTCTGAGTAATGAATGCTCTCTGATAAACGCATCAATGTGGTATTTTCTTTAATATTTGGATTCAAAGAAAACCAACTGTTATCAGACTGTAAGATTTAGTTTTGCCTTGCAGTATGAGTATGACTAAGCAATACTAAACTTAAAATGACTATTTCCACGAACACCAAGCTTATTTAAAGGAATGAAAAGCTCTTTGAGAAGTAGCTCTTTACCCTCAGCAAGCTTCCTATCATTCCTTCACAAAGCTGAATGATTCTTCTGAGCTGTCATAGGCCACTGGCAGGGTAATGATTAGACAGGACTCTTTATGTCCACAGTTACAATGCTGATGCTTATTATGGGGGAACTATATGCAGACTGTTATCTAAGCCAGAAGATTCTGGAGTTCCTTCACATCATACCACAGACCAAAGTATAAGGTGAACAATGCTTATTACAGAAACTCAAGAAAGCAACAAAGGTTCTGAGGTTCCTCTGGGTGATTTTTGTGTTCCCCTCAACCCAAGTAGATGAGCATTTTAAGAACATAAAAAGGTGGTGAACAATTCTTGGAAATAAGTCTACTGGAAAAAATATGTATACATTTGGGAAACAGATGCTTTTGAAATTCAAGTGCCAATCATAACATTTAAATCTTGGGCGTCTCCAAAATATTTTAAAATGTTAAACATAAATTCACTCCACAATATTTCTGCAAGAGATGAAATGCATTCTAATTAAGAAAATTAGAGATGATAAGCATCAAGATGGAAATGCCTAGTAACTGTTGGGTTTAAGGGGAAAAAAATTAAACCACCTTTGTCAAAATCAGCTGGGGAAGGCAGATCTGACAATCAGCCTGCCCTGTTAATTAATATTTGTTCTGCTTCAGCAATCGGTGGAGGCAAGTGCAGCAAAACAAGCGTGACTCCCCGTCACATCATTAATCCACTCATGCTCACCACCTGAGGACCAGCTGTGCCCTAAAGACATTTATTCATCTGTTCGACAAACAAACAATTACAACACATTTTCTGGAATTAGGGCACCTGTTACATTTCACACAGCTTACATGCCTGGAGGCAGGGATCAATTAATACCAAACAAATTACTGCATCACAAACCAGTAGAACTAAAGTTCATGACAGTTCTTTGATAAGGTAACTGTTAAGGACAAAAAATGGTTAAAAATGCCTTTAAAGAATTAAAAAGCAAAATAATGCTAAAAAACTTTCAAATTACTGTTATATTGTGGAAAACTGACAGTGCTGCAACAGTAAACTATGCTTATACCACCAAAGCTCTGAAAAGAAATACAATTACCACTGTGTATATTTGGTTAACAGCATGACTGATTTCATTGCCAAAGCAACTAACTATTGACAATATCCCATAATATAAGATTTTCATTTCAAAATTCATTTCTAGGATGGGGCTGAACAAAATAGAGCAACTACATTCCAAATGCTAAAAGACACCTGGAGTTATAAGCCTTGAGATTCAAGGAGGTTACATGACTTGTCTACTGACTGACCTACTTAGTGAGGCAAAAGGATTGGTCAAGAACTTGGGGTTGCCCTTCTAGTAGAACAGCTTACATTCTAGATGCTTTGATGTGCTTCCTTGTAATTTCAACTCCAGTAGGAAGACCTTATGTACTTATTGATGGGAGGACACAAAGAATAAAAACTATATTTGCATGTACATGTTGATGATGAACAAAGAAGTTAATTTTACAAAGAAGAAAAGGAATAAATGTAGAAATATATATTGATCATCAATAAACAGAGTTGTTTTTATCCTTTATACACACAAACATATGTACTGGAAACTCAAATCCACTGTCCAAACATAATATTGTTTCAGACAGGCTTTTTTGTGTGTCCTTTTTGAGACAGGGTGTCCCTGTAGCCTCAGCTGGCCTGGAACTTCCTATGTAGGCCAATATGGACTTGATCTCAGGATAGATCTATCTTGTGTGTATGTAAAATTATTTATATTTTATATTTCTTATTTTTAGTTTATTTTATCTGTGTGAGTACACTGCCTATGTGCATACAAATGTAGCTGTGCCCCACAGTGTTCACAGAGATCACTGGAAGGCACTGTTCCCTGAAACTAACGTTAGCTACCATGTGGGTGCTGGGAACCCAAACCGAGGTCCTCTGCAGGAGCAGCCAGTGCTCTTAACCTCTGAGCCATATCTCCAGGCCCCCTAAAGTAAATTTTTAAATAGGATTTTCAAAGTACTTTAAATACATCTGTTTTCCTAGTATACAACAGAGCTTTCACCCCCCCCCCCCACTAAATTTTTGTCATTCTCGAGGGCAAGAACCTAATTTTTGGTATGGCAAAGAAAAAAAAAAATCAAAGATTGGTTTTTAAAGGATATATGGCAGGTAGGTGGCTCAAAAGGAAAAGGTGCTTGCTGTCAAAGCCTGATAAGCTCAGTTCAATTCCTGGGACCCAAACAATAGAAGGAGAGACCCTACACCTGAAAGTTGTCCTGATTTCCATACATATTCCATGGAGCACAAGTGCACACATGCATACACAGACAGAGGAAAAAATGTAAGTTAGGTATGTAGTACACCCTGGGAAAATATGCAGAAGAGTCAGGCAGAAGCAAAGAGATCATGGATTCCAAGCCAGTCTGAGCTACACATTAGGGGCTGGAGAGATGTCAGTTAAGAGTGCTTGCTACTCTTGCAGAGGACTTGGGTTTGGTTCCCAACACCCATATCAGGTGGCTTACAACCACCTAAAACTCCAGTTCTAGGGTATCCAACATCCTCTTCTGGCTTCTGTGGGCACCAGGTATGTACATGGTGTACATAACTACAATGCAGGTACCCACACATATTCATAAAATAAAAGTAAAGCTTCGGGGCTGGAGAAATGGCCTACTGGTTAAGAGCATTGACTGCTCTTGCAGAGGACCAGGGTTCAATCCCTAGCATCCACATGGAGGCTGAGAACCGTCTTTAACTCCAGTTCCAGGGGAATCTGACACCGTCTTCTGACCTCCTTGGCATTGCAAAACATGGGTGCACAAACCTACATGCAGACAGTACATTCATACACATAAAAAATAAATAAAATTAAAAAAATAAATAAAAGTAAAGCTTCAAGGAAGGAAGGAAGGAGAAAGAAAGAAAGAGAGAGAGAGAGGGAGAGAGAGAGAAAGAAAGAAAGAAAGAGAAAGAAAGAAAGAAAGAAAGAAAGAAAGAAAGAAAGAAAGAAAGAAAGAAAGAAAGAAAGAAAGAAAGAAAGAAAGAAAGAGAGAAAGCAAGCCAGCCAGCCAGCCAGGTGTGGTGGCATACCCCTTTAATACCAGCAGAGGCAGGCATAGCTCTGTAAGATCCAGGCCAGCCTGGTTGGCATAACGAATTCCAGGCCAGCTATGGCTATAGGGAGACCCTGCCTCAAAAAGACAAAATTAATCAATTAATTAAAGAAGGAAAATTAGCATCCTTTTAGACTAAGAAAGACCTAGGCATTATCACAACAAAAAAAGGCGGAATGAATCCTACTTGCATCTCTTTTCGAGAAAACCAATTCTGAGAATAATTGAAGAAGTTTGTTTACTGGCTCAGGTATTAAAAACATTAAAGAATTCTTTTAAACTAAGCAATTAAATGCATTATGGTCATCTAAAAATGCTCATTGGGCTGAGATGTGTCTTCTCAGTTAACAGCAAGTACAAAAGGCCGGCTCCTCACAACCCCTTGTTCTCCCCAGCTCTTAAGGGTCCAATGCCTTCTTCCGGTCTCCTTGGACAGCCACACACACATGTGCATGCATGCACATAGACAAAACAGAGATAACAAGCAAAAAATCAAACTTTAAAGTGTTTATTATTTTTAAAATGTCTATCTTTTATCCAAGGAAGTAAATAAGGGCAAAGTGCATGTTACTTAGACTGTACTTCAACAAAGTAACGGGAAAAACAAAAACAACAAAAAAACCCCAAACCGTGGCTAAATGCTACAGCTCTTGTACGCATAGATATTGTATATAGAGTTTCTCTGTGCTTTTCTTTGTACTTTTACCGTTTCTCTAATTAAAAAAAAAATTGATTAATTTTAAAAATTTTGTGTGTATTAGTTTATTGCT
The DNA here is from genome assembly GCA_009823505.1 of Rhizomys pruinosus. Lineage (NCBI taxonomy): Eukaryota > Metazoa > Chordata > Mammalia > Rodentia > Spalacidae > Rhizomys > Rhizomys pruinosus. Next base: position 3,122,399 of record VZQC01014352.1, on the reverse strand, counting down.
TGCATGTATGAAGGTGTGCCTCAATTGTGCCATGTCTGGGGAGGTCAGAAGAGGGTGTCAGATGCCCTGGAACTAGAGTTACAGATGGTTGTTAACCACCATGTGGGTGCTGGGATTTGAACCCAGGTTCTCTACAAGAGCAGCCAGTGCTCTTAACCTCTCATCTCTCCAGCCCCCTAATTTTTAGTAACAAGGATAAGAGTAAGTCACCCAAAAAGCTTTTCTTTGAGAGTGGCACTCACTAGCTACGAGACCTCACACAGGCCTACAGGCCCTGTATACCTCTAACCCTTTTCTCAGGCATGCAATAAGGAAAAACAGCACCTGCTTTCATAGATGAGACCTCATCTAGGAGCTAACCATACAGCAGGGAGTTGTCTTTAATGAGATCAATGACATTAAATGCAGACTTCAGGGGTCAGATCTGCCTCAATTTTTCCTAGATTTGCATCACTGTACATGGAGTGGCTAAAGTGGAGATGGAGTACCAAGTTACATTCCCTAACTAAGACAGCTTTTCTCAGATTACTGATGGTTGGGGAAAATGGGCTTTAAGTAACATTTATTTCTATTTTGCTTGCTTGTTTCCAAAGATAGCTCGTTTCCAAAGATTGCTAGGTGTCATCTAGTCTTGCCTAAAATTCAATTAAAATTAAAAAAAATAGCACTCCTATATATCTCTTTAAAGTATGGACTAATGCAAATTGTCCTATCGAGCTTTTTGTCAAAAGATAGTATTCCTACTTTACAGAAGTATGTGAAGATGGTAATATAAGGGTCAGTCTGAGCCACATGGTTATCCTTCTAGCCCTATCCTCAAGTTTTCTTTTGTACTTTCTCCCACATATGCATTTTAGAGAGATATTCCTTTGAGTCAGGAAACATGGATACGATTATTGTGTGATGAGGTGGGTGGCATAAGCTTAGAACTTTGATCATTAAGTCTTAATGTGAAAAGTAAAGTGGCAAACAGAAGCAATCACTCTGCTAATTCAGGCTACAAAGCAACTTTCACCTGTTATCATTCAGCTCATAAGGCAAAAGTGCTTTGCTGGTCTGAATCATACACTTCAATACAAACATAAAAAAAACCTTATTCTAATTTTACAGTGATAAACTTTTACTGCAAACAGTGACTAACTAGGAAAGTAAACAGAAACATAAGGTGTTTTAGTCATGTGTGTCAAATAACCACCAACATATAGATGAGGCCCTGCCTCAGACAGAACTGAAGAGAAGATCACCATCAAAGCCTTTAAACAAAAGCAACACAGGATAAAAGCATAAAAGCATAGTGCAGATACCCAAAGAAAAGCATTTGGTTTGAAAAACTATATGTAAATCTTTAGAGTGTAACATCTATACTCATTACAAAAGTAAAATGTAAATCCAGTATTTGTGGATTATATGAAGCTCTCTCTCTCTCTCTCTCTCTCTCTCTCTCTCTCTCTCTCTCTGTAAATCCAGTATTTGTGAATTATATGAAAATCTCTCTCTCTCCGTCCGTGCGTGCGTGCGTGCGTGCGTGTGTGTGTGTGTGGCATTTTAAATGAGTACCTAGACTCTGGAGTGCGTGCGTGTGTGCGTGTGTGCGTGCGTGCGTGCGTGTGTGTGTTTGGCATTTTAAATGAGTACCTAGATTCTGGAGATAATCTGACAATGTACAACTTACCACAAGTGACCATTATCTATGATGAGGCAGGCGGTAGTTTGAGGAGACATTCTGACAAAACAGAACCATCACTGAGGAAAAGTCTGCCCTTCTGCCCCATATTACAGATTGTAAATTGGCAAAATCTTAGTTCTGACTGAGAAGGATGCTGTATTTCAAGATAAATCACAAGATGACGCAAAGTGGATAGTCATAAAAATGTGTTCAGTAATAGCAACTTGTGAGAAATCATGGGACTAATTAACATTTGGTAATAATAATGAGCTTTGATATTTGGTTTAGCTGATCTTTATTTTGGTGCCTGCTTTTTTTTTTTTTTTTTTTTTTTTATATGCTTGTATACATGTGTGTGGGTGCATATCACAGCACACAAGTAGAGGTCAGAAGACAACTTAAGGGTTGTCAATTTTTTGCTAGAGTATTAAGCCTATGTATAGACACATGTAATATGGGAAGGTAGCAAGAGTAATTTCTCAACCTCAGGTTCCTACCAATTTAAGCAGTATGGTGATCACTGTTCTAAAGCCTAACCCCAATTCAGTGAGAAGAAAACTGGAGATCTGTAGCAGCTGGATCCCACCAAATTAACTTCCAGCCACTGGGACACTCCTGGCAGCTTATGTAGTGAGATCTCATCCAGAGGATATTCTGGAACCAACTACTTCTTTTCCCCCCTCATCCCTCAGTGCCTCAATATACAAAACATTTCCTAGGTTTTACTTATTCTTTTCCTTGGGATGAAAAACATGGAGAAAAATGGAGAAAAATGGAGGACGCCAAGCAAACTTTCACTTAGGATGAGGTAGGAGCCTAATGTGGGGTCTTCTGGACTGCTGACCCTAACAATAAGGGTGAGCGTACACTATTGGTCTGAGTTTCTTGCTGTTTACTATTGGCCACGTACAGTCACCATGCAGCCAATGACAAATGAGGAAGGCTGCAGGTATGCTGTGGCCCCTTATTTCAACAGTCCTACTATACACAATGTTTTAGTTTCTCATCACCAAGGAAATTGATTCTTGGACCCCTACAGAGCTTTCTCCTTTAGATCCATATTTACATTCTCTATCTGTGTTGAAATACTTCACATAGAAGTCTGCAAATAACAGGCTTAAGAATGTACTTGGCTACTGGAGCTTCAGAAAACAAGATCAATAAAGCCAACAACATGTAATTTAGTGGCCGCAGAACTTCCGAGAAGAGAAAAGGAAAAGGAGGAAAAAGACCTAAGGATGTAGTAAACGATTTCTGTCCCTTTGCTTGGCATCTGAAGGCAAAGCACCTTAATTACCTAGATCTTTACGGTGAGCTTAAACTTCTATTTCATAAGCTATTCTGAAATCTTCCCTGTTTAATAATCTGTAACCTCAAGAAAACATTTTTCAAAAGTGTCTCTCACAATTAAACCCATCCACAACTTTGTATAGATCAAAATTTTGTCACCATATCAAAATGTTACAGTGAGGCTGGGTAAGAGTGCCCACATCCTTATTATATGCAACACTAATTACTACCAGCAGATTCTGAATTTTCTGCACATTAGAGGCTTTTAGAGAAGCTATAAAAAATTTCAGGCACCATTAATTTAGATTTGTATTGAAATTTCCGTTTGACAGATGGCCAAAAATTACTTATTATTTAGAGTACCAGAGCTGTCTGTTTGCACATTAGAAGAGGAAAGGGAAAAGTTGAAAGGAAGAAGGAAATTTATGTCACCTTCATTACCTGTTAAATGTTAAGGAGAATTATCGTGTATGAATAAATTACTTCATACTAGCCCAGCCCAGCTATAGGCAACTGACAGAATCTGGCTGATAAAAACCACCACTAGTCACATACAGCCAGCCAGCACTCATAAAAAGCCTATCTTATCCAGGAGCCACTTACAGGAGAAAGAGGGAGATGGATGGAGCAAGCAACTGCTTCTCTGAGCATCAGAGGGCACATGTAAGAAAATTGGCAAACTATTTCACAATAGCTTAGAGCTGACACAACACAACTTCAGGTGGAGAATGGTACCCAACAAAGACATCAACCTGTAGCTACCATTCCATGCTAAATCAGAGCAAAACCACCCGCTTCTGATTTCCTCTTAACTTTCCCATGTCTCTGGCTACTCTGCCAAGCTCATTCTGAATGATTACAGATGATTTAGGAACACACCCTATTTTTGCGTGAGAGAATATAAAATGTAATTGGCACAAAGTGTACAGTGGCGTATAAATATTTTCACAATCTCCTGGGAGTGGGGCAGGAGAGGAGGCTTTTGTTTAGATCATTGGCCTTCCTAAAGGTATGCATTTATCACAAGCAGCCAGGGAGTGTTTATATTATAGCCTCAGACGAGCTTCCCTAGAGCTGCCATCAGTTAATCCTGAGCATTGTATCTACTTACTACTACTAATGTACATGTGTAGAACACATAATTACATTCTGATGAAGAAATTTCTTAATCTAGGTATTGATATGCATATTATAAAATAAAATGCCAAACTGCAAGTGCATAATTAAAGAATTTAACGTGTGAAGTTCTAATCATTGACATTTGTTTGGATTACAAATGCCTTTCAAAGATTCTTGAAGTTATAAATGAGATAAACTCAATTTTGATTTTCTATTACTTAAAAGCTCTGAAAAAAATTTTATTACAAAGGCCAAAGAATAAAGTAGCATTCAAAGTGACAGCAAAGATTATTTCTTGGTAAGATTTTAGTTTCATATATAGTTCATGCACACATACAAAACTGCAAAAGATGTAATTATTGTAAAACACAAAAACAAAAAAGCACAAAACACAAAAAAAGGAATTGACAGTATCTGTCCTTTGGCTACTGTTTCAGAACTGTGCTTTCCTTCCAATGGATAATTAACACAATGATGTATTGACACAATTGTGCGTATACATGGCATATTTCCACTGTACATGGCTCAAGGGTGATTGAAGCATTTTCAGTTTATTCATTTCCTTTGTGGAAGCCCATGTTTCTTTTTTGCTTATTATAAAATTCAAATACCCTTAGCCCACCCCGTTTGTGTGTTACATGGACTTGTACAAACTATTAGGCCCTAAATAATTTCTATCTTTCTCTACAACTTGCATAGGAAGAAGACACTGAAAGCAGATAGGACAGATGTAAAATCTTCAGAGCATTACCTGCCATACTGCAAATCCAGGTGTTATAAAGAGAGAAAGAAATCTCTCTGGGGAACAGAACTGCCTTTATGAAAGGTCTTTGTCTCTTTCTGTGTGCATACTAAGCTCCTGCTCTCCCTACCAAGCTATATTTCCAGACTAAACAAACATTTTGAGGATTTGATCAAGAACTTTATAGGTGAAATTGTTTTCCAGGCTATGTATGCATTTCTTACAAATCATTACACTAACTTCAGTTCATTATCTTATTGCAAAGACTAAGTGGGAGGAAAAAGCAGTTATTCTTTTTTGTGTGTAACACAATGAATAATGCACTCTTGTTTATAATTCAACATTATCCTATAAACCTGATTGTAACAGAAATAGGAGCATTTTTCAAAAAAGATCAACTACATTTCTGACAGTAAGCTAACCACAATTTGGTAAAAGCCAACTGTATTATTGTCTACATCTCAAAACAATCCATAACTAGGTTTAATCCAATCACTTAGAGCACCTTTAAGAGATTTTTACATCTGAATTCTGAGTCCTACCTTGATGGAGTCTCGGTCTGTAGGCAAAATAGCAGCCACACAAGCAGATAAAAGAAAGAAAAAAGAAAAACACTAGTTAGTTTACATAAAATCATGCATTTATCAAATGTAAGCCCTGTAAAATAGTAAATTCCAAAGAGGTCAACTTTGCTGTAAAGTTAATTATTAATAGTATTCTAACCAGATTCACAAAACACCAATTTACCTTTGACTCAATTTCAAAGGAAACAAAGTTAGCCATTCTTATTATTGACTTTTTTACTTTATAAAAGTTTATGATCATGAGTTACCAAAGCATTAAGGTAACTCTAAGACAAACATTACAGTATTTCTAACATCAGAAAAGGTAAACTTATGCTTATGTAATATAAAGATAATGTGTTCATGATTGTCATGATAATGGCATGAAAACAGCAGGAGATAAGAGCTTTTAAATATGAACCACACCTTTTGAAATCAATGAACCACCAATATCCTAAATAAATTATAAAGAACTGCTTAGTGAGACTTTTTAACTTTCATTTGGGTGGCTATTAAAGATTATTAGTAAGCAGCATACAAACATACAGCCACATTAAAATGTCTCTACACCATCATCTTCCTTAGAGGAGGAAGGCCAACCTTGAACAAACACAACTGAACTGCCTAAGTGGTTCATACTGAAAGAAATCAGTTAATTTCATGCTTCTGAACAGCATGAGAGGGGTATTTAAACCAACAGATTTCATTAATTTGGATTGCATTTTCCCAATAAGATGTCTAGAAATATTTTCTTACTATATCCTCTATAGGTTCATCTAGTTTACAAATAATACCTAACTTAGACAAGGATCAAGTAAGCCTCTGTAAATCTTTAAGTTTTTTTCCTCAAAACAGTCTGTTCAAAACTGGCTGTTAATGCTATGTATCATTTCCAACAGAGGACTTCACTACTGATTTAGACTTGGGATGCAGGGGATTAAAGGCAGTAATTTGGACATCTAGAGCTTTGGCTCCATGGCAGAACACTTTGCCCAGCATGGACAAGACCTCTGGTTCCATCTGCAGAAGAGAGAGAGAGAGAGAGAGAGAGAGAGAGAGAGAGAGAGAGAGAGTGTGTGTGTGTGTGTGTGTGTGTGTGTGTGTGTGTGTTGGGGGGTGGGGCACAATAACCCAGAAACAGTTCTTTGCCTACGAGAGTGTGTGTGTGTGTGTGTGTGTGTTGGGGGTGGGGCACAATAACCCAGAAACAGTTCTTTGCCTACCTTTTGGGAGTATATTCACTACTACCAACCACTAGGGTACCATGTGGATACCCTGCTTCTAATAATGAATCTACCTTTCAGTAACAGTCCTTTTATTTAAAAACTGGTAAGATGAAATTCAGACTCAGAATCAACAATGGCATCTGGAGCCTACCCTTAGAAGCAGGTACATAATGACAAGCTGACATCCCAGGATGATGCTCACCTCTTTGGTGATCATTGTCATGGTGCTTTTTCTCATCTTTAATTGGAAGGTGAGACTGACCTCCCAGCGCACTGGAGAGGGCCAGAAGCCCTGCGCTGCCACCAATGGGTGGAATGGCTGGGGGCTGGAGCCCTGAAGGATGTGGCGTCAGAGGTACAGGCAGACCATGTCCATGTGACAAATGCTGAGCCTGGAGTTGTTGCTGCTGTGAAAAATGAGAAACAGATATTGAATTTGTCCCGTGGACATCTCACAACAAAACGGGAGGTGTAAACTGATAACTTAAAGTCCTGCACCCAGGAAAGACTTTTTTTCTATCTTTTTGAAAGGAGGGGAAAGGGAAGGAGATACATAGTTGGTAAGTGTTACCTTTCTTTTAAATCTGCAGGTTTTACACATTTAGGACAAATAACCTAATTTTTAAATAGCAAAATTTTTAAATGATAACTTTTAAATGCTGAATTTTCTGACTTTTTAAAAATTTTTTATTTATTTCTATATGTGTATGAATGTGCTGTCTGCATGTAGGTCTGTGCACCCGTGTCATGCAATGCCACGGAGGTCAGAAGAGGGTGTCAGATTCCCCTGGAACTGGAGTTCTCCTGGAATTGGAGTTTCAGATGGTTCTTAGCCGCCATGTTGGTGCTGGGGATCGAACCCAGGTCCTCTGCAAGAGCAGTCGGTGCTCTTAACTGCTAGGCCATCTTTCCAGCTCCCAATGCTGAATTTTCTTCAACAAAGCATATGCATTTTGTTCTTTAAAAGGCCGGGTGTGGTGGCACGTGCCTTTAATCCCAGCACTTGGGAAGTAGAGGTGGGTCGATCTCTGTGAATTCAAGGCCAGCCTGGTCTACAGAGCGAGCTCCAGGACAGCTGGTACTAAAAGTGATACCCTGCTCAAAAATACCAAAAAAAAAAAAAAAAAAAAGTAAAGGACTAGCTATATTTCTAATCAATATGTATACATGAAATAACTGTTAAAGCAGTAAGAAAAGCTGAAAATTGAGAAAATTAGTGTTAAACAGTTGTCCCAGAACCACTACACAGCATGCAGGGAGAGTTAATTTGAAAGAGAAAACCCGAATTAACAACCCAGAAAAGGAAACTGGTTGCAGCCACCGTTTTAAACCCTGTAAGTGTCCTCAGCGGTACTTGAGCAAATTACTAAAGAAAATCTAATGTAGCAAGGCTTGGGTTCTCCTGTAGGCTTGCTCAATAATGCTGAAATAATTGGGCACTCTGTGCACGTTTAGTGATGCTCGAATGAAAAGCTAGAGGCCTGCCCTTGTACTCTTCTCTAGCGGTTGACTGTTGTGACAGGTTTATTTGAGTGGGACTGTGGTGCATGCACCAGTAACTGTGCTGACAAGAGTTTAAAGTCATTTTTACCAGCATACTGGTAACACATACAGAAAGCTCTCAAGAGGCTGGGATGGGAGTGCTTGACCTCAACAGAGGCTGAATCAAGCCAAGCTACATGAGACCCTGTGGGCAGGCTTGCTGCCTCTGCTGAATTGGAAGGGAGAAGAGGAGATGAAGGGGGATATTAAGTTAAATCTACCCCTCAACAGCAATCTCTTCAATTCAAATCCTGTTAACACTATTCTATCAGAACAGTCTTGGACTAATGTTTACAGTGGTTCAATATTGTTGTCCTTAAATAAATCACTTTTTAGGTCAAATCTGTAATAGCCAAAGAGTTCATTTTATAATTTTCTTCCTAGCAATATCTCAAAAAAACAGCTTTTAAAAGTGAAATTACTGTATCCGGAGAGATGGCTCAGTGGTTAAGAGCAACAGAGAACATAACTCCATTTCCAGAGGATCCAATACCCTCTTCTGGCCTCCATGGGCAGTACATGACCCAAGTGTGCTTACATACAGGCAAAACAATCATTTATACACATAAAAATATAGAATTTTATATATAAAATAAATTACATGCTTTTTATATATATTTATATATTTTATATATATTTTTATCTATAAAATACATTACATGTAATTTATTTTATATATAAAATTCTATATTATGTTTATGAAATAAATTTATTTTATAAGCATAAAATAAAAATAAGAAAATGTTCTATAAGAAACTTGAAATGCCTTTTTTCAGTATTTCAAGGAAAGAGGTATTTTTCTCTTCAAACTACTTTTACTTCCTTCTTCCTGTTCTATATACCATCCTATTTTTGACTCTCAAGGTATAGCATCAATGAGCTTCATGTAATGAACATATAGCAAGTAGGGCAATTTACAGACTTGAAATGGAAACAGGAGTAGCACCAGGACACTCCACCAGCCAAACGCTCTTTTTCTAACTGCACAGCTTTCAAATTACATGGTTCCTCATTTGAGTGACCAAAATCATCTTCACAAAATTTTATATAGCTTGTTATTAGCTGTGACCAAAGTATGGTCATATAATCATATTTTAAGTATACAGAAAATTATATGCATGAATAATATAGGGATTTAGGTAAATACATGTCAAATTTACCTAAAACCTAATTCAATTCATTGGCAGAAATTGTTATTTTTTCTGTAAATTTCACTAATATTTCATGTGTACAGTTTGGTCACATGGATACTTCTATACCTGATCTGAACTGGAAAATAATTATAAATGCTGGCATATGTCTCTCATGTTCCCTTCTTAGATTCTAGGAGTCTCTATATGACACCCAACCTGCAGACACCAACACATCCACATAGTATCTAATACACTGAAAAATATGTCATTATATATGATAAAAAGAAAATCTCAGCCCAAATCAGTATCTCCACTGATACTAGTCTTTAGTTCTCTCCAAGGACAAAGGACTTTTTTTTTAAAGAAAGCATTAACTGCCTTTATTTTCCATTTATTAGGACCTTTACAAGGCAAAAAAAATATATACTCCAGTCTGTCTGCTGCGCATGAGAGTCATGCACAGGCTTGCTGGGGTCTCGATCTGTCCTACTCCATCTCAGATCAGCTCAGGGCCTTCTTTCTTGATGCTGGCCTTCAAGAAAGAAGGCTCCTGGGTTCTCTCAGGGCTGTCTCCTCTCCACTGGCACAGTCACATCATCTTCTCGCTTTTGTTTCTTTTCTCCAACTCTCTCCCTCCCTCCCTCATGCCTTCAAAGTACTGTTACTGACTGTATCCTGTTCAGAGGCTTATATCAGAGATGAATTGCCATGACAAGAACTTGTATTGCTTTGGGAGGGTAAGGTAAACAAAAATCCAACTACATTTTCCTTTTTGTTTTCTCCAATGCCCTTCATACAGTGCCTTCCACACACTTAATATTTGTTAAACCTAATTAAAATAAATCTTTGTTCTTTTCAGCTACCGCTGTGTCAATATCCTTTCACCACACATCCAAACTTCTTTAAAAACCCAATGTGAAGCTGTTGCTTCCACTTTTTAGTAGTCTGCCTCTACACATGCACAAGTGTGCGCACATGCACAGTACATACACCTCGGGATCTGGACGCAGCCCAACAGGCTCATAAAACTGAGTATCTTTTAGACCGATTCAAGACTTCAGCATTCTGTCACTGTCTTTCCAGCAGCCCCTGGCAACTCCTTCCTGAAGTTCTCCCTACCTGCTGGAACCCTACAAAGATCTCCAGGATCAGCCCCTTCTTAGTCTTAGAAGGTTCTTGTTAAATTTCCTTCTTGGCATTTCTTCTTGTGCTCCTTTATTTCTCCTGATGTCACATGCCTTTAGGCAAATTACTTCCTCATCTGCTTCCTGAGCCCCCTAGTCCTAATATATAATTAATATGATTATATAATAATGAATATTATATTAATATATATAATATAATATTAATTATTAATTATATCTATAAAATCATTATACTCGAGAATGTATTACACGAAAATCTCCAGGCAACTCATACCAGCCAATGCTGGTATGTTTATCTGTAATTGTCTAATCCTGTCAATTCTTAAACAGCTTATTTCTACAGCTATTTTGTCGTCAGAATCTTATCAACCCATTTGTTGATCACCAGGAGTCTCAAGCAGCCCACTTCAGAGCCTACACTGCATCACCCATGAGTTTCGGTCCCTCCATTCATGTCAGTCCACATCTTAGACCCACACTGCACATTACTTAGCTCCGTTGTATCACTCATCTAACTCAGCTCATGTCTCATCTGCTTGCAAATAGCCTCTCCAAACTCTTGTATGCATAATACAAGAGAAGAGAAAATAAGAGGGGACATCATAAGTTCATGACACACTTCACTCATTCATGCAACATGTCAGACAATTAAAACATACTAATTATGGTATTCTCTAGAACAGAACGATTTTGATCCAGTGCTTTCAAAATACAGAACTATAAAATGATATTTAACGTGTAACCAAAAGGTATACAAAATATTACAGTCACTGAAATGTTCTATATGACTTGCAAAGGTTTACATAAATAGAACTAACGTCTTTTTATATCTGATGGTAACTATTCAAAGCTTTTTCCAAGTTCTCATCTTAGGGACTATCCTAGAGCTAGAGTTAAATGCCGTCTTCTTTAAATACTATCAATTAAGCGAATTTACACCTAAACACCAACCTTTTTTTTTCCCATTAAAAATGTTTTAATCAAATATCAAGTGACATTCAAGAATTAAAATTTTAAAAAGAATTTCTACAACGTCTCCTTGTTAATGAAGGGAAATTAAAACAGACCCCATGGAGAAGCTTTCTGGGAACCCTACAGAATCATCTCCGGGCTGCCCTGCAACACCGTACACCATACAGTCCACAGTCCGTGGCCCATCTGTGCTCACTGCACAGCTACTAACCTATGAAGGTTTATGGCTTTACCCTCTCATCTCATGAAAAACTTAAAAACTTCTCTCCTTTTAAAGACCAAATGTATATAGAAAATATGGCATTTGATTTGTTATGAAAACAATTTAAGATAAATCCCCACCCTGGATAATCACAAATCTGAAGCAAGCTTCAAAATTCATTTTTAAAAAAGTTGGCTTTAAAAAAAAATCAACAAATAATCAAGATAATGAAATCAAAGAGAAAGGCTTCCCAGGAAGCTCACGCCCTAACTGAGGATATACTGGCAACTGTTAGATGCTGGGAGAAGAGTCAGTTTTCCTTACTGATATGATGTCTGGCAGGGTGACCAAAGTACACAGGAGAGACCCACACCAAAGTGCATTTAGGAACGAGATTATATGCATGCTCTACTTGGTAAGTCTTGTTTTCTAAAGGCATAAATAATAGAGGACATGAAGCTGGGGGTGGGATGGGGCTCTGAATAGGATCAAGATATATTGTATGAAATTCTCAAATCAATAAAAATATTTCTAAATTTATTTTTAATGTACTCTGGTACATAGAGGAAAAATTTAGTATCAATTCATGGTCTTTGATGCCTTTCTTTGAAACATATATGTAAAAGTGTTTTGTACACTGCCGGTCTTAAAAAAAAAATGTAAATTATATTAATGGTAAAGAATCTGAAGCACTTTTATTTCAACTCTGTTAAGAGTTATGGCCTTTTTATCCCAAATACAGGCATGTCATGCTCTGTGTGCTAAAAGGATTTGTAAAAAAGTTTAATTTTTAAATTTAAAAATACTATTTTAAAAGCACAAAAGAGTTACTAATTCTGGGTAAACCCTAAAAAAAGTAAAGAATTCATTTGTAACACGACTAATTCCCAAATAATACTTTTAATTTTTATGCTTTTAGCATTAAAGTTTTAAAGTTTTTAAATGTTGACTGATACCTGTGACTGCTGGAAATATTTAAAAAAGGTATGAAGAAAAATACTGGAGAATAAATACATTCTCCATAGTTATTAATCAACAAAAGCCCTATCAAGAAAAGGAAATACCTTGGAAAAATTCTTCTCAGTGACTGTTTTCTTGGCCATTACCTTTCTTTCTTAGTGCTTTACTTCATTAAAATAATAATAATAATAATCATCATCATCCAGAAAAAAAAGACATAAAGGGGAGTTTGGGAAGAAGAGATTTGGTAGAGGAGGAAAGGGGAGGAATAAAAGGGGACAACGGGAAAGATTATGACTAAAAGATGTTCTATGTGTGTATGAAAACTGTAAGACTATTCAAGCTGAGAAAAAGGAAAAAAAAAAAAATAGGAAATCTTTTATTTCTCTTTCTCTTCCTCTCAACTGGCCATTCAAGGGAATAAACATTAAAAGGGGTGAACTTTAAATTCAGACAAGAAAATACTCCATCAAGATAATTTAATTTTGAAAAACAGCTAGTAATTATGACTAAAATACCCAGCACTGAGGTAGTAGACACAGACTCAATTCTGTTAATTGCTTGTTAACAAATAATTATTTCCGAAGAGTCTCAAGTTTGGCAAGGCGGGTAGAAAAGGACCACTAGAAAATCAAATTTACAGGAAATGTCTTCTGAAATGTTGTCCTCTTGTTAGCAAAAAGAGACATTTCTTTTAATCAAAGGTCCACAACTACCAGAGACTGACTGGCCTAACCAAACCAGAGCTGACAAGGGCAGAACAGCTGCCCCACACTGGCATCTGCAGAAGGAAGCCAGCCAGGATGTTTCATTGCTCACTTCTCTGCCCCTTGCATCCATCAAGTTCTCAACTGCAAGGGCTTCTCAAATAACATGCATTGTCCTTAGAAACAGCATAATCCAGCAATGAACACATTTAGTAATCATACCTTGGTTCTGAAACCAAAAGTTAAGGTGAGACTGATAATAAATAGCCTTCTGTCAGAGAGGAAGAAAGCTATTTAAACAAGGAGTTAATGTCAAAAGGATAAGAAGCCAAACTAAGGAGTCCTGGTAAAACAGCACTCAGTTTCACAGCATCATAAAATCCAACTACAAGCCTCCCCACCTCCCAAAGAAACATTTATTTTTATAAATTAAGAATCTTGGGTATCTTGTTATAATGACAGAAAACTGGCTAACACATGATCTAAAAACTTATTATTGCTGCTCTATTTAAGGTCCATTTTTGTTGAATGCTGCATATATTACTAGTTTTCTATTTTGGTAAAACAAAAACTGAGAAATTAAAAAAAAAAAAAAACAGCCATAAGGGGCTTAACTTACAAGGTATTGTTTTTTTTTTTTTAAACTACCAAGTGAAGAGTCTTAGTACCCTGAGAAAACAAAGGTGTAGGTGTTCTGGTATCAAGAAATAGATAGAGGATCACAGGTCAAGGCAGGTCTCTCAAACTCAGAGCCTGCTAGGTTCTAAGCACACATAATAATCCCTCTATCAGCCAGCCACATTTAGCATTAATGTTCTGATCTAGCTGAGAGAAAATATACCAGGAGAGAAAGGCAGACCTGGACAGGAGCCAGAGGAGGAGGCCACATGCTTCATATGCAAGTTCAGGACAGCACTGATACTGCCACTCCTAGCTTATGAAGAGATGCTTTAATGATGACACTCCTAACCCAGCTCCTGACTATGGGGTCAGGGTCTGACAAAGGAGATCCTGGATGACATACAAGAAGCATCTTCACAAGGAAGTGGCTCCTGAGCCACTCAGCTGAAATCTGTGAACAAGAGCCATCACTTGACGTTTCCGAGCTGCTGCTTCTTATATAAAACAGAATCATTCTAAAATCTACCTCCCAAAGTGGCTGTTATAAGACATGTGCTATTATTACAGGGAAAAGGTATCACCACTCAACACAGAAAACAGGAAGGACGCTCTTTTTCAAAGGATATTAATTTAAAAGGAAACAAATTTTCCTTTTTACATTCTGAATTATTTATTAATTCAGGGCATATAATAAAACTAGGGCATACAAGATTGTTAGGAAATTGTTAATGACTATGCTGAGAACGCTTGCTGTGGCCACTTCAGAATATTCTTTAAAAGGCTACATTTTTAAAAACCATACTTTTAGTTCCCTGAATTTGATTTGAGAACTTGGAAGGAACCTCAGATGCCATCTACATGAGTTTTTTGTTTTGTTTCTTTTTTTCCCTGGGAATTGAGAGCTTGTATGTTTGTTGCATATTTGGTTTGTGTGGATTGTTCATCTGCATACAATGTACATACAGATGGAAAATGTTTTAAAAAACAATGCTAAATTCCACTAAATGTAGCACACTAACGTTTCATTCTGCATTTTATTTGATAAATTCATTTAAGACTGTTAGCACTGAACTGACTTTGCTATACATGCATGAATCTCTTGAGCTGAAATCTTAAGAACACAGATGCTGGCAAACACTTTAGAGATGAGGTCCACTTCAGTGGAGGATGGTATTAGCAACAAGAAATGGGGCTGCTACCCCATCAGGACCCTTCCTCAACTGGATAGCAGTCATTAATCCACAGAAAGAAGAGCAGTCCTGCTGGGGAAGTGACCTTTGAATAGAGATTTGCAGGATGTGCACCACAGTCCTTGACCCAAAGAACAGAATCAGAGGCAGAAGAAAAATATTGCGAAGGTCAGAGGAGAGGAAAACCTGGTAGGAAGCTAGGGGACCTGGGGGGAGTTGGGCTGAGTTAAGTACTATGGAATTAGATAGTGTACACACCTAAGGGGCTTTGATTTTTAAGAACATTGAAAACCCGCACTAAGGCTATAAGGCTATGGTAAGGTATTTGGATTCTTCCCCCCCTCCCCTTTAACATTTATTTAACTTGTGTGTGTCTGCTACAGTGTGTGTGTTGTAGTCAGAGAGTAACATCTTGGACTTGATTCTCTCCACCATGTGGGTGACGTGTAGAGAACTCAGCTTGTTAGGCTACCAGAAAGCACCTTTACTTGCTAAGCCATCAAGACAGCCCTCTTTCTGTTTTGTTTTTCAGGCTGAACTTCTAGGTGCTTTGTAACTGGTAAGATCAAGATCATATTTGTTTGCTGCTTATGTGTTACAAATTTTGTCGTACAGTTTCTAACTTGACTTTTCATTTTCTTTAAGCTGTTTTTTGAGGAACAGATGTTTTTCATTTCAACTGAGTAGTAAATACTGTCAATCTTTTTCTTGTGGTTTGAGCTCCCTGTGACCCATTTAAGAAATCTTAGGCCTGGAGAGATGGCTCAGCAGCTAAGAGCACTGGCTGCTCTTGCAAAGGACTTGGGTTCAAGTTCCTTGCACCCATATGGTAGCTAACCACCTTTCATAACTCTAGTTCTAGGGGATCTGAGGCTTTCTGGCCGCTAGGATATTGCACACTCATGGTGTACTTACAAACATGCAGGCAGGAGGAGGAGGAGGAGGAGGAGGAGGAGGAGGAGGAGGAGTGAGAAGAAGAGGGAGAAGGGGAGGCAGAAAGGTTTTAAGAGCCAGGGGTGGTGCATAAGCATAAGCAAACAGGGTCCTTCAGGCTCCAGGGAACTTGCGCATACACCAATGTTGACAGCACCAACAAGTACCTAAGACCTGTGTAAACTCAATCAGACAACAATCAGCATAGAACTGTGAAATGGGCAACCTTAGGCCCCAACCTTAACTCAGGAACTATTGGCAGCTGATCACTATTGGGTGGGGGAGAGTTGATCTCCTTTAAGAGAATGGCCGGACATCCCCCTATGGATGAACTCACACAGAGAGACATGTGGGTACAGAAAATTAACTTGATAGGCCTTAACATTTATGACAAATGCATGAAGTCCTGTGGGCAGCCTATGGGGGAGGGGTGCAGATAGGGAAGGGGAATCTAAATACGATTAAGATGTATTGTATGAAATCCACAAAAACTCAATAAAATGTGTTTTAAAAAACAGAGAATGCAAGCAAACAAAAGATGCACTGGAACCCTGTGGGCAGGCTATGGGAGTTGGGGGGGGCAGTCCAAAGAGAGAAGGGATCTAAAAATGATTAAGGTTTATTAATGCACAAAACATCAATGAAAATGAAAATGTACACTGGGAAAATTTTTCAAAAAAAAAAACAAAACAGATTTGAGAAGTTTTCAAGGTTTTTTAAATACCTCTGTAACTATCCTCTGCATGAGGATATGAAATATATCATATGATATATCTCATATAGGTATATCTCAATCCCATATGAGATATACCTAATCCAAATTCAATTTTCCCCATAAGAATAATTAGCTACCTCCAGTACTAACTACTGGCATTGAGCATTCTCCCTACTGATCTGCTTAATATTCTGATACATAAGTAGATCTATCTCTGAGTACTTTAAACATTTTATTTTTATTTTATGTACTCTGCCTGCATGTATGTATGTGCACCATGTGAATACCTAGGGCACACGGGGGCCAGAGATGGCATCAGACCCCTTAGAACTGACGTTACAGGCCACTGCGACCTGCCATGTGGGTGCTGGGAACTGAAATTGGGTCCTTTCTGCAAGAACAAGTGCTCTTAACTGCTCCAGTCTGAGTACTTTAAATCTTGGAGTAAGCTTCTTAAAATGGGTCACAGAAAACTCAAACCATGAGAAAAATACTGATAGCATTTATTACTCAGTTGAAATGAAAACATCTGTTCCTCAAAAGATACCTTACAGAAAATAAGGTAAGGCAGAAATTGGGAGAAGCCATTGTAACAGATAAATCAACAAATACTCATGATCCTGATATCAGTGAAAAAGTAACTGGAAGTAACTATAATTACTGAAAAACAAACCTCTCCTAAATATAGTAAGACATTTTAAGAAAGATTATAAAAGTTTTTTTTTTTTTTCTTCAATGTTCAAAATGCTCTGCAGAGACTAGATTAAAAGGAGCAAGAATGAAGGGCAGAAAAGCAGGTAGAAAAAGAATGCAAGAACTCAAACCAAAATGAAAGTGATGCCTGGGTGAGTTGTGGCAGTGCTGATCACGAAAAGGATGAACTGAGACCTCTGTTCTGAGACAACTGAAAAGAAATGGTGTGTGAGGACAAGGGTTAAGAAAAACTTAGGGAATTCAGGATACCTTGGAAAATTGGGCCTCCAGTAACCAGGCAGATGGCTGAACCATTTGCTTGACAAAGAATAGAAATACAATTTTGTCTTACAACTTTTTCTCCAATTAGAAATGTTATATATCGAATGAAGCGAAAAAGTATGGAAATTAAACATCAAGTGTACTCCTACCCAACAAAGACTAATATTAATGGATCTATACACTATATTTTCAATGTGCATGTAAGCATTTTTAAATGAAAATTACATCCAGCTATCTTTTAGTTGAGTCTGTTGTTGGTTCCTTCTTTTCCTATGTAGTATGCATCAAGAACACTGTACTACATCCCTAAGTAATGCCAGGGGTTTATATGACCTAGGCATGTGAGTGTTTACTTAAATGATCACCAGCTACTACTATGTTCAGGCTGTTTCCATAATTTTATCCATAGACACATCAGTATTAGCAAAGTAGGTAGGTAGGATAGTTCTTCTTCAAGTTACAGAATGTCCAATAAAAGTGAACCAAATACTACACTTTTATTTCTCACATAACAAGACCCAGGATGACTTGGTACTGCAGGGTTCTGGGTCACATTCTAGACCTTTATAACAAGATACCTGCAACTCCACATACTGCCACATATCCTCGAAGTAACTGTTAAAATACAGAAAGGAAAACAACTTTTTCTCCATAGGAAAGAAAAAGAGACTCTTTTGTTAAAGAGAAAAACATCTCTATATCTCATTGACTTGGGTAGGGTCATGTGCCCACATTCACCCAGAAAGATGACTGACAAGGCATCTAGGATATTAAACCCTTTATTGCAGAAGATAGAGTATGCCTGTAAGGAAGAACCAACAAAGAAAGCCTGCCTCAACATCTCTCTTTGTCTTATCATTTTTATAAGCTATTATGAAACCCCCAAATAACTTCAAAGTAAGTTTTCAATCCGAGTGACAGCAAGCAACTTAAAGAGGTAGGGTTTTATTTTGTTTTGTCTTTTCAATGGTTCCTTCTTCTCCCAGATATTAATTTGTGCAGATCTGTGTCTGCAGACTACTGTGAGTCAACTCAAAAGAAACAAAAACACTATGACCACCACTTTGCTTTGGGACCTGAGCGCCGCTGCCGGAAGACAAATCCGGGCCAAGACATTCTCTCTCTTTTCTGAATCCCGTAAATTAAAAAGAGTAAGAATTACAACAAACCTGAAAAAGGTCCTAAGAGTGAGTCATTTTGTTTTTCTTAAAAACTTGAAGATGTTGTTCTCGCTCATATTAAGTCAACACCACTTTTTAAATTTGAATAGTACCACAAAGCAGTTGCTACTCATACGCAGTAAAGACCCAAGCCAGAAAATGGTCATACAGAAAAAGAACAAAGCTTACAATAAAACAATCCCATAAATTTCAAGATCAGGACTACTGAAAACATGAACACAATCCCTCTGAGTTCTAAGTTTATTTTCCCACCTGACCTATGGCAGAATGTGAGCCTCTTGTTGTCCTCCTCAGTCTGTAAACCCCCTTTCTCAGCCACTGCTGAGTACAACTAGCTAACCACCAATAGTTCTTAATCAAGAAACTCTCCTATTTCCAGTTCCCTGGAGTATTTAGCAACAAATTCATTGAAAGCTCCCAATCTGCAAATTTTGAATAACCATTCCAGCAATGCTCTGTAAACTTCTATAGACAAATACTTTCTGTGTACCACGGTATTTTACTATATCATATTGTGGTTTTGTTTGTTTTGTTTTTTACAATTCTATTTCTATAAACCTCAGGTTGAAACACTTTTTATATTATGGGACCTTCTGTATCCGAAAACAATAAACTTTCACCTCCAAATATACACAGAATTTTGCAAACATTGCTAGGTCCTAATGAACAGCCTAGCATCCAAGTATGGAATCCTACAGCTAAAGACCTAGCTTTAAAATACCTACTCAATATATAGGTACTGCAGCCTCTTATCCTACCACTTAGAAAGGAGGTAACAGGATTGGGAGTTCAAAGCCAGCATAATAGGCTACATGAAACTGGCTCAAAACTAAAGAAATTTCCCTTCTTCTTAATGATGTTTATAACAGTTTTTGGTTCTTATATGTAAACATATCATGCAGCAGTCAGGAATAAACAAGACATAAAAATCAAAACATAACCAAACTATAATCAATCTATAAAAGTAACAAAAATCAGACAATTTAGGATAAGCAATTAGTATGTGCAATAGGCACACTGAATTTCCATTTTCCTCCTAACACTGAGCATTGGACAATCCTAACAGTATATTTTTTGGTTGAAAACATCATGATCACATTGAAGAAAAGGAGAAAGCATGGCCAAATGAATAATTAAAGGATGATGGTATTCTCACAAGCACATGTGTAAGCTTGAAACCAGTGTTAGTCCAGATTCCATTTTTTTTGCTGCTTCCTCCTTGTATGGCCCCTTCAGGAAACTACTTCCTGCTCCTAAATTACAGTTCATTATTTTTAAAGTTTGGAGACTATCTCTCTATCCACATAGGGTTGGTATGAAACTTAAAATAATGCATGTAAATGCTTGGCACAGTACTCAATATAAAGCAAGTATCCAGTAAATATCTGCTATTTTTAGTTACTGTTTATAGGGTAAAGAATAAATGCCTAGAAGTATGATAAATCTAGAGAATAAGTGACATAAAAGAACTCCTAAATTTTAAACTGAAAATTCCATAATCATTAAAAAAATTAGCTTATAAAGTCATGCAATGTTAAATCAGACAGTAGATTAGTGGTTATCAGCTCCAGCCTTAAATTTTATAAAAGAGAAAATTTAAATGACATTCCTAAGATCATATGTTACTGGGGTATGCAAATTAGCTCATGTTTTCTCTCTGCCTGGGTTCAACACTATGGAGGAAAATTCTAAGTAGAAAATAGTGACACACAATCAACACTAAGTGCTATGAAGAAAATAAAGCAGGCTAATGGCGTGGAGAATGAAGGGGATGAAACACAAAAAGGGCTTCTGAGCCAGGGGGGAGGCCCTTCCTGAAGAGAGCCCACCTGAACAAACACATGAAGAGAAGCATTAAGATGTCATCAGGGCATGGAGAGAAAGGCACTCTCGAGGACAAGAGAGCTGCCAGACAGCTACAATGACCTAGTCAAGAGCATGCTGGGTATGAAAAGACCAGTGAGGCTTACAACAGGTAAATCAAGTCTGAGGGCCACGTGAGGTCTGAGGGCCACGTGAGGTCTGAGGGCCATGTGAGGTCTGAGGGCCACGTGAAGTCTGAGGGCCACGTGAGGTCTGAGGGCCACATGAGAAATTCAGACATCTTTCTGAGCAAAAGGGGCAATGACCAGAAAATTTTAAACAGAAGGGCATTAAGATTATGATTTATATTTTTAAACAAAGATAACTAAAGGCTCTGTGTGCAAACTAAAATACATAAAGACAAATATAGGGGGGAAAACATCCTATCAGGAGGCAGTTGTGGGGAAGGAGCTGGGAGGGTGTCTCTGACCAGGAACAAATGACAGGCACCATTTTTTGTACTGAGCATGGATGCTTCCCCCAATATCCTGAGCCATTCCTCAGGATACTCACAAGAAATGGCAAGAAAAGGCAAAAAAAAGGGGGACAGGAGAATGTCAATAAAGAATGGAGACAGTACAAGTATAGCAGTGGTGAAAGAAGAGTCAATTTTATAGAAGACATTTGAAAGCACACCTATACATTCATGATTAGTCTATTTTAACAATTCATGCCAGAACAGCTCAATCATATCTGCATCTGAGAAAAAGAAAAAAAAAAAAATCCCTACAAAAACAAAAAACAAACTCACAACCAACCAACACAAAAACCCTACAATCTAAACTTCAAATCATGACAAAAAACAAAAAATAAAAATGAACAGGATTGTGGGCCTAACTGTATAAAACTTCCAAAGAGTTAAGTAGAAAAAAATCTATGTGATTTTGAATTAAGGAAAGATTACTCAAGAGTCAATACGAGATATAAAATCAACACAGAAAAAAATTTTCAAAATAGAGTTACATCAATGCAAAAAACTGTGGCTTTTAGCAAAGCATAGCAGTGCATGGGATCACCACAGCAGTGCAGGAGGATCACCACAGCAGTGCAGGAGGATCACCACAGCAGTGCACGGGATCACCACAGCAGTGCAGGAGGGTCACCACAGCAGTGCAGGAGGATCACCACAGCAGTGCAGGAGGGTCACCACAGCAGTGCAGGAGGGTCACCACAGCAGTGCATGAGGATCACCACAACAGTGCAGGAGGGTCACCACAGCAGTACATGACAGCCACCCCACAATGAAGAGCTGGAGCAGGAAGGCTGCAGGCTGGAGGCCTGTCTTAAAAGATGAAAGCAAAAAAAATGTGCTTTTTAAAAATACACCGTTAAGGGGCTGGAGAGATGGCCTCGAGGTTAAGAGTGCCGACTGCTCTTGCAGAGGACCCGGGTTCGATCCCCAGCACCCACATGGCGGCTGAGAACCGTCTTTGACCTCAGTTCCAAGGGAATCTGACACCCTCTTCTGACCTCTGCAGCACTGCATGACACGGGTGCACAGACCTACATGCAGACAGTACACTCATACACATAAAAAATAAATAAAAATTAAAAAAAATAAAAAAATAAAAATACACCATTAAAATAAAAAGAACTACAGGATCAGTGAATATTTATGATAAATATATATTTATAACTAGAATATGAAAGGGCCATTAAAATCAATAAAGAAGATGGCAAGCACATAAAAAAGACAACTTCATTAATTGTTAGGAGTGGGAAAAAAATAACAGAAAACAATGAGTACTACTGTCTCAAAAATTAACAAACTCAAGTGCTGATAAGGATGCAAAGCCAGGGCTCTGTAGACACATCAGCCAGGCTGCAGGACAGCAAGGTCACAATGGAAAACAGTTTGGAAGTTACAAAGTAAAATATACACTCAACCATATCTTTACTTAGCATTCTCCCTTCTAGGTGATCACTCAAAAGAAGCATACTTTCGTAAGCACCTAAATACTTCTTGTAACATTATTTTCAATCATTCAAAATTGGAGATGATCCCACTGTCCTCCAAAAATTGAATAAACAGATTGGCCTAACCTAACAATGGACTATCATTCAGTAATATAGATGACCTACTTACTGACATGGAAAGCCATGAGTCTCCAACAGTCTATGTTAAATAAAAAGAGAACATTCAAAAGGCTATATAATCACAACTCCATTTATAATACAGTCTCTAAAAAGATCACTTTGGGAGGAAAATACTTCTAATGGTAGCCAGAGGGCTGAAATCGGGGGGGGGGGGGACTATCTACAAAAAGTAGGTGAGAACTGGTTCCTTGATTATGGTGATAGTTAAACAACTGAATCAGTGAACAAAATTCATACAAATGTACACTAAGCAGGAAATGTTAGTTTATATAAACTATATCCCTCAACAAACCTGACTTAAAGGAATAATAAAATATCAATAATGGGTGTCCATTTCTGGAATCCCAATTCCAAACAAGTAAAACTGCACCTAAAAACACAAAAACTATCACATGAATTTGTTAATATCTATAGTCTTACTTTTTTCCCCTCAAGGTATACTTTTTATGGAATTTTTGCGCATTTCACAAAATACATCTTAATCATATTTAGAGACTCCCTCCATCCGCATCTTTTAGTGCCAACCTCCACCAGATTTCATGCATTCAGCACTATATGTTAAGGCTTACTGAGTTAAGTTTGTGGACCCAGATGTTCCTTGGTTTGAGTTCATCCCCAGGAGCCTATTCAACTTGTCTAGTGTTATTCCCTTGAAGATCAACTCTCCCTCACCCAGCAGTGGTCAGCTGCCAACAGTCCTTTGGCTCAGGTTAGGGACTCCTGCTCATTTCCTCAGATCTCTGGTGGTTTTTGTCTGATGGAGTTTGCATGGCTCTTGTGCATGTTACCTCCATTGCTGTAAGTTCATATGAGCAAGTTCCCAGGCTTGGAAGACTTATGATTATGATTATGATTATGATTATGATTATGTACGAACCCTGGCTCTTAGAATCTTTCCACCCTCTCCTCCAGAATGGTCCCTGGGCGGGTGAGGTTTAATAATGGAGTTTTATCCAAGGATACAGGCTCTGCAGTCTATTATTCTCTATACCTTAGTTGTGGCCTTCTCTGTGCATCACTCTATGTTGTGTGAGGAGCTCTGCTGATGAGAATTCAGAAATGCATTAGTATTCTCTCTACCCTTTGTTACATGAGCCTTGGGTAGAGAGGTTCCACTGTAGATGTGTCAGACACCCTACTCTCTGTGTGTGATCAGTTGATAAACTCTGTAATAGCATCTGTCTGTTGCAAAAAGAAGCTTCTTTGATGAGTAATAACTGGCATACTTGTCTGTAAATATAAGGATCCATATTTAGCATAGAGTAAGAAATTACATTTTTCTATGATGTCTCCAGCCACATGTATCTGGCTATATTTACAGTGCCACACACGAGTTCCCTCCCACTGAGCTGGCTTTAAGTCCAATCAGGTAGCTGTTGATTACCACTATAGTTTGCTGTGCTATTCACTGCTGTGGTTATTGGGCTTTAAACCTAGGATTTGACCACTGATTGACTGACAGCCTCATTTTTATGTTTTCTATTTTTCTTTACTCTGATATCCTTCCAAACAATTTTTATTGAAGTTGAAATGTGTTAAAGGAAATTTTGTGCAAAAAAATGTGAAACCAGAAAATGTAAAAATACCAAAACCTAAATAAGATGATTTAAATTATAGGATTCATTTCAGAATATAAACCAAGAAACATTTTAAAATATTTTTCAAAATGAAAATATAATGTACTTCTTAAATAGGATATTGTGAAGGAACTAAAACTGTATTAATGAATATGTGATAATTGATTTATTCTATTTATTCATTAAAGAGTTCTAATATTTTCACAAAGGTCTTTAAGACAACACAAGATCCCAAATGCATTTTGGAATAGAAGCATCCCCAATCTGATTTTTTGGGGGGAGTTCTGATAATACAGAACAAAGGTCCTTAAATTTTTACATAAGCCCTAAGAGTCAGGAGCAATCAGTAGCACTTTAGCTGCCTGTTGTGGATAAGCTTGCCTCACAAGAGTCCAGTTGCTCTGCCCTCTAAACTTTGAGGGATATAAAAGCCAGGCTTTGGTCTATAAGAAAAAAAAAGGTCTCTGAATGGAAGCTGGAGATGCTGCAAGGGGAAACACTATGAAAAGTCATCAGAGAATTAGAACGTGGAAAAGGAAAAAAAAAATGCAGTTAATAGGAGACAAAAATTCTCAGCTGCCAACTTGAAAGCTGACCTGAGTGAGCCTGCTCTTCTGTGTAACAGTCCATCCAACCTTGCACAGTTTGAACAAGCTCAGCCTTGCAGATCTGGAAAGCTTTCTTCCCAGTAAGAGTCCAATGTCTACAAGGCCTTAAAGCTGTATCAGATTTGCTTATCCATAAAAATTCTGCAGCTCTTGTAACACTGTGTACTTGTTTTACCAGGAGCAATGAAAGCACAGTGTTGGTGGGAAAGAGCAAAGACCAGGTGTTCCCAAAACAGAAAGAATAAAGTAGTACTTCAGGTTAGCAATAGTTTGGGAAATTTTCTTCCAAAGGACTTTGTAACAGAAATTAATTGAATGCATATCATAAGCACAAAATTAGAAATCATATCCCTTACCTGAAATTGTTTTGTGAAAACTGAGCTAAAACTTATTTAAACATATGAAGGCCTGTTATGAGAAAAGGGGATCATCACCTCTTAGACTATTGACAAAACATGGCAGAAGATTGGATTATGACTACATTACTCAACACTGCAGTTACCTGCTCCGAGGGTAGAAAAAAGGAATAAAAAACCAGAAGATAAAGAGGGCCTCGAAGGCAGAGCTACTTTAGTTCTAAGCAGCAGAGCAGGTTTGTGAGAGCAAGCATGAGTACGCTTCTACAAGTGCAGAAAAGCCAGGCTGCAGACCAGCTTCTCCCAGTACAATCCAGAATCAAACTTGGTAACTAATTCACTAACGATAACACGTTTCTGAAATATGAATAGCATATCAACTGAAAATCCAATGTGTGATGAATCAAAGGTGTTTCTGAAGGCACTCACCCATGTTGTGTCACACAGCTTCACTGAAGCCTTTGGTTCTGAAAACATGTCATACACAGAATGGCTACAAAAACCTCTGAAACTCCTCAGCTCAGCTTCAAGACTACTGTATGTGACAAATTGCACTGTTTTAATGTCTACAGAAATGTAATGAGTAAATTTTAGAAAATAAAGATTTCAAGTACTTTCCTGTTATCTTTAAATTATATTGGGTAAAAAAGTTGACCTGGTAAGTACTCAGTGAAAGAACTTTGCCTTGGTATAGGACAGGATATCCAACAATTTTTGAAATATCCCTAGACATGCTCTTGTCATTTTGTACTAGGTATTCAATACTGATCAAGTATGAAAAATGGTGGGATCCTCTACATCCTATATCATCAAATAGGCAAGATTTATTTATTTTTTTTTTGTAAAGCACGTATCTCAGTATTATGTGAAATTATAGCCGGGAGTGGTGGTGTACACCTTTAATCCCAGAACAAGGAGGCACAGGTAGGGAGACCTCTGAGTTTGAGAGGCCAGCCTGTTCTACATAGCAAGTCCCAGGCCAGCCAGGGCTACACAGTGACACTGTCTCAAAAAACAAATCAAAAAGAAAAACAGTTACTTTCATCTTAAAATTATGCATATACCAAATAATTGTTTTATAATTAATTTCTTTATGACGTACTCTCAGTAAATATTTGATTTACTTACCTATATACCTGGAAGCCTCCTCTCTGAAAACTAGCTCTCATTGTTTTGGAGGACACTATGCAAGCTGCTAAGGGAGAAAATCAATCACCAGTCCAACCCCAGCCTTAAAGCCTAATAACCACAACAATGACTGGCAAAACAAACTACAGTGATGCTGTGGTGGGACTTTTAACTTGAGAGTAATCAGCAGCCACTTAACTGGACTTAAAGCCCACTCAGTGAGAGGGAACTTATATGTAGCACGGTAAACACAGCCAAATACACATGGCTGGACAAGTCATGTATGTCACATCCCTAGACAAATATAATTTCTAACTCTATGCTAAATATAGATCCTTATATTTACAGACAAGTATGCCAATTATCACTCATCAAAGCTTCTTTTTGCAACAGACATGCTATTACAGAGTCTCACAATAAGTGTCTATGAGATGCCCCACCCTAAGTGACACATCTACAGTGGAACCTCTATACCTAAGGCTCAAGGAACATTGCAGAACAGAGGGGTAGGTAGAGAGAATGCTAATGCATCTCTCAACTCTCATCAACAGAGCTCCCTCAAGCAACAGAGGAGGATGCACAGAGAAGGACACAACTAGCCAAGGTGTAGAGAGTAACAGATTGCAGAGTGTGTCCCCGGATAGAACTCCATTATTAAACCTCATCCACCCATGGCTCAGAGACCATTGTGGAAGAGGGGGTAGAAAGATTCTAAGAGCCAGGGTTGGAGCATGATCATAAGGAAACGGTCTTCCAGGCCTCCAGGAACGTGCACATATCAACTTACAATGGTGCCAGTGTGCACAGGAGCTATGCAAACTCAACCAGACAAAAACCAGCACAGAACTGGAAACATAAATGGGCAGGAGTCCTGAACCTTTGCCAAGGAACTACTGGCAGCTGACCACTGCTGGGTGAGGGAGAGTTGACCTTCTTTAAGGGAGTGACACTAGACAGTGAATGAACTCACACTGAGGGATGGGGGGTACACAAACTTGACTTGATATGCCTTAACATAAGATGAAAAAATGCATGAAGTCCTGTGGCCAGCCTATGAAGGGTGTATATAGGGAAAGGGAATCTAAATATGGTAAGATGTATTACATGAAATCCACAAAAATTTAATAAAAACATATTAAAAAATAAAAAGCAACCAAGCAAACAAAAAATGCATTGGGTGAAAAGAGGTTTTAAATAGAAAGTTTAAGAAGTCTTGGCTCTAAAACCTTAAAGTTCCAGATACACTGTTCAGTAAAAACAGTAGGCAAGCTAAAATAATCTCTAAGAAAACATAAATCTACTTTATAACTCATCTTAAAAGTTCATTCCAGATGATATACACTGAGAAAATAACATTGCCAATGATTAAGACAGACTTATTGGGGCTGGAGAGATGGCCTAGTGGTTAAGAGCGCCGACTGCTCTTGCAGAGGACCCGGGTTCAATCCCCAACACCCACATGGCAGCTGAGAACAGTCTTTAACTCCAGTTCCAGGGGAATCCAATGCCCTCTTCTGACCTTCGCAGCATTGCACAATATGGGTGCACAAACCTACATGCAGATAGTACATTCATATACATACAAAAAATAAATAAAATTTAAAAAGACAGACTTATCATAAGGTTTCCTTGGATTCTAAAAGAAATGTGAGTTTTACACTGAGCTGTAAAACCAGAGCTATTAACAAATCTGGTTTACATATATACCTGATATCTAAAAAGAAGCCACAATTCTAGCATGTGGGACCAATTACCTACCAACATAACTAAGCCTCTTCACAAACTGGTATCTAGGAAGCCAAATCCTGGGTGGCAGGAACTCCAGTGGAGGGAGGGCCAGGGCATGACCACATACTTATGAAACGATCTTGGAACACGGCTTAGGAAAAGTGAATTAGGGAAGGAGGGAGCTACTCTTACGTCTATCACTATGGTGGGCAACTGAGACTCTATCCTATTGGGACCCTTTCTTTGAAGGGTTGATTCCCACAAAGCACTAATGGAAAGCGAGCCTTTCCTATTCTGGTGCCCTTAACCTATGACATATGACTTACCAGCAACAGACAGAGAAATGGTCTGTTACTGAATAATGAGGAATGAAAGAAACTTCTCTTGAATACTATATTTTGGCTTTTGTTAAAAAGTAAACTCACTGTTTTGTATTTTACTTTAAGTGCCCACAGAAGTTCGTGTTACAGGATTCTTCTGTAAGGAAGGGGAAACATTTGTTTTGATTTTACTTTTTAGATTTTATTTTAAAATATGTGTCTATGGATTGAATCTGTTATCCACATGAGTGCAGGTACCATGGAGTCTAGAGGCATCAGATCCCCCTGGAGCTGTAGGCAGTTGTAAGACCCTGATGTGGGTGCTAGGAACTGAAGCTTGGTGCTTTGAATTGCTGAATCATCTCTCCAGACCCACATACTGGTTTTTATAGATCCTCCACAATTAGGCCTTTAGGTTTTTGCATAATGGCTTATTTACTTTAAAAGATCACATGAGAAATTATTGTACTGTTTAATCCAAGGTTTTATCTTCTGAGGGCTGGGGAGATGGCTCAGTGTTTAAGAGCATGGGCTGCTCTTACAGAGGACCCAGGTTCAATACCCAGCACCCACATTATGACAAACAACCATCCTTAAACAATTCCGAGGGAATCCAACACCCTCTTCTGACTTCCATGGGCACTGCACAACATAGGTGCACCTACACAGATGCAGGCACTAAAACACTCATACACATAAAGTAAAAATAATAAAATATTTTCTGAAAAAAAACTCTCTAGGATGTCAACCTGGAAACACAAACACACACACACACACACACACACACACACACACACACACACACACTACACAGGCATCTAAATAATGTAACAGTCAGTAGATAAACAAGCACACATGTATATTTAAATAAGGATCAATCATATGACAAGAACAATAAAGCCAAATGTTAGAAATGGGGGAAATAACAATGAAAGACACTTTTTTAGCAACTCAAATACATAGAACAGTAAAAGGCAAAGTCATTTAAATCATTTCCTTAGTAATACAAGTAATATTTAAATAGATTTAATAGTCCTGCTCCAAACCAATGAATTATGGGTTTAAAACCTATTAAAATGTAATGTTTTTTTCCTGAGCTGAGAGGAGAGAGATTTAAATCCACCGAATTTTAATATTTCAGCTTGAGCTGCAGGAGGTAGAGAAAGTCCAAATGAACTACTCCATCAGCACCATTCAAGCATGAACATTTTAATCAGTTTTCCTTCCTTGGAGTTCTCTAACACAGTTTACGCTGTCATTCTGAAAGCACTTAACACAGAGAGTGTGAAAAACCACTAAGGCTTGTTATTGCCTTCACAATTGATGGCAAATAATTTTGCAGACTTCCTATCATTAAAATGTCACTGCTAAAAATTGAAGTTCAGCATTTCTAGTACTAAACTGCATTTCCTGCAACACCATGGCATACCTGTTCATAAAGGTTATTGTGGGGGGTGTATTTTAATGCTTACATTTCTATCATTTTTTTCCTTTAAAAAGTTAGGACAAGAAAGATGTGGGTTTTATAATACAGTTTCTATTTTTTTTAATAACCCAAATATCTTCTTTTCTAATGCTCACACTAACAAACTTTTTCTTAATGGTAGTTTGTTGAAATTCTTATGAGATTCTAAGTTAGACTACTTTATTAAGCATAACCACATTCACACAGCATGCACTGATTATATAGTGTAATGGATTTAAAAAGCATTTTAAGATAGTCAGATGACTCAATTTAATAATACAGGAAATGAAAACATCATTTCTAATTAGATCATATTACTGATTTAAAACTACAATTTGTGTGTTGTTCCAACAGTGCAATCTGGCAGAGATTCTAATTTGAAAACAGTGGCTAGTAGCACACATGATAAGATCGAACAGCATATACAACACTTTTTCAGCCCATTGGGGTGGCTCAGGGAAATCTTCAAGAGAACACAAAAATCAAAACACAAGATACTAACTATAAAAAATAATTTCCTTGGTTTTCTTTCTTATAAAAGATAAATGATATTTAACTTATTTCAATCTATCAACACTTTTAAACTGAGTATGACCTGTGGAAAAAATCATTATAACCATGTTTCATTCCATTAAACACAACTAGCTTGTCAGGAGAACGGCCACCTCTCCAGGTTTCAGGCTCACTTCACCACTCTGCATTTAAGCTGCATGGATCACTGCTTTGGCTCATTTACCAATGAAGGTAGAATAATATTGCAGAGTTAAAAAGGTGCTTCATCAGATTTCATTAAATCTGCAAGCATTCACTCTTGTCTGGATGGTGTGTATACATATAAAACAGATGCATATGCAGTGATAAATAAATGAGGGTTTGCAGGGACTTAAATGGGTCTTTGCTTCTAGGAAGAAATGCTATCATTCCCTCAGTGCAGAAAAATCACTGCCAATTTAATTCCAAAATGCAAGTAAGAAAAATCTAAACCTGACCTGTCATTACTGTGGTAGCAAATCAATGCGCTCCCACTTTGTGGGAAAATGAGAAGACTCAGTGAGTAAATGTGCTTGCCAACTAAGCCTGAGGTCAATCCCCAGGATCCACGTGGTGAGAGAAGAGAAACAACTCCCGCAGCTGCCCTCTTCCCTTCATAATGCATTTTACAGCATGTGTGTGCCCTCCTTCCCAGCATGGCATGTGTGTGCCCCCTCCCAACATGGCATGTGTGTGCCCCCTCCCAACATGGCATGTGTGTGTATGTCCCCCAACATGGCATGTGTGTGCCCCCTCCCAACATGGCATGTGTGTGCCCCCTCCCAACATGGCATGTGTGTGTATGTCCCCCAACATGGCATGTGTGTACCTCACACTCCCAACATGTAAATGAAAAAATGCAAAAGAAAAAAAAATTAGTGCTACCAACTCTTTAACAAACAAAATGCCCAAGAGGACACAGAACAACAGGTACACTTAAAAATCCACAATGTTGCCGGGCATGCTGGCACATGCCTTTAATCCTAGCACTTGGGAGGCAGAGGCAGGTAGATCTCTGTGAGTTCAAGGTCAGCCTGGTCTACAGAGTGAGTTCCAGGACAGCTGGGGCTCAGGGAGACCCTGTCTCGAAAAGACCAAAAAAAAAAAAAAAAAAAAAAAAAAAAAATCCACAATGTTATATACATTCCCTGAAAACTCCTGATACAAGACTCTCATATCAAGTAAACCCAGAAGAACCTAAGCAGCAGAACGCACAGGAGTCTGTAGTGGGCTGGGAGTCTGTAGTGGGCTGGCTCCTCCTTTCTCAGATTGTGGCTGGGTTAACTTTCCTATTCTGTAATCTGTTTTTTTCAGAATAGTCAGATTACATGATGTTTTTACTCCATTCTGTATCTAATACAGTTTGAAATTCCACAAAATCCACCAATATCACATACACTGCTTGCTCTATTGAGTTAGTCTTTAGATTACAAAATTAGCTTTATTTTAATAATTAAATATATATATATATGTATGTATATATAGATAACATATATATGTATATAAAACATGTCTGTCAGTAACAGCTACAATCTAATATATGATTTCTCTGAGAAAAGGAAATTTATTATTCCATTCAAAACAAAATACATTAAAATGAAATAAACATAGAATAGGATAAAAATATATTTGGTATGATGAAAGTGAGGGAGCTTATGTGACTTTCTGTCTGTCCTCATTTTTAGACAATATCCAAAACACCGTTTCTGTTTAGCTTCATCTTTCCATCATATAGACAGTCACTAGAAGCTAGAAAAGCAGTGATCACACAATAACAAAAATGCCTTGTTTTCCCAGAGGTGTTAAGCAGATGTGAGGTGGGATGATTGCCTGTGTCCTTCAGCCACTCATGCAAAAGGCAAACACAAGCTAAAGATGACCTTCCAAGTCCCCCTATAAGTTACCACTCTGTACCCTGCCTTATAAATACCAGACTACATAAAATGGCAACTGTAGGTAGGTTCTATCATCTCTGACCTGTGAGAATGCAATGAAAGCATACATGCCATCCTGGCATGACTATAACACATTCACACATACAAATCACTTCAGGCAAGCAGAATTGTGCACACACATATACTTAACTTTTAAAGTGGGAACACTCTTCATTAAAAAATTATATATAGTGCTAGTTTCTGGAGTTTTAAGAAGTAAAAAATAGTCATGAAATGTGCTCATCTCCATTGGCCCACTCTCCCCCACCTAGCACAGTAAATGTGTGACAAAGATTCCTCCTGAGTCTCTGTGGCCTTCCAGATTCAGCCCTCTTCTTTCCAAGGGTCACTTCTGGAAAAGTCAAGATTACTCATACATTTACGATGTCTGATGTCTGCTAATTTACCAACCCCCCCCCCTTTTTCCCCTGGTAGTCAGAAGAACACAAAATAGAGCTTCAAATAGCCCATTAAAGAACAAGCTACAATCAGACTACTTAGTCCTAGCACTATCCTAGTGATCCCTGAGTTCTGATTTCTTTGTGAAAAGACACAGGCATAATTGAAGCAATATCTTCACTTCAGATTGATTATCAGTGGACCCTTATCTGCATCTTCACTCAGCAATTTGAATTTTAATGAAAGTAAATGGAATAATTAGCATTTCAAAGTGTGTTTGAGACACTGAGAGGAAAAAAGGAGAAAAGACTTAGGTATATAATTTATAGACAAAAGAAGGTATTTGAGAGGGAGCAGCAGAAAGGAAACACAGTCTTGATTAGCACACTGCAGGGTTGCTGCACAGTCTGCACACTGGCTGTCCTCAATACTGGAATCCTTACAACTAAGGTTGCTTGCCTTTACTGTTGCTGTATGTTAGCGTATCATTGTATTAAGTTATAGAGAAAACAAAAGTAAGTAGCGCTCGAAAGACTGCTCGACTGCTCACATCTATGGATTCTAGGAGGATTCTAATATCACTCTCACTATCACCAACTAGGATTTCCTAGCTGGGACACTGATTTTTTTTCACAACTATATAGTTCATCTTCTGATTCATCTACATATGGGCACTAGCCCATAAAAACCAATTGTCACAGGGTAGAAAAGGGGGAAGATACTGAAAGTACATATTGAACTAAAAAATGATACTAAGATACTTGAAATTATTTAAGGAAATATAAAACAAAATTGGGTCATTCTAACAACAGGACAATCTGATCCTTTTTTTTTTTTCCTGACCTAGGGTTAGCAACAGGAGTTGACTGTGAAGTAAAGAAATATTAGAAAGAACTATTCAATCTCCTTACAGGAAGAGTTTTCTGAACATACCAACTTAAATTAGCAAAAATATGATCTAAAGCTACTGAGTAGACATCAAATTCCACAAGAGCAGAAGGGCAAGTGCTTAATTACACAATGTGGTCACCTACTACTTTTTGTTTTCTTTGGTGGGACAAAATTTCAAAAGAGAAAAGCAAGAAAGCTAAGGATAAACACTAAGATCATAGCTGAAAGGGAAAGGCCACGTACCCCAATGATGGCGTTCAGTTCTGCCATGGTCACCTGCTTGGCCCGTTCCACAGCCTGCACCACTTGTTGCTGGTGCTATAAATGAAGATCAGAAACAGAATATAATTATTTGTTTTCTACTCCATCAGAACAGCTTTTCCTAACATGTATTCTAACTTTACATGCAAAACAGCATTTGGGGTCTCCAGATTTCCAAATAATATTCCCTAGTGATGACTGGATGACCAAATGAAATGTCCAGGGTCACTGGGTTCACAATGTTTAGGAGTAACCAGCCATCAGCTAGGTACACTGTCTCTGTGCCCATGAAGAATGATCCCTACATCTGCAAAATCCATTCACACTTCATTCTCAGGGCAAGACACTTGGATGAAACATCTTTTGCTAATACTAAAAACAAAATCCAATGTTTCCTACTTGCTTTCTTTGATCTCCCTTTCCTCTATGCTATGTATAGAAAAAAATTCTTTAATATTCCCTACAAATACATATTTTTAAATCTCTTGATATTTGTTAGAGTAAGTACCATAAGGTCATTTCTAATTCAATGTCCTATTTTCTTCTGGAAATGTGTACAGTGTCTATGTTTGTATTTCTGTCAAGAAAGGTTGCATACTTAAAAGATAAAAATATATGAACTGAGGCTGAAAGACTGCATATATTTCTTGAAAAAAGTAAAATCTACAAGGTTAAATAATTTTACTTTAGAAAAACCAGGATCATTAATACTGGGAAATCTCTCCATTCTTGATTTAGTTCCAAAGAGAAAGAACAAGAGCTGGTATTAAGAAGTTTTGAAATACTGATCAAAAAACAAAACCAAGTAACACAGAAGTGTCTACACAGGCACACTCGCACACCAGAAGTCTCTGTGCGGGCACACTCACACACCGAAGTCTCTACATGGGTAGGTTCACACACCGAAGTCTCTACATGGGCACATTCACACACCGAAGTCTCTACATGGGCACATTCACACACCGAAGTCTCTACATGGGCACACTCACACACCGAAGTCTCTACATGGGCACATTCACACACCGAAGTCTCTACATGGGCACACCCACGCACCAGAAGTCTCTACATGGGCACACCCACGCACCAGAAGTCTCTACATGGGTACATTCACACACCAAAGTCTATACATGGGTACATTCACACACCAAAGTCTCTACATGGGCACACACACACACACCGAAGTCTCTACATGGGCACACTCACACACCAAAGTCTCTACATGGGCACCCTACGCACCAGTAGTCTCTACATGGGCACACTCACACACCTGATGTCTCTACATGGGCACACCCACGCGCACCAGAAGTCTCTACATGGGCAGACCCACACACCAGAAGTCTCTACATGGGCACACCCATGCACCAGAAGCCTCTACATGGGCACACCCACACACCAGAAGTCTCTACATGGGCACACCCACACATCTAGTTCCCCCAAATCATCACATTGTTCCACTAAAAATCAATGGACTGTCTCAGTATCTACAACCTTGATTTTGGTCTAAAGGAATTTCTCTCTGGACTTCTTTCAAGTAGATTTACTGAATTTAGAATCAAAACGCCTATGCTAGGAAAAAAAACATTTCTCTGTGTGGCTGAAAGAGGTTTGCTTTTTTTGGTTGCTTCTGGTGAAAAATTAGCATACTTTCTTTGATTTGAAGTGTAAACTACAAAACTATTAAACTGCTTAAAACATACAAGGAGTTCTCCATCAAATGTGGAATTCCTTTAATTAACTAGTTTCCATTCCAAAACTCTCAAACATATATTTGAGATTAATTAGGGTGAAAGTAACCTCCACCTCTGCCCTGACTACAGGTGTGTGTGTGTGGGGGGGGTGTAATGGGGGGAGAAACGACCTTAGATTAGTTATCTCTACATAACACATGTTGTTTTCACTCTTTCCTTCTTGATAGAGAAGTGTCAAACAACAGATTAATACCTTTCACTAGAAACTAAACAAACTATACACTTAAGATTTCTTTAAAGTATTCTTTGGGGGGGTAAGTTTTAGTTTCAAAACATGGCTCAAGAAGCAATTTCAGCCTTTAGAGATGTTTGTCTACTTACTCTTTAACATTTGCTGAAATGGAATCATTCGTTTTTCTGTTTCAAGTAAAAACCCTATGATAAACCTAGAAGGAGGACATGGTAAGATAGCTCAATCAGTAAAATGCTTGTCAGGCAAGCGTGAAGATTTGAATTCAGATCCTTGGCACCCACAGAAAAGAAACACTGGCTGGCTGTGGCATCTAGCACTTGCAATTCAGCATGAGAGAGGCACATCCAGAAAGATCCCTGGCACTTGCTGCCCAGCCAATCTAACCAATCAAGCTCCAGGATTAGTGACAGCTTCTGACTCAAAAATATGGTGGAAGGAGACTGAGGAAGACATAAGATGCCAACCTCTGACTTCCCATGAGCACATGTATACATATGCACACAAAATACAGAAACAAAATACTGGAATGAATAGAGAGTAAGAGACAATAAAATGGCCAGTAATAGCTGACTGACCATATGCCATGTTTACTAAGTCAGCTATCTATCTATCTATCTATCTATCTATCTATCTATCTATCTATCTATCCATCCATCCATCCATCCATCCATCCATCCATCCATCCATCCACCCACCCACCCAACTACCCACCTATCCATCCATCCATCCATCCATCCACCCATCTATCTACTTATCCATCCACCCATCTATCTATCCATCCCAAGCCTGTCTGTCTGTCTATCTATCTATCTATCTCCATCCATCCATCCATCCATCCATCCATCCTCCATCCCAAGCGATCTACCTATCTACCTACCTACTTATCTACCTACCTATCTATCTATCTATCTATCTATCTATCTATCTATCATCTATCATCTATCTATCTCCATCCATCCTCCATCCCAAGCTCGAAGCCCATGTTTAAACTGATAGTCTGGTTTTCAGAAAAGTGAAAAACAGTAATTCTTGAAAAGTGGCCTCTGAGATTTAATACCTTCATGCATGATTGCGCAGACATGGGCATAGGCTTCATGCATGATTGCGCAGATATGGGTATAGGCTTTCCACCTTTTATTTTCACCATTCAACAATGACTGCTTAAAATGCAAAGAGAGAGATGGCCTAGTGGTTAGGAGCGCCAACCGCTCTTGCAGAGGACCCGGGTTCGATCCCCAGCACCCACATGGCGGCTGAGAACCATCTGAAACTCCAATTCCAGGAGGGCTCCAGTTCCGGGGGAATCCGAGACCCTCTTCTGAACTCCGCGGCGTTGCACGACACGGGTGCACAGACTTGCATGCAGACAGTGCATTCATACACATACAGAAATAAATAAAATTAATTTAAAAAAAAATGCAAAGAGAGTGAAAGGATAAGAGGTACATATACCCACCATGCATGCCATCCATTCTACTCATGCATTAATTCACTTTACAAAGTACTGAAGCTCTTATTCTGCCATGTCTCTATCTCAATGAAATAGCTCCATCTTACTGAAATATCTCCTTTATGTAAAGTATTCAAAGAAAAATTACATGAGACAGATATATGAAACCAGTATGGGATTGTTCAACTACTGCTTGGTTAATTAAACTACTGCTTAGCACTTGGATTCCAAGTGCTAAGATGGGCAAAGATGCCCCAAGCAAGAAGACTGCGGAATTAAAATCAACTACATTTTTTGAGAAAACCAGAAATTCACCCCAATGAGCCATAACTCTGACATCCTATGGTCCTATAGTAATTTGTTAAGAGCTAACATAAAAATGTAAGTCATGATTCAGCTTGTCTGCCTTGGTAGCAAATGGCCAAGGACTAAAAGAGTATCTATACTTTACCTCCCTATTTTTGCTCAGTCCACGAATCATTGGCTGTTTAAGGACCATTTGAACAGACACTTCCTAAGGCAGACAATGCCCTCTCTCCTTTGAGCCCTGCAAAGTACCTGAAGCATTATTCACTCCCCAACACAGTAAACACATTACAACACAGACTGGAGATGGACCCACCAGGAAAGGTGGAAACATGAAAACTCAGGAAGTAGCAGCAAAGGCTTGCAAGTAAGAAAAAGGAACACAGGAGACAAGTTCACAGTGCTCCCTTAAAGGAACACAGGAGACAAGTCCACAGTGCTCCCTTAAAGGGAGCTGAACAATATAGCCTAGAAACTCATTTGATCAACTTGATTGAACATACAAGCCCCCCCTGCTGGATGGTGGGACCAAGGGGCTGTGTGGGTTTGGGCACAACTGCTTGCAAATTGGTTTTACATGAAGGATGCTTGTACTCAGAAATTATCACCTATTGCTAAAAAATGGAAAGAAAAAAAAAAACTGAGAGAAAGATGCAGGACAGTTATGGCAGAATGCATGATCTGGGATGGGGTGGGATGGGATGGGGGGAAGGGAAGGGGAAATATGCCTGAACTGAATTGGAAAATGATGTATGAAATACACAAAGTATCAATAAAAAAAAATAAGGTTAAAAAAAAAAAAGAAGGGAGCTGAACAGACTTTTTTTCTCCATTCTCAGATTTTAGCAAATATGCTCTCTGACTCAGAAAACACAAGTGTTTCACATTTTCTTGCAGTGTTGGTGGTTTCTTTCCACTATGCCTGCCATTCCTTCCGCCTTCTCCTTCCCCATCTGTAATCCACTCTTATCTCATTCCCTGACACTTCCTGCTTATGCCCTCTAACACCCTACCTCAACTGGTGAAGACACATTAGCTCCAGCCAACCTGCAGAAGGCCAGTCCACCGTACTGCGCCAGTGCACACACAAATGTGCACTCCCTGGTTGCATGCTGCACCAGGACTACCAAACAAAATGGCACTGAGGATTTAAGAAACCTGGCGACTGACTGCAATTGAATGAAGCAAAACAGGTCTAATTACTTATTCTTTAAAATATTGAAATTTACATTAAAAATTTTTTTTGTCTTTCTGAGACAGGGTCTCCCTGTAGCTCTGGCTGTCCTGGAACTCACTCTGTAGATGAGGCTGGCACTGAACTCACAAGAGATCGATCCACCTCCCTCTTCCTCCCAAGTGCTAGGATTAAAGGGGTGCGCCACCACACCCAGCCTTTCTTTTTTTTTAATTTTTAAAATAATGAATTAAACTATGGAAATAATTGTCTGACTGTAGTCACTGAAAATTGTTGAATTATATACAAGACAAATGAATTTTATGATCTGTGTATTATTATACCTCAATATGACAATTAAAAAAAATAATGTCATTTAAGGAATATAATTATTACTGATAAAAGGCCACTAAAATAAAATTCTGTACACTAAACTATTTTTCTACTTATTTTCATTTTATTAATTTTAGTATAGGTCAAGAAAAGCAATCAAATCTCTTCTCAAAGGAGAAGATCCACTATGATTCAATAAGACAGCTTTCTTACCTCCAGAGCCTCTTCCACAGATCTGTATCCTGGAGTGGCCCACCAGCAAAGGTGTGGTCAGCAGCCACAACTCCACTAGCAAGGCAGCCCTTCCTGTCAAGTCCCTAACATAGCAAGAGACCCCAAAGGCCAGGAGGCAGATCCTGGGCCCTATCAGTCCCAAGAACAGGAGAAGCCCATCTTCAACAGGCCAATCAGGGTCTCCCAACTTGAAGACAGCAGGCAGCCCAGTTATGTGATCAGGTCAGCATATGGATCCTAATGGACCACAAGGCTTCAATCAGGGCAGATAAAGCAGGCAAGACAGGATGCCACTGCAGCCACCACCTACCTGACTGTCTGTCCCACGTCACACTGCTATGGCAGACATCTGGACATGGGCAGAGGGAATGAGCCGACTTACTTGCAATGTGATCCCCTTGCTCTGCCCACTGTAATCTTGAACCCTGCTCTATGAGCTTCACTACCCCCATTTCCCACAGTGAGTGGCATGTTGATGAGGGCTATCCCAAGTCAACAGAAAGGGAACGAAAGAGATTAGGGGAGGATTGGGGGGAACCTACTAAGGAGGAGAGGTCATAAAGTACCATGTGGTTTCTTGGGATAGAAAGAGTTTGAGGGTAACAGTTTACCATGCTCATTAATTGGGTATTCCAAAACATAAATAAGAAAACTCCCACCTACCTGCAAGCAAATGCCTTCTTCATTTAAAAAGTCAAGATCCATTTGAAAATATACTTTGCTTTTTTTTCCTTCCTATTTCTGTCTTATACAAATATCTGACTTATAAGAAAAGGTGCATGGTAGGGCTAGAGAAATGGCTCCAGGGTTAAGAGCACTGGCTGCTCTTAAGGAGGACTCAGGTTCAATTCCCTGGTGACTAACCACAAACATCTGTAACTCCGGTTCCAGGGTCTCCCTTTAGTCCCAGGCTGGCCTAGAGCTGGCTCTGTAGACCAGGGTAGCCTTGAACTCACAGAGATCCGCCAGCCTCTGCCTCTTGAGTGCTGGGATTAAAGACATGCACCACCACGCCAGGCACTAAAGACAGATCTTAGCCACCATGTGGGTGCTGGGAATCAAACCTGGGTCCATTGTAACTGCTGAATCATATCTCCAGCTCCATGAATGTTTTAAAAAAAAAAAAAAAAAAAAAAAAAAAAAAAAAGGGCCAGGCGTGGTGGCGCACGCCTTTAATCCTAGCACTTGGGTGGCAGAGGACAGGCGGATCGTTTGAGTTCAAGGCCAGCCTGGTCTACAAGGTGAGTTCCAGGACAGGCTGGGGCTACAGGAACCCTGTCTCGAAAAAGACCAAAAAAATAAATATTAAAAAAAAAAAAAGCATGGAAGGAGTTTAATAAATTTTAAAACTAAGAAAATGTAGTTTGATGCAAGACCTTTTCTTGCGCAGGACCAGGAAAGAGTTTGGGTCCAGAATTCTGGCCCTTCTGCCTGGTGTGGTCAGAAGGTCTAGCAAGACTGGAACTCCTAAGGGTCTGTAGTGCTCCATGTCTGTTGATGGCCCCAGCTCAGAAACTATACCTGATCCATTTCCCATGTGAAAACAGTACCTCAAAAGTAGACAAGTCTGAATAAAGTTGAGAAAACAAAAGTTTTGCTCCAAAAATAACACACACACACACACACACACACACACACACACACACAAATGTTAAGACTGTGTGGGTCCCATACAGCCTAATGATGAATAGATCACAATGAACCAGTATGTATTTGTGCAGTAGGTGTTTCAAGTATGTTTTTCACAAGGAATTACAATGACAATACCTGCAACACCAGTATTTTGAGACAAATAACAGATGTGGCATTAATAAAAGAGTATTAAAGCCGGGCATGGTGGTGCATGCCTTTATTCCCAGCACTTAGGAGGTAGAGACAGGCAGATCTCTGTAGGTTCAAGGCTAGCCTGGTCTACATGATGAGTCCCTGGCCAGCTGAAGCTATAGGAAGACCCTGTCTCAAAAAGAGAAAAAAAAAAAAAAAAAAAGTATTAAAAACTGTAGGACAGCGGTCCTGGACTCAAACATATCTTGAGCATGTGCAGGCTACCAATCTGCTTAGCACTCCAGGCAGAGCAAAGGATGCAGTGCACACACTCAGAAATCACAAGCTGGGGTGCTTTTCGGCATGCCCCTTTTCTGAATAAACCCCATGAGCTGGGATGATGCAGATGATGTGCAGGTCTAAGACTGGCTACTGAGAGGTGATGTCACACAATGTAGTGGCTGCTCCCCCCAAACCTATATAAGATGTGTTACTAGAATAAACAATTTTCATGGGTTTGTACCATCTTATGTATGTGAGTGCTTTGGTTGTGGAGCTATCAACCCCACAGCTGGCTCTTCAGCTCCTGTAGCTGTGGGATCCAGCAGCTCCATGACCACGTGCTTGGCTGCAGAACCATCAGTCCCACAGCTGTGTGGTTGGCCTTGCGACCACCAGTCCTGCAGCTGTGTGCAGACCTTCGTGCTGTTGAGTGCCCTCTTCGGCCTGTCTAACCACAAGGTCAACAGACCCACAAAAAAAAAAAAAAAAATTACAAGTCAGAACTACTCCCTCTACTGACAGGGAGGATATGGACATAGATCGAAAGTTGACTAAGATTCTTATATAAACAACACTCCTAGCTGTGGAGATACAACCAGGTCAATCCCAGATTTCTTAGACATAGGACAAGAGGAGGTATAGGATAGAAAATACTAGAAGAGGATTTAGGGGCAATCAGGAAAGCCTTTGCTTTCCATGCCTTCATTCAGATATCTGTTAAATACCTGACATGCTGCTGGAACTATGGTTAGGGAAATGACAAGATGGATCATAGCCCTTCAATCTCACAGTTTAAACTCTATGAAGATGGTCAGTGAATTAGTAATACTCAAAAGACTATAATTACAACTGGGGATAATTTCTATGAGAAAATTACAGGATGCTATACAAGCATTTATCAAGAAAATATCTTAATCAAATCTTGTCATTGGGGAAAGAATCCCTAAGGAAGCTGACCTGATAATGGAGACTGGAAGGACCAGAAGTTCTGTGGACAAAGAATGAAAAGTTCAGACGAAAGGAGGAGGCTGGAGAAGGTCTGTGAAGGAGAGAAAATCTGCCTCTCTTAAACACAAAATTGAGTTCTATATGACTAAAACAGGGTAGATAGGGAACACAGTTGAGAGACAGGCAGGGTGGGATTTTACAGAGCCTTTGGGGTAGGTGAAATACATCCAAAAATCTCTTTAAAAGTAGGAAAGGTAGTCACAAAAAGAACATCACTGGAGTATGGCAAGGCATACTCTAAAGAAGGACATGACATGAAAAACATTATCCTGGTAGAAAATGAAAATAGCAAAATGTTTTAAGGATTTTAGTAAGATGGATCTGGAAATAGGAAAGGAGACAGGGACATAAACCAGCGTGAAGGAAGAAAATCTCAGGAAGCTAATATGATATTCTAGTGTGAAAGACACTTAGGGCTGAACTTAGACCAAAGGCCTTTCCTGCTAATAGAAATCATTAGCCACATATATAGGAAAAGCTATTCATTTCATTCACAGAAATTCAGACCTGGAAGCAACACTTAGAGATCATGATATCTATGCTAGGCTTTGTTAATCAACAAACAGAAGATACTGAATAGGGATTTCCAAATGCTGTCTAGGTTGGTATGGCAGAACTACAATATCAACCAGAGGCCAGATGCCAAAGGCCATTCATCTGCACAACAGATGAACCTCCTCTGCCACCCTCTTAACTAGTAGTAGTCAGTCCAGTCTCTGCAAGAATTCTTCTCCCGAGGATAGATAATGTGCCCTAATGCTAACTTAAAATCTACTTCCCTATAACTTCCCAGGGGAGGAGGGATCTGCCTTCACATCGAGTATCTAAAAGTAGTAACACACGTTTCCAACTCTTTCTTTCCTTTCTTCAGGTTAAACATCCTCAAGGTCACTCAATGATTTTCCTATGTCACTGGCTATAAGGCCACTCATCCTTCAGGTCATACTTAGTGTGATTACAACAGAATACTCCAGGTGAACAGATTAAGTTCAAATGATAACAGTACTCCATGCCTGCTAAGTCTGACTGAATTCACCTACTAAACAACTCTGTAAAGTTCCCTGGCACATAGGCACTTTAAACCCTAACCCTCAAATCAGCCTGCCCTAAACAGTCTTCCAACATATGGTTTCACAGGAAATTAGGCATTACAGAACATAATTTACCCACTTTTGTTGTTGTTTAAGAACTTGAAGCCACAGCTTAGAAGGTGAATGTGGGGGCTGGAGAGATGGCCTAGCGGTTAAGAGCGCCGACCGCTCTTACAGAGGACCCGGGTTCGATCCCCAGCACCCACATGGCGGCTGAGAACCGTCTGAAGCTCCAATTCCAGGAGAACTCCAGTTCCAGGGGAATCCGAGACCCTCTTCTGAACTCCGCGGCGTTGCACGACACGGGTGCACAGACTTGCATGCAGACAGTACATTCATACACATACAGAAATAAACAAAATTAATAAAAAAAAAATTGAAAAAAAAAAGAAGGTGAATGTGTACACACAACTTCCTAAATCATTTTGGCTGTAAAACACAGGATCAAAGACTAAGGAAGAAATGCAATGGACAGTAAGCACTTTAAAACTGTTTTAACACCCTTAGCATCACCCAGTCAGTGGCTATCATCAAGAAAACTGACAAAAAATCCTGGCAAGAATGCAGGGAATAATAAAGTCTTATTCGCTGTTAGTGGGAGTATAAATTGGTATAGCTACCACAGACATCAGCGTGGAAGTTTCTCAAAAGCTATAAACAGAACTACCATACAACCCAGCTACATTGTTCCTGGGCATTATACCTAAAGTA
Source organism: Rhizomys pruinosus (assembly GCA_009823505.1). Classification (NCBI taxonomy): domain Eukaryota; kingdom Metazoa; phylum Chordata; class Mammalia; order Rodentia; family Spalacidae; genus Rhizomys; species Rhizomys pruinosus. Next base: position 3,078,065 of record VZQC01014352.1, on the reverse strand, counting down.
CTGTTGAGTCTATGGCAGAGATAACTTCACATCCATGTGCATGCTGCTGTATTCACAATATCAAGAAATAGAATCAGACTATAAATGGATGAATGGATAATGAAACTGTGATCCATAAACACTTCAGAATTTTATGAATTATGATGCCAGGCATAGTGGCACATGCTTTTAACTCCAGTGCTCAAAGGCAGGTAAATGTCTGTAAAAGTGAGGCCAGCCTGGTCTACATAGTGAGTTCCAGCCCAGCTGAAGCTACAGGAAGACCTTGTCTCAAAAATATAAATAAATAAATAAATAAATAAATAAATAAATAAATATAAATTTGATTTGCAGGAAAATAGATTGAGCTAACTCAGGCTGAGGAAAATATCTCATTATAGTCTCTCATCTGCAGACCCTGGCTTCTTAGTTTTATATATATATATATATATAAAAATGTGAGTGTGTGTTTACAAAGACCAGGAAACAAGAAAGTGGCGGGGGGGGGACTTTATGGGAGAGGAGTGGGAAGAGTGACTGAATGCTTGGGAAGTGTATAAGTAGGGATGTGGGCAGAGACACAAGGAGACAGGGGGCTTGTCAACCAAAAATAAGTATGCATGAAAATACCATAAACTTACTACTGTATACGATAAATAAAAAATAATAAAATAAAAATATGCTCTTAGGAGCACTTTGGAAGACTGCCCAGGTCTTTTCCTACTTACCACTTCACAGTTAGTTCAGTACTATTCAATAGAACTTCTGCGATATGCCTACATTCTAGTTGTACTATTAATATGGCAGCCAATAAACAGGTGAGTGGACACTGAGCATTTAGAATGTGGGTAGTGTCACAGTAAAGTAGCTTTAATTGTAATCAAGTTTAAATTATAAGGTACAATGAAATAGCTAATTTATCTCCACTCTTGGGAAGAAGGCCCACATTTAATCTACAGAAGAAAAGTTCTACTTCCCAAGAACTTATTTCCTAAGCTCGAACAGATCATAATGCCACAACTGTGAGGGAAAAATATTTTAAATGCTAAGTTTACCCTGCATACACCTAAATTAGAAATCTGGACCTAATCTTCTGAAGCCCTAATCCATGTGCATTATGCATTACAGGACTTCTTATTCATATATGATGAAATGGTCCCAACTGAGAAGCAGGCTTATGCTGTACAGGCTGCTAGCACTTACAAATGCTCTCCGAAGATGCTCTTAGAGGATTTCTGTGTGCCTGCCTACCAGGGGCTCTCTGGTGATTGCAGTGGAGCTCATCTACATCAAACTATGTTATCACAAACCACTGATTCCTTACAAACTTAACAAGCAATAAGAAGAACTAACCTGGAGCCATTCTGAGGAGATAACACTGGCACCAGTGCATGTAACCACTGTACTTTGTTCATTTCCTCCCTAAGGCACAATAAGAAAGTGATCACATTCTTCAACTTCCACTTCACAATTATTCTGCACTTGCAAAATGTGATTCAAAGAAATCCAGTACTCAAGCACCAAAATAAATGGCCCATGAGATACACATACCACACATCAAGAGGGGTTGATTTCCCATCAAACTGTAAACAAATGTACACACTATTTGATAAGACCATTGTAGATTAGAATAATTCAAAAGAATTCATATAGCCATTATGTAATTGTGTGATATTTTATACCTTCTAAATACAATTCTAGGGTTGGAGGGGAACCACTACTTGGTACTACTCATTTGAAAACCTAATACTAGGGCACCGACCGCTCTTGCAGAGGACCCGGGTTTGATTCCCAGCACCCACATGGCATCTGAGAACCGTCTGTAACTCCAATTCGAGGAGAACTCCAGTTCCAGGGGAATCCGACACCCTCTTCTGACCTCCACGGCATTGCACGACACGGGTGCACAGACCTACATGCAGATAGTACATTCATACAAATAAACAAATAAACAAATAAACAAATAAATAAATAAATAAAAGAAAACCTAATAGCAAAATGGTTGGGGGGTAGGGGTTGGGGAATTTAAGTTGAAATTAAATTTGTATCAGAAAGCATTCAAGCTAGAAAGTTACTTTTTCCCCTTAGTAAATGTTAGACTAAAACTAAATGGCCATTCATTCCTAACATAGCTTTTATGCTCTAAAAAGTTTAATGATTAGAACACTCCTTTTAAGGGTTGCTAAAAGAAAAAAAAAAGAATGAACGATTTCATTTGTTAAACAAGGATTTATTTAAAGTAACAGATGCACAGAAAAAAACCAGTGTGCTCATCTGTGAGCCTAGACCCCAAGTTCTTATGGTCTCTGTAAGGACCAGCCTACATGCCACTTCCTTCCAACCAGCTCCTACACTGTTTTAAATAACTCAAGAATAAAACACCTAGCTATGGAATTGTAAGAGTGAGGAAGGAGGTAGATATCCATTCATCTTGGTACTAAATCACTAGAAACAAGGCTTTTCTACTTGTTAGTGGCAAGGTTACAAATGAAGGCCACCTCGGCACAAAAGGATCATTGGTTTACAGAATGAACTAGGCAGCCACTGGTCATAAGGAACCACATTCTTCTCTCTTCCTTACTCTCTCAGGTAAGATACACACATTTCAGGGTACTTCAGGCTGTGGTTTTGAAATGATGAAGAGAGTAAGTATCGGTGGAGTACCCAGACACAAATGGAACACCTACCTATCTCAGCCTAGCAGATTCAGAGCCCATCTCAGAAGAAAAAGAAATAATAAGAACCAGAGGTTGGGGAAGGCCAAGTGGAACTGTCTTGTAGACATGACAGGACAACAGCATTTAAAAACTCACAGCAGTCATGGTTGCCTGCATAAGATCAAGCCAGTCAATATTCTAGCATGGAGTAGGAAAAGGTTCATGTATCCCTACCCCTGAGAAGTTATGGACATCTGATGGCTTCTTGAGGAAAGAAAGTCAGTTTTCTTTAAGTGTGTGGCTCCTGATAGGTGAACCACGCTTGAAGGGATGGCCCCATACCTGTGAGTACATGATCAGCACAAACTACACTTGACCGGTTACTAAAAAATAAAAAAGAGAAGTTGGGAGGTAGAGAGGTGGGATGGATCTGGGAGTCAAGAGGAGTGAGGGGTGAACAGGATCAAAACAGGAAGTAAAAATGGTTTGCAGTAGTACAAGCCATCAAACGGATCAACTTCATTCTGCAAAATAAGCCTGAGCTGATTTTTTCAAAAGATACCTTAAAATTCCACAAATCAATGATCTATAGGGTATATCCTTCATGATTTCTTGATGAGGAAAACTTTTTTTTATCAAATTTTTTGTCAAATTTTTTTTATCTCATGGTGTCAAGTTGTATGTGAGATACCTGAGAAAAGAACAGAACTTTTCTTCTAGCAAACTTACTACAAAATATAGCAGGCTGAGTGTAATCTGCCATAATCTATACTTTAACTGAGAATTATTTATAAGAACCTGGTACTCCAATGTTTTTAAATTTATTATTTTTATTTTATGTGTAAGAGTATATTGCCTAGATGTGTATAGGTATAACCATGTCATGCAATGCCCGTGGAGGTCAGAAGAGGGTGTTGGAAGGAAGGAAGGAAGGAAGGAAGGAAGGAAGGAAGGAAGGAAGGAAGGAAGGAAGGAAG